>VZRZ01006498.1:572238-617023 GCA_013398175.1 Climacteris rufus
TGGATGTCTCTGGACTCCCTTCCTGGACCCTCATAATGCAACACTGGATTTATAATAAATGGGCTGTTATCCCAGAGAAGAGCCCCCTGTGTAGCCTTCCATTCTTGCTGATGCTAGAACACCACGCCTGGGGTAACTCTCATTTCTAGAGGAGCCAGCAGAAATGGGTTATCTGTGGTAGCTAGAACTCTGTCCTTTGGGAGAGTTGTAAAACCATTGCAACTCGTCTCGGCAGGGATTTTGCTCGCATAAAGGATGCTGTCGTTACCTTGAGAGAACCAGGATAAGCGTCTTTAAGAGATAGGCCCTGGCTGGACAGCTGTGGAAGCTTCTGGAAGCTTTTTACAGGATCCGTCTTTTGTCCCCTACCACACCCAAAAAGCCAGACTCCCTCAAACTACCACATTGACCTAGAAAGGCTGCAGCCTAAATGTAAAGCTGATTTAAACATTTAAACCAAACAACCACAAAATCCCCAAATCCCAAAAGAAAACAATCCTCCAAATTTACAATTATATCCTTTCTTTTCATCAATAAACCATTAAAACTATGGCCCACTTTCTCTACATAGTGTAGTCATAGCAAATATTAAGTAAAAAAATGAAAATATTTCATTCTATGAGGTCTTTGTCACTCAATTCAGCTTATTTTGGTCATTACACTGTGTTATTGGTCTCCTTAAGCACATAACAATGTTGGTTCCTTCACTGGATGATTAAAATTTTTTGTAAATTAAAAACGACAAAGGATGAACAGTAGATAGCAAATATGCTCATTCCCTCTAACATGTGCATAAGGTCACTAATTCAAATAGACCTTCCTAAAAAGCATATGCAAGGCAAGTCACATTCACATGGATTCTCATAAATATTGAGAACACTGGTCGTTATTGATTCAGCTGGCATTTTCAATTGTAACATTCTTACAACACTGTGCTAGCAAGTGTTATGAGGTTGGAAGATGTTTTCTTTGGTTCAAATCTACATATAAAATTACCTTCTTGCTACTTTCATTCTTGTAACAAACCTAACCTGGGCACAGTTTACCTTGAATGGAGAAAGACTTAAATATTCCTTTCTCTGCTCCTGGTAAGGAATTTTCTTGTCTTCTTTGTTTGTTTGTTTTTTCCCTAAAGTAGTTGAAGAAAATCTCCAATATTCCACATACCATAATTTATTTTCTAACCCTGGTGAAACTGCTCCATTTACCAGTTCCTCAAACAACATCTACATCTAGTAGTCAGGGCAGATGTGGTTCATAAGCCACATTAAGTTCTGATTGCTTGTTTTTTTCTGAATGGGATGTGAGCGTACTGTAAACTCCTGTTAGCCTCTTGGGTTACTTTCCCTGCATTGCATCTGGGTTTTCTTTCTTTGATCAAGGATATGAGTTCAGTACAAATATGGATCCAACAGCCTATGCAAGCTAGATGCAAAATGCAAAAATAGCATTTTTGTGTCCAAATATCAGCACATAGACAGACAGCTATGATATTAGAGAATTAATATTATTTTTAAAATTATCCATGGTCTTGACATTCCTTTATTTTAGATGCCAATAAATTGCCTCAGATGTCAGGATGTGCCTTTCTCTCTTTCTCTTTTTCTCCATGTGCTTCCAAACAAAATCCCTCTGCATCACACTTGAATTAGATCATCCCAGAAGTATTGAGTGTGTCCGTATCTTCTGGATCTCCCACTTCCAGAAAGATGAACATGGTGCATCACAATTATAATATTCAATTACATGGATAGGCAGCTTTTAATGAAAGCACAACTTGTTTAGAATTTGTCAGGTTTTAATGTTCTCTGCACAGGTATTCCTCACATGAAAGGGTATCTAGCTCTTAAGTCCTCAGGGCTGATTTATTAAATATACTAGAAAAATTGTATTCTTTCCATTCAAGATGTCTGGCTTAAGTGGTTTTGTTCCAGTTAGATTTCTGCTTATGTGAAATGTATTTAACAGTCCCCAGTATCCTGCCCCTGCCTTATGATTATTAAACACAATATACTAAAGTTCTACCATTCCTTAATATACTCTGCATATTGAAAATAACATTCAGAAAAATAGAGCCTCCAAGAGAAAATTATTCAAAGTCTCCAAATCAGATAATCACTCTGCACTTTCAGTAGCTGTCAGTCTTTAAAATGAAAATAAGCAAGAAAAACTAAGCTTCAAGAAAAATCCCAGGGCATGGAGATCCTTAGTAAATATTTTATAAAAGTTTTTACTGTCTAGACAGAAATCTGATGTAAGGGTTGCATACCATTAGCCAAAATAATAATCAATATGACAATTTTGGCAAGGAAGCATAAAGTTGACTGCAACAATATCAATAACAGCATGAATCATCATGTCCTACTATGCTAATTATGCTTCTAACTTTAACCATTAGTACCTGCATAAAAGATAAATTAAGAATATATCTTTTACAGCTGTCATTAGCAGCTAAGTGCCAACAACTAATTATCAACCTTTCCTGAAAGTGCTAGATGTTTTATTAATGCACTGCATTGGTAGATTACATGAGTAGATAAAAAGTCATTCTCTTTTTCAAAGATCCTTTCATAACTTTAAATCTGATAAGGCCTTAATAATGAACTGCCATGTATTTATATACTTTAAGCAGCTTACACAAGAAGGTTGCTATACATTTTAGCTTAATGGTTGCTATCAATTTTAGCTTACTCTGTTCTTCAGTTGATTCTCAGCTTCAGGTATTTCAATGCAAGTTATCATATGAGAAACTTTTCAAACAGCCTTTTCCAGATGCCTCAAATCCACCACTGACAGGGTGGAGACACATGCAGACAAATAAGTAATTTACAGCAATATATGTCCCTCTCTATAGTGAATACTTGAGTAAAATGGTCTAGGGAAGAAAAGGCTCTGGAAATTCTACATAATATAAAACTTCTACTGGTGATGTGTAATGTATTCACTTAGCTGCTGAAAGAGGTCTCATAATCTCACATTTGTTACTTTGAATATGCTACAGTTCAAAAGCCACTTTTCCCTATGGTTTTTCCCGGTGTTTACCCTGAACTCACTGTATGCAAGAAAAAAACATTTTATGCATTATCATAAGTATAATCACAAATGTTTAAAAAAGACATCATTTACTTTGGCAAAAAAATATAATTATGGTTTAAGACAATTCTAACAGTCATAAGCAAACTTTGTCTTGTAGACTTTTTTTTTCTTTTTCTTTTTTTTTTAAATTTAAATTGACCAGTATCAGTCCCCTGTCTTCCTCTATTTAAAGGACACTGTGTTTGGTCTATAACTATTCATGCTCTACTTTCCAGGGACCTACCATGCTGTGCAAGTGGCTGTGCTGGAAAAGGAAATATTTGGAGAAATGTACATATGCTGCAGTGCAGCAAAAAAAATTACCTAGCAGTTATACTGGCCCACAAACTGCATATTGGCCAAACAATAGCAACCTCCTATTGTTTCAAGATAAATCAATGGCACTCTGACAGGTTTAAAGAAATGTTTTATAAAGAACAGAGAAAATTCTTCTAGATGTTGGTGAAGCGTCATCCAGGAGATGGGTCTTGGACAAATCCATACCCAAGGACAAGTTGGAACGATCTAGGAGGCTAATACCAACCACACGTGTGTGAAATTATCAGATTACAAGCCGTGATGTGTGAAGAAAAATTGAAGAAACTGGAGAAGTCCACTGTGAAGGAGATCAAGTAGTGACAGCAAAGCAGTCTTACATCATGTAAAACTTTATTGTCACATCAAAATACTGATCAGTTCTCCTTTATGTCCATTAGGAATAGCTCAAGAAGATTTCTAATTTACGAAAGTATAAGACCTTTGGAAAGGCTTTCTGTTCTGTAAAAATAATGAAATGCTGCATCAAAATAACACTTCATTTTTTTAAACAATATTTATTTAAATCTGTCATGGGTGACAAAGAGACACTTGATTTGACTTTGTAAGTAAAGGAAATTAAAACAAGAAGTATGAAGAAAAATAAGCCATGGCAAATTTGTGAATGAAGACATGCTTCTGGACCCAGGAAAATATACAGGATCTACAGCTAACAGAATGCTGAGCATCTACATGATGAAATACATGAACAATGGTATTTGCACTAGGAATTTTTATCAAAATTATTGTAATTGAGATAGTCTGACAAAAAGTGTTAGGCGTATCTACAAAAAGGGATAATGTTGAGTAGTTCGTTTAATATATTGGAGTGAAATAAATATTTATAAGTATCTATAACTGTTCCAAACTACCAACAAACATCCTGTATGTCTTGTTTGCTATGAAAAAATCCCCCCAAAAATATAAACATATACACAAAAAATTATAATGGACAGTCCCTTTTTGTTTGTATAGTTAAACTAAGGGATGTCCAACAAGTTCTAGAAGCTCTTGAAGTAAATAAAATCTTAGTACTATGAAGACAATATCTTTCAAGTACGTATTTGCAAATAGTAACCTTTTTCCATACATGCAATTATCTTACTCCAAACTGAATGCTGTTGACATATGTAATTAATGCTTATAAAAAGACAAACCAGGAATGAAGGCAGGGAGCCATTATTTGAAGTGTAATGTCTGCCAGATTAATGTTGCTGTAATGAATGTTCATCGTGTATTAAAACTGCACAACAACTAGAAGAAGAGCTCTTGAAAAGCTGGTTCAGTGGAAAAAAATTATTTATTTCTAATAAATACTCAAACTGAAGAGGCTAAAACCCACCAGTTAATTTTTGGTTCACATCTAAGTATTAACTGGACCCTATATATCAACATCTCTTTTTCCAGCACACTCTTCTTGATTTGTTTACATTGTGCTGCACCAGGACATGACCTGTGTCTACCAAAGTTGATATTAAGCCCCTCAAGATGTGAGCCCCTCAATATTTTAAGCAAAGTTTGCAATTTGTTTTTTAATTGTTAATCAATAGCTCTAGCTAGACAGTTATGATTAAGCAATTGCATCATTAATGTGGTATGCATGGCTAATCTTTTGTTTTAAGGAAAAGTGAAGACACACCCAAGATGAACGGGCTGTCTGGATGAGAGCCACCAGGAGTGAAATCAGCAGAACTGAGCAGTAACTGGGGAAAGACAATTCCAGCAGTGGGAGATCATGACCATCGACTCATTGATCACCTCCTCAAAATGAACCCCAGACTCAAATGAAGGGAAGAACTGCACATGCAGACTAATTAGCATGAGGAGCAAGAGATACAACCAGCAAACACTGGGTTGAATGCTAATGAATAAAAAAGTTATGTAATCTGTAAGCAATGAAATCTGATGCCTTTTTTGTTATAATGTATAAATGGTGTAAGGTTTTGATGATCAGGGAGCCAGACTTTTGTGGGTTACCACTGAGCTCTCTATTTTGCGCAAACTGGAACAAAAACTAGAAATACATCTCCTTGGTGTCTGAATTGGCACTGGACCTGGGTAATGAGCAAATGTTTGGGACAACAAAATCAGTGAAAGATCCTTTTTTACTGAACAGGATTTACACTCACACTCCTAGTACACTCTTCCTGTCTGCATAGAAAATTATGATGTGCTTCATTATCTGATTTTTGCTTGTTTTCATATACTACCTCTTATTTCCAAGGCTCTTTTTTTTTTTTTTTATATTCTCCCTCTTTTTTCCAAGGCTTTTTTTTTTTTTTTTTTTTTTTTGGGTGGGATTCTGAGAAGTTCAAAGAAAATGCTTTAAACAGACAAACAGTTCATTCCCACCTCCTTTCTATTGTGCTTCAAAATAATAACAAGAGAAAGAACCAACAAAGAAATATATGGATTTTTCTTTAAAATTGCATATATGCAATAGAACTGTCAGCCACCAAGAGCAGAAATGAAAATCACTTCATAGTGTCAATCTTTAAAGGAGGAAAGAAAACTAATGAGAAGAATAAACACGTTAATGATTGATAAATACTTTTGACTATAAGCATCAAGCACAATTACAAAAATAATTGGTTTAATGAAAATTGTTTCAGATCATTGATAAATATAAACAGTACATAAAAGTAGCATTTACTGCTAACATCTACCTCCTCTGCCCATGGGCACAGGGGTTTTGTTCAAGCTCATGCCTGGAAATGAAGACCTGCCTTGAATTAAGTTGTAGCTGTCCCTGAGCTCAGACCTGTCTCCTGATGTCCTGGTTTGTGGCTTTCCTGGACAGACCTTGCACTCACACTGAAAGCTGTCTTGTCTCCCTTCCTGATGGTTTCCTTGGACTCACCTTGGACTCGACTTGTCACCCCACCTTGTCTTGGACTGTCTGTGCATCCTGTCTCTCTCACCACTCTACCCAGATGCATCACCCATGCCATACCTACCCTCAGCTCCCAGCTCATCATCCCTCATGGATCAACTGCCCTCCTGGGGCTCTCTGGCACATGCACTGTAGGTACCTTTTAAAAACTGCAAAGATCAGATTAATATTGCTTGCCATCACCTTGCACCTATAATCAATGAATTTTCAACACAAATAGTGCTATGTATCTCGTTAAGTCCACACAGAGATGTGGCTTCACAAGAGAGCAAGTTTTCAGATGTGCTGCATGATGGTTTTGGCACCATGGTCCCAGGCAAGGTCTCACTGAACTTTTTCAGAAACCAGAAACTACACAGCTCACAGCTGGTTTATCACAGCATAGAGTTCTTCATGACACTTTAAAATCACAGAATTGTTGTGGTTGGAAGGGACCTCTTGAGATCATCTAGCACACACCTCAGTACACTGCTTAGACAGAGTGAGCTAGATGATTTGGTCCATGTCCAGATGGCTTTTGAGTATCTCCAAGAAAACTCCCTAACCTCTCTGGACAAACTGTGACAACGTTTAAACACTTTCACAGCAGAAAAAAGGTTTTTTTCTTGTGTTCAGAAGGAATTTCCCATTCCTCACTTTGTGCCCATTGCTCTTGTCTTGTCTGTGTACACAACTCAGAAGAGTCTGGCTTGACTGGAGCATCCATCCTGTCACACAGGTAGTATAAATGGGAGAATTTCTTTGCAAGAATCCCAAGCAGAAGTGCCTTCAGCATGACATGTATTCATTTTCATAAGCAGATACTAAGAAAGGAACTTTAAATTGATTGTTCCTGTGTTATTGCTTAAACAAAACAACTCCCCTCCTGCCAAAAACCCCAACAAACCAAAAGAAAACAACAACAAAAAAACCTAAACCAAACCACAAACACTCAAAACTCCAACATATTGTCAAGAAGTTTGGATGTTAGGGTTGTTGGACTCCAGAGAAACCAACAAGCATTTCAAGAATCAGTGAGTATAATACACAGAAAAATAGTTCTCCAACAAGTCAAAAAGATCAGATGCCTGAATTAATTTGGCATGTTTGTAGTTTTGAGTGTAATTATCAATGTTTGAACTGGATTTATCAAACAATTGTCTATAAGTCAACAGTAAAAATACAGTACTGAGCAGAAGTATTTCTTTAAGCTACTTACCTACTGTGAAACTAAAATTCTCCAAATGATAACTATTAAAGCAGAAACATTAATTATATCAGCCTCCCTTATTCACTCTGTTTTTTCTTCACCATTTAAGACTGTGGTAATTTGTTATGTAGCACTGATCTGATACAGTATCTTTGATGCAACTGCAAGCTCCATGCTGTTCCTTAATAGACCTTAGAAGCATCTCCATGGGTATTCGGCTGAGCTGTCTCAGCATAACAGAGGACAGGGCTTTAACAGCCAAAAATCAGTTTTTCTCTGCAGCATCATATTTTTAGCACAGCTCAGTGCATGGTAACTGGGCTAAAGTTAATGCTGTTTAAGCAGCATCAAAGGTGTGCTGCAGAGTCCTCTGAGCAGCAGCTGCTGAGCAGCTCAAGTTGGAGTGGAACAGCCTCAGGACCACCTGTACACAAGTGCTAATTCTGCTGTCCTTGCATTTCTTGTTGAGCAGACTGGAGAAGGGAATTAGATTTTTCTTTTTATGTTGACACTTCAGTGTTCTCCTCTCACTTGGTAAGCAACGTATGGAATTGCATTAAATAAAGATCATTAAAAGCTCTTTGACTGTATGAACAGCTTTACTTTCCTCATTCCAAACATACAGAAACCAACATTTATTATCATGACTCTGGAAACATTTATGGTTTCTGACATGACAAGTTGGACAGTTTAATACTTTCATGGAGTTCAGTTTTGAAAACAAGGTCTTCCAGATATATTCACTGCAGTAACAAAAAGTGCAACAGGGCACAATTCTCAGTAAACTTCAGTTTGGTTTTGTTTCCCCTGAGATTCACTTCTTAACTAAGAAAATGCATTTTTTATGCATGTGCATAAGAGAAAAAACAGCTAATATACTCCAGTAAAAAAATAGGGTTTTACCTTTTACTAAGAAAAGGTAAATTTAGCATGAGAATGATTTCTGCTTGATCAGAACCAAAGTAGATTTCTAGTTATCTGCACCTCTGTAGAAAGGTAAAGAAAAAGAAAGGGTTGGACATTTTAAGGAAACCACATAACAATGTTGCTGTTATAATTCTCTGGGTTTTTTTCTTTTTCATTCTGGTCTTCCTCAGTATTAAATATTTGCAAAATGTGCCCAAATTTCACATCGATATTTGTCTTTTGGATTTCTAAAAATTCCATTGGACAAATAAATGCTTTTGAATATTTAAAATTCAATAATTTAGGGAGTTAGTAGGGTATTATTTAATTATTCAGGCACAGACTAAAGAATTTTAATTTATCTAGTCTAATACATTTTCAAGTCATCTGCTTTTAGTGGATTGTTTTTACCTTAAATAAAAGATAGCATGATTTTTCAGAGGCTTGGAGTTAATAATAACTATCCCACTGAGAAAAGCTGGTCACCAATAAATCTGCTTTTGCAATTGAAACCAGACATACATGAAGTGCATATTGCAGAGCAATCTAATCTATATATGCATCCACTATCAGGGACAGAAAAGCTGGGGTAGATTTGAAATTAACATATGCAACACTAGAAGACTTTTTCTACACATTGGGCTTGCCATATTGGCAACCCACAGACCCTGACACTTCCAAGGATATGTAATATCATCTCTGAAATGCTCTTGACAAATGGAGGGAGGCAACATTACCCTGCTACTGCTTGTGCTGCTGGAGACTCCAGGCACTGTTCTTGGCTGTTACTAAAGTTTTCTGAAGCACTCGTCCTATCACCTCTGTGCGATTCCTGACCTCTGAGGGAGATTCTGTTCTCCTGAGGGAGAACAGAAAGTCATTCACTTCTGAAATGTCTACCCATGCACCAGGAAGGTAGCTCTTTTAACGCTGGGGTTGATTATCAGGTTAAGGTGATTTGAGACCACCTGTAATTAAATGTTGGATCTTTATTAAGTAACTCATTTATTTACCCACTTTAAACTGGTGATTTTGTTCCTTTAAATAACACTGAGGATCTTAGACTGGTATTTAAACAAATAACTATTTTTCAACATTTCAGAACATCTTTTTAGTGTCTGATAGCATTGCAACAAGAAGTGAAGTGTGTAGCAGGTTATTTTTAGAAATCAATGTGTTGGCTGGTTGTCTTTCTGCAAAATAGCTATTGATCCATAGCAATAAAACGATCAAATGTTCATCCACATTCCCATTGTTAGTTTGAATTTTTCTAAACTCCCCTTGTCTCTAGGTTTGCTTTATTCAGAACTGGAACCTGGTGTTTACTACAAATAGACTCATTAAATTCATCCTTTAGATCCAATAGTTTTTGGACAGTGTAATGATAATGTATAATCTCTTACTGTGTTGTGAAATCTTTCGGTGTTGACAGTAAATGATGCTTTAGATGTGCTATATTCTTGGGAGAACAAATGATTGCCACAAGTAATTTTTACACTTTTGATCTATAGTTAGGGTTTGCAAGAGGATAATAATGACACTCATATGTCCTCAAACTACTACAAGACCTGGCTGTGCAAGTCACATAAATACAAACAAATAAATCTTGCACTCTTCCAATTTTCTGATTCTATTTGTAGCTATTCTTAAGTTTTCATATTTTTTTCTTTTTCTTTGTCAGACTTCAATGCCATCATGTTTCTGTGTTCTCTGTGTTTTATCAACAAAATTTGTTAGAAGATTGCTGTACACTTTGGAAAAATCAACACATTTTCTGTTTCTTTTGGAGATGCTTAACTTTCAGTTTCTTCAAAGATATGATTTTAAGAATACCTTCCTCTTGTACTAGTTATAGGATGATGATTCTTTTGATATAAAAAGGAAAGAGATAAAAAAAACAGTGGAATGGTAATATTTACTGAATTGCTTTTGCTCCACATCCCACATTCAGTTATGTTTATTTGAATGTAAATTCAATATTTATGGAATTATTATGCCTGTTCATTTTAAAGAAGGAGTAGATGAAGACATCAAGCCACTAGAGGTATTCGCTGGAAGCATCTTGACTTCACTTCTGTTGCTGTAGGTAAATAAAAATGGCCAAACATTTTTATTCTAAGAGCTGCTAAATTCAGTCTAGTAATTTTTTCATACAAAATTTTATTTCAAATGATCAAATAATCTCTAAATTTGTTAAATTATGAAATTGACCATATATTACTCATCCTGGCTATGTATTTTAATAGGAATATTATTAAAAAAAGTTGAATTTTGTCATGCAAACACAAAGTCAGAATTAAATCTGGATCCTTACTGGTTTAAGTAGCAAAAATAGTTCCGGAAAAAGTCAGACTCAACAATAAAATGTCTTTACTCATCTTAAGGAGTTTCAAAATTGTGAATTCTATTGATATATTTTGACTTATTTCAGAATATTATGCAAGATAGTGGTGAATGATAATTAGAAGTAGAGCCTCTTTCAAGCGCTAGACTCAGGCATACTTCAGAATTATTTTTTTTTTTGCAATAGTTATTAACACAGGAATCAATATTTCAGTAGCAATCCACTATTACTAAATGCCATAGATTATCTTGCAGTTTGCATTAGAAAAAAAAATCATATATCTGTGTAAGTTAAACATAGATTGATATATTTGTTGAGAATAAATGTGATGTATAGATTTTATGGCAACAGTTAAAATATTCCTTATTTCAAAGTCTCCCTTGTGACAAATTATTTCATAGTAAAGATTTTCAGAATTTTTTTCTTCTATTTTGCCGGCACTTTTGCACTTTACTGACTTCTATTAAAGTTCTGTCTTGGTTCAGTGTCCTTTGAGTTTAAATGTGAGATTGATTGCTAAGCAAATCTTATCATCTCTCTTGTCTACAAGACACAACAAGAGCCTCGAGCGCCATTGCTCTGTTCTCTTATTAAACAACTGTGGGTACCAAGGCAGAGAGGTTTCTCAAATAATAAAGACATACTCTTGAGTACTGGACTCTTCAGCCTAAATTGGGAAAAGGGCTAGAAAACGTGCTAAACTTGGACAGATCCCTACTAATGTGCTGTGCCTTTCTGATAATTCAAAAAGAACTGTAAAAAGTACATTGAACATCTGGTGAAACAGTCAGAGGTCACGGGAAGGCATGAATTCAAGGCCAGATTGAAGGGGGCTCTGAGCAATCTGGTCTAGTGGGAGGCATCCCAGCCCACAGCAGCAAGGTTGGAACTAGACCATCTTCAATGTCCTCTTCCAACCTGAACCATTCTATGATCCTTTGATTCTATGATGAGTTCTGTGTAAAAAGTTACATAGCAATAAAAGTTCTTTCCTGTATTAACATCAAATACTTCATTAAAAACTCAGAAAAATTGGTTTTTACACCAAGTCCCTTGTTTTATAAAGCAGATTCAATAAGCCAAAATAACATGAATTTGCATCAAGTATGCTGAACAGTTCATTAAGGAACACAGTCTCTCAGAAAACTTATAAATGTAATATCAAGTTCCTAATTAAAAAAAAAAAAGGATTTTTTTTTTTTTAGTTTGAAACTGTTTTTCTTCTCAGTATTTTCTGAAATTTTATTCAAGATAAACATTGAATATCATTTTAAAAGAGCCAGTTAAAGACAGACAATTTTGGTTTTGTCAAAACAAAACACTGTGTGAGCTTAAGCTCAGTGATTAAATGTTTGAGACAGAAACCACCCTCCACAGTAAATTATTTCTCCAGCTTCACCAGTGATGTACCATGTTCACTACTAAGAAAGTTGACATTTGCTTGATTTTATTTCTGTGACAGAGAAATCCCTGGAGGCTGTTGTGAGCAAAAACCTTTTTATCCTGACTCTTAGAGGCTACACTTAGTAAACAATAGTGTGGAAGAAAAAGGAAAAATGATCTTTGCTTTATCATTTGGCAAGCTGATAAAGCCTTCTTTCCAACAAGTTTTTGAAGGATGAATCAGCACACCAGCTTCCCCCAAATTAGTTTAATACTGTTACACCAACTTTGAACCCTATACCATGATTTAAACTGGTTCAGTTCAGTGCAGTTAATTTATTTCTCCAAGAAACACAGCTGCTCCACCATTTTGTGCTTAAAGTAAGACACAGCAAGAGGTGCTTAAACACTTGAATTTGTCCCTGATTAGCTATCTTGGAAACTAATTAAGTAATCAATAAACAGAACAAGTACAAGTCAATGGCATCTCTGATAAGCATGCACGATCTTAAACCTAAAGCAACATGGGCATCAGCAATTAAAAGGACAGCCATACCATCCTAAGGTTCATTAAGATACACTTGTACAGCTATTAAATGTCCATCTATTAGTAGATTTCATACAATATGTGAGATGGGGGGGTGTCTTTAGCCCTACTGGTATACAGAGTAAGTGTCACTTAAACATCAATAAGAAATACCAGATGTACTTGCATGTTTAGAGACACACACACACACACACACACACACACATATGTCTATATATATGTATGGAGCATAAACAAAAACATTTTTTCATAGGAATAGTTGAACATTCATGTTAAACTAATGTCAGTAGCTCTCAAGGCATGGATTTGATGTATTTAATGTGTTGCTATGGAAGCATTATGTCTTTTTCCACTGTAAAAATTATATACTTGAACATGAAATAAAATCTGACTGATTTCTATCTTCGAATAAATCCTGACACATGAGCTTGATTATGAGATTTTAAATTATCTGCTTATTTAAAAACACGTACAGTTCCTATTTTCAGCTAAGCAAAATTACAGAATTTATCACAGCACTTAATCTTATCAAGGCTATTATATGTAATTACAGGGCAAAACAAAGAAAAAGCAATCCTGTCCTAATTGCAGCCCTGTTACTAAAATAATGGCAATGATCTCTCTGTACTTTGCCATTTCTCCTGCAGGATCCCACGGTGCTTGCATGAGCCACTGTAGCTGCTGCTTCTTGAGCTCTGGGATTGCTGATTACAGTATCATCTTGCACATATGCATTATCTTTTCAAGTGACACTCACCTTATTACCTGATAAGGCTTAGGTTCTGTTTCAACATGACTGTCTTTAAAAAAAGTTAAGGATGCTCTAATCACTTGCCTTTGCAATTAAGGTATTTGTGGAAGGGTTCGACATTATTGTAAATCTTCTGTAGCTTCAGTGTTGGCAGAAGACCAATCAAGTAATTTGAGCTTTTAAAATTCTCATCCTTCCCCTTTATAAATAAAAAATGCAATTTGTATATCTGCAGCTCAAAGTTGATGAGGTTTTGCAGGTGCCTAAAACCGTGCAAGTACTCAGCTGTTCAAAGGAAGAGTGTTTGTGTATAAATATGTTTCCCAGCGTACAAGAAATATGCATTGAGACAGAGGTCTAATTAACAAAAGAAACCTAGTGTGTAATTTTCCTGAATGATTAGCTTCTGCAATTCTGGTCTGGATCTCATGTGTAATACTTTCTTGTATTTTGTACAGAAGTTAAATTGCCACCACACTGATTAAAACCAGGACACTTCTTTAACAGAGTTAATAAATGATCAGTGACAATTCAGCAAGGTAGATAAGCATGTGATGGATTTAGCAACACGTTCCAGGTTAGCCACAAGTCTAATATCTAGGACAGTAGGTAAGAAACAGGCCTTGATGTTTGAAGTATAAGAGGCAATTGCCAGTAAGCAGAATGTAATTTTCCACATTGGAATTTGGCCAGTATGATGGGTGCTTTAGTGCAACTCTTCCAAAAACTGTCTTCTGCTCTCTAATGTCTACAAGCAGTTAGAAGGTTAGGTTTATGTCTTATCTAAAATCTGGCAGCAAGATCATGTGAACTCTCATCCAAAACACTACAATTTTCCTGAAAACTTCAAAGTACCTATATGTCCTTGTAAGGAATATTTTTTAATTAAAAAAATTATAAATACACAAATTAATAATAGCAATAATAATAATAATGGGTGTCATACTGCCAAATATTCAGCCTTGAAAATAGTACTTTTGCCAAAGCAGAGTCATGGTTGAATTCTACCATTTATGTACAATTATGACTAACAAAAAACCTCCATTTTGTTATTGCTGTGGTATTACCCTCCAACATTGTCAAGATATATTGAAATGCAAGATTATTATTTTATCATTTGGCTTTCAGGACATCAGCTGAAACTGTAAACACTGTCAGTTGAATGATGATATCAGTTTTTTAAAAATATTTCACATTTACCTCTTACTTTTTGTTTTAATCTAGTGAAATATAAACAATCCATTGAGTAAAAAAAAAAAAAAAAAAAAAACAAAACCAAAAAACCCCCCAAAACCAAACAAAACCCCAAAGCAGACAAATTCAATCCATGACAGTTTGAAAGGTAGTTACTATTGGTCTCATCTTTTTACATCTGCTCTTTCCTGGTTTTATGTTCTGCTTTTTCCTATCCCAGTGTCTTACATTTCTTGATTTCCTTAGTAATTCTCTTTTTCTTCACTCCTGCTTCTTCTTCCCCGTATCTCTGCTCCCAGATCTTCTTTTTCTTTCCCTTCCTCACTTAATTTCTATGACCTTTTCAAGTTGCTCATTTACAATCACTAAGGATCTTTTGCTAATTCAAAAAGCAAAGTGAAAGTAGTTCCACCAGTGCTATGAATGAAATAACCCTGGTGTAAGTTTAGAATAAAACTCAAAGTTTCACTATTGCTGTATCAGATGTCAAGACTTTACAACCTCACGTGAGCTCTCAGAAAAGCTTGCAAATGCAAGCAACTATTCACGTAGGCAGACAAATTTGCCTAATTTTGGCTGGTGACATTTGTAATGATGCTCACCTATGTAAATGTTTGACTGATCAGGATTTAATACATGGCAAGACAACATGGCATATTGACAGGTACTGAAAAAAATAAAAATGAAGAGCGTAAAGTATGAAAACTGTTGCAAACTCAAAACTGTTTAGAGATTGAATTCACATCTGTTTCCACCTTGATGAACTGGTTCTTTTGCTTTTGACATATAAAACCCAGTACTCACTGATGGCTTTTACATACCAAAAAACCCCACACCAAATTTGTAAAAATTTATTCCCCAAATTCTCTTGAATTTTTTTAACATTCTGCAACTTGATTTTCTATATGATCACAACAGTAGAATTCTTAATTTGATCACTAATGGTGAAGAGGCCCCTTGAAAAAAGTGTTTTGACACCATCATGGTAAATCCTAATCCACAGGTCCTGATTCCAGAATCTGCAATGACATGAGTAAGGTACAAAGACTTTACCTACAATAGCAAAGTTAGGAGAGGCAGGACATGGGCTCAAGCACTATCCTACAGTTGCTTGTGCTATATGGTCATTCACACACTGACATGACTTTGGCCTTGGCAAATTAGCATTTTCCCAACAGTACCAAACAGTCTGAGAAACAACATATTGAAGGAACCAGTTAGTATGGATAAAACCTTTTTGAATACAAAGCCTAGGCCTGTTCTGGGAGAAAATGTAGCCCTAAAGGAGCAAACCATTCTGTTTTGAGCACATCTTGGGCTAGAGAAAACTTACCAGAAATACAAGGGCAGAGTTTGGTTCCCAGCAAGCAAGCAAGTGAATGCCAGGACGTTTACATGACCCAATGGGATAGGAAGTGAAAACAAGCACATTGTTTCATTCTGAACAATATTAAGGTGCAAAATGTTGGTGGCTTTGAAACTCCTTTCAGGACCGTAACTCTGTTTCTGTTAAAGAACTGCTCTTCCTGTCCTAAAGACAGAACCTTACAGAGCAGAATCCCACTTGTAGCCATCTAGGAAGGAAAGGCAGATTACATTTTCTTTGCAGCCAGGGAGAAATTGCAAGTCACATCTCTGTGTTCAGAGGAGTGACTTAGTAATAATCTATAGGTTGTTCCAGAAGTGGAAAAGTGATGGAAAATATTTATTTCCCATTATAGATTTACTCTCTATGCCATAATTCAAGATTCCTTGTGCCAGGAGCAACAACAGAGGACAATAACTGCAATATGCTGGTTAGGACTTTCACTTTTGGAGGAGAAAATAACAGCCATAAGTTATCATCCAAATTCAAGCCCTGTATCAAACAGTCCTTAAAACAGTAATTAATATTTTCCTTCCTGCAATTGCCTAGAGTACCGAGTTAAAAAGTGTCATGTTCAGAGAGAAAGATATTCCTTCTATATTTGAGTGCCTGCTTTTTGAATTGTAAGCACATTTTTAGCATGTGTATTCACCATACAATCTGATATTAATTTTAATTATTTTCAGCATTAAAGGCCCATGACACTATTAGCTGACCATTAAAAGTCATCTATAGCTCATTATCAGTGATTAATCACCTGCTGTCCTATAATTAATGTTTATTAGGGGAACAGCAGTTTAATAGCTGTTCCATATTTTCTGTGCTAATCAAGAAAACTTAAACGACTCTTATAATGGACTTCCAAAAATTTCAAGTGGCATTTTTTGACATTGACTTTTATGTCTGAGGAAATAAGCTGTCATTGAAAGGTAAATGTACTAGCCAAAAATGTGTAAAAAGAACAGCACTAGAGACTTATTTAACCATAATAATCATCGAAGCCTTCATGGACTATTTAGTTTTTTGAGACTGCCTTAAATTTTTAGATATTTTGAGATATGAGTCTGGTCATGTGATAATCATCTTGCCGTATTTGTCTAATGGGCCTGTGACCATCTTTCAGTGCACTCTTGTTTGTTATACATGTTGCTGGAAGAAACCACCTTGATAGTGACAATCTCAATTACAAATTAGATTACTCTTTCACTCATATATTTTTCCACTTTTTTAAAGAACCATCCAGTTATTCCTTTTTTTGTTTTGTTTTGTTTTCTAATAGGGACAAATATTTATTTCTGCAAATTTATGTTTTTGGTTGTGTCAGAGAAGAAAGGATGCAATGATCACTGAACTTATGGAATTTCATATCACCTCAGTTTTTATTTATAGAAGTGACTGTTCAGATCTAAGTTAAGTTCAGTGTTGGACAGTATAGATCATTTTTGAAAACACTGATTTTAAAAATCAGCAGTCTTTCAGTACATTTATGAATTTTGTTAGGTAAAAAGGGCCATGTTAGGTAAAGTGATCTCATCTGCTGTGCTGTAGTCTCCATCTGCTGCTTTGAATTTCTGGGATTTCAGTATTCCACCACTTTGGTAGCAGATGTTTAACTTTGGAGAACTTCTGCTACAGTGCAGTATCACCAGCTTGCAAAATTTTATGAAAATATTCCATGTTTGATACTATGAGGAAAACAAATAAGAAATTTTAGTCTTAACCTGATTGATCTTCACAGAAATTTCTCCACAATCCCTATGAAAACATACAAGAAACTAACTCAAGTGATACATAATATAAATTATTTTTTCACCTCCTGATCAAGTTCCCACCTACTTGTTTTCACATTGAGAAGAAAATGTCTGACCCCCAAAGTACATCCAACTTCCTGCTGGTCATGAGAAAACAAGTGTCATCCCTTGCAGGTGTCAACCGTAGCACTATGGGAGCAGTTCAGCTTGCTTTCTTCCATCTCTACTGTGAGTATTTCCCAAATCCCAATACTTCAATGATTCAGTATCCAAATTCCCATCAGAATTTACTCTGCCCAGTGCCCAGACTAATATATCTCCTCTCCTCTCCTCTCCTCTCCTCTCCTCTCCTCTTTCTTTCCTTAGAGTTTACACATACTCTTCTAACTATACTCAGCATTTCTCTACCTTCACAGCCTTCAGTTTATTTGGATAAATGAAACAGTGCCTTTTGCACTCACCTGGTATCATAGGTTCTGTCTCCCTATCTTTAATTTTGCAGGCCTTCTCTGCCCTTATTCCCATTTCCTAAGCAAAGCTATTGTCTTTAAGATGAGGCTTTGCTGCTCAGTGTAGTTATATCATCTTTTAGTTCAAAACATCTCTGATAAATTTTAGTTACATATTCATCTTTTCCATGTCTGCAAAATATTCATGCCCAATAGTATTTCTGGGATTATCCTGAGGTCCCTCTCTTTCTCAGTGTTCTATTATTAATAAATACCTACTTTGTGATTAGAGATTGCATTAAGTAACCATACATTCCTGGCCTTGCCTTTTTAAAGCACGATATTTTGGGCAATTTCTATTACTCCAGTCGTCTATGTAATTAATTTAATTTATGATGTATACCTTTGAGTTAAAATGATAAAGAATAGCATTATGCTATTAGCAATCTCTATCAGATCTCAGCTTTTGTACAAGGGCTGTGGACTGGAACATTAATTAAAGCTGATTCTGGAGAATTCCCCGTGGGCCACTCCCTGGCACAGCAATTTCCTTTCCTGCACTGTTTTACCACTGTGCTGTCCATTTTACCTTGGAAATCCTAGTTCTCTTCTTCTTTCTCTAATCTTCTCTCAGTTTTCATGTGACACCACTAACTTCAAGCAAGCAACTTTTAGCAAGCATTACTAAATTACTTTAGCATTACTGAATTACTTAAAATATAATCAACTTAATACAGTTGCAGTATGCACACTTTGAAAGGAATTCTCTTATTTGGAGCAGAGCCCAAATTGCTGCATAATGACAGAATACCATTGTTTCAGCAGTTTTATGGATAAATCTGTAGGGATCTGTGTTGCAGATTCTCCCAACCATCATGTGCACCATCTTAGCTGCCAAAGGTATACTTAACTACAGTCTGCTCTAATGGATTTTTTATAAAAGTGCCTTAAATTGAAGTATTCACCGAGAGAATTCCTTTAGGTCAAAGAAAGGAGGAATACTACTTTTTAACAAATATTAGCTACTGATTAGTTATTATCTGCATTTCAACAGATATACAATTTAAATAGCAATAATATCAAGTTAAAAAAAATTGTGTCTTAAAAATACCTGCAGAATTAAAAGTCTAACCTTTTTTGTCTGAAGAGAAAGTTTGAGTGAATAAGAATTAAATTGTAATGAATGTGTAAATAATTTATATAACTGCTTTTCTACTTTAAATATGAAATCTTAAACTAATCTGATGAAGTGAGTAATCTGGGACTTGTGACTTCTGCTGACTGATACATACACAGCAAACTGTATGAAAGTTTTCCTGAATTACGGTCGATGGGTTAAATCGGTGATAATCCTTAATGCAATACTATACATATAATGAAAGTCTTCATATTAATGTGAAGGTCTGGCTCTTTCTGTATACCTTGTTACTAAGATTATTGTCTCTGGATGCCACACTCGTGATCTCCCTTCCTTTCAATATAGTTATCTGGAAAGTGTGAAGTAAAAGTCTTTTCTGAATCAGAGAAGGAATTTCAGCTAACATACCACAAGAGCATGGCATGCCAAGCACTTTTGGTGCTTCCCAGGCTGCTATCAAATGAATAGTTACCTTTCACGGAGAGGAGGTAAACTTGAAGCCCTCTGCTCCCACAAAGCAAAGAAACCTAAAAATAAAAGATGAAAAAATCTTGCAGCTTTATTGTGATACTTTTCATATTTTTTCCCTGTTTTCTATTTGCTTGCACAGAAAATAGTCAGCTAAATCCAGAAATCTTCCTAGGTATCTTAAGTCTTGGGTTAGGAATAAAATCAGGAGACATCTGCGATTTCTGAGTTTTCTCCACTAACTTTTTGTTTTGAAGTAGCCTCAAGGCAAGCTGAGAGAGGTCAGGTGGGTGATGAAGGTTATTTTTGCTATGAAATGCTAAACATTGGTCTTTTTCTTCAAAAACTCTTATTTCTTCTATAAGGAGGTTTAATAACAGAAGTAATTAAAAACTGTGCAGACCTATCAATTTGTATGAGCCTATAAACATACAAATGAGCCTGCATTGCATTGTTTTGACTGTGGTATTTATTGTGTTTGAGTTTTATTTGCCTCTAAATAAAAAGGAATTACTAGCCCCAGTAGAAAGGAGATTCTGCTTAATCTTGAGCATAAAGAGAGGTCTAGGGGTTTACAAGAGAAAATACTCTTAATTGGGAGCTAATGTTGCTCCCTAGTCAGTGTTAAAAAATTTTTACTCTATGAGTTAACCCCATGAAAGCTCTGTGCTGACATACAACCAGAAAGCTGAAGGGAAACTATGGTCCTCCTCGCTTTAATTAGAAAAAGAGTTGAATGTAGCTACCCAGGTATATTTATGAAGCCATTAAGGCACACCATTACGGCTTCTAAAGTTATAATAGCATGGATTAAGGCCATAATATATTTATTGTACAAATTACATTTGAAGCTTAATGGCAGGGAGGATGAGAAAACAATGTATTATTGCACAATAGCAAGTAAAAAAAATCATATTTATATAATCTTTTAGCTGTTCATAGTCATCTGTCATTACTAGTAAAGTCATTATTGTAACAGTTTTGAGGGGGAATAGATAAAAAACATGTCTTTCCCTGTAAAAAATAGAGAAACTGAGGCAGAGAAATACAATGACCTCTGATTTTTATTGGCACAAATCTCGTGCTACCCGAGTATCCCAGTTAGGACCCCTGTGCATATCTAAACATAATTTTCTTTACTCATTTCTATATTAGAATAATGGTTAATGTATTTTGCCTGACAGTCATACTAAAAGAAACGGCAAAATGAGGACAAGATTAAACCTTTCTGCTGTGCTCCACTGCTCCTGAGAGCCAGTGAGCTGCTTGCAATTCACACAGTTCTGTTAGTATCCTGAGGAGATTTTAGGAGTAAAAAGTCAGAGTTGGCTAAAATTTTCCTTGAGGATTTCTCCTGCTCTGATGCAACCTTCCTGTCCATTCTGACCAGTCCTTGAGGATGGTTCTTAATAAGATAGTCTCTACACCTTTTCAAGGTGATAGTTTCAGAAACATTTTCATTTCATAACAGAAATACAAATGATTCCCAGTGCTTCAAATAACCTAGTGGTAACTCTCCATGGTAAAATACTGCTCTATCTGCTTGTAGAGTAGAGCTTCTATCTCAGGAATGAAACTTCCAAAAAATGCCAATCAGGAACATTAAAAAAAAATCGAAAAATCCATCAATTGTTCAAAAAGGCAGACTTTCTTTATCCATGTAATTATATTCAGGACCAACTGTGTTGAATAAAAAGTCAGCAATTAAAATTCTACCCTTCTCATTAATCTTTGTATCAATTCATTCTTTATTTTGAATTGGGCTGAATATATTTTCTATCACAACTTCACATATTTCCCAAAACTGAAAGAATTCATATATGTAGAATTACTTTCTCATCCCCAACATGTAACTGCAAGTGATATTTGGTCACACAGGTTTCTGCTATTTCTTTTCCAGACAGCATAAAAATTCAACACTAGAATATAATAAACCTAAACTATCTCAGGTTCAGTATCAGTATATATTCTGCCATCTAAATTACTCTACTTTTAAAGGATTGCGAAGGTTTTTAATATATGTGTATTTGTAGCCTATTAAAATCAATGTCAATAATGTTAGGCAGGAAACTGGTGCCACCTGAGCAGTTGCAATATATTGGAAAGAATAGTTACTGCATAAATCTATAATTGTTGGCCTACATGATGTCACTATTCCAGTCAGGGAATTTATCAGAAAGTAATAGCTTATCTTTTTTACAAATATTTTATTAAGTTTTCTATTTTACATTCTAAATTTAAAATTTTTAAAATTTATATGAGTTTTAAATTATTTTGTTCTGGTGTAGGTTTTTTTTTTTTTTTAAAAAAAAACAAGAGAAGGAAAGAATGAGAATGGTGGTTAATAGTAGTAATTTAAAAAGCCTTTTAAATTCAAGAATAAAAGTTATTCCAAAGCAAAATACATACTCAGAATGAATTATTAAGCAGAAAACCTTGGTCAATTTTATAACACTATCAAGAGGCTCATTAGTATTCAAAACAAAAGCAGCTATATAAGAGCTGGTAGCCCTAGTACTTCCACGAGTGAAAATGCTTCACCCTGCTTTTCCATGTCTATGTTGTCCGGTAAATTTATGACCTTTATAACTGACATAAGACAATATGATTGCTGTATATTGCATAACTGGGCACCAAAATCCCATATTTGATCTAATACTTGTTTTTTGAATGAAATAACCTTTTGGAAATTTATGATTCAACATGAAAAATGATCCATTTAAATTATAACATTAAAAAGGAATCTGTAAAAGAGACTTGCTCAGGCTTCTATGTGTTGCCCCTGAGATTCATCCTCTTTTACTTAATAAATCTACCACAAGGTGTGTGCATAAGTCCTGAACCCAGCCTGAAGCCATGGTACCTAAGATTCACTGGGCCTGCACAGCATGGGAAATGATAATTGTTACTAAAGATAAGGCTAATGAGCAATGATTCAGTCAGAGGAACAAAGCAGCTCTGCTGCTGCAAATGTTGCCCTTTGGGTATGATTTAGAGGTTTGCCAGAGCAATAGGAACAGGAAGAGTCCAGAATTTTTTTGCCACTTTGTCACTTCAAACATCCGCTCTCGTTCCAGTGGAAAACAACTTTCAGTTCCAGTTTTCCAGCACCATGGCCAACAGCGAAATAGGATGAACTGAGGAAACACCTCAGAAGAGGCACTCATGTGTAGGAAATCCAAACTTGCCTGTTTTTACCCTAGCATTCTAAGGTAGCCACAAACATAAATACTGATTTGTGGTATTCAAAGCTACTACTCAATTTGCCTTGTGGCTAATGTCAATCCCTCTCCCTTTCATCCAGTGAATATGAGGGTAGGTTCATGGCATATAATGGCTTCAATAAGAAGAAAGGAAAAATATAGCTACAACAAAGATATTTTATTAATGTAAAATTTTGTTATAATGTCAAATTGCTCTTATTGACTGAATTTTTTATCAATTGTATTTTGCCTTTCTATTAAAAAAAAAAGGTAAAAGCTTTTGGCTTTTTTGGTTTTTTTTCTTGTACAGGTGCATTCATGCTGGATCATGCTTTATAATCCATACTGACTGGAGCAAAAATATGTGGTATAGTTGAGACCTAAGTAAGACTCAGTCATTTACTCTTTATCCTGAGGGTTGAAGCACTGATCTGTGACATGAGATGCCCCAGAACTGTGACTGTATGCAAGGTATCTGGAATGGAAAATGAGAGTCTGAAATGAGCAGCTGTGAAACATTCACTTAATTCTCCTATATTTCATGTGAAATGAAATTTCCCAATCTGTTGTCTGGGGTCTCTTGCTGTAAATTTCCTGACCATCAAAAATTTCCTGACAAAATTTTTTTATAAGCATCATTACATTCTCCCAATATTTTCACTTTCAATAAGCTTTTGTTTACACGGGGCATTCATAAAAATCTATCGGTATAAATAAGAACTGTTGCACACTGATTTTCCTCACATAAAAATCAGAGGTCATTTGACATTGGATTTGAGCTCACACTTATATTTGAAATGTTTTATTGAAGTTGATGTAATTATTTTGTTTGATTTTTAAAATCCAAATGAACCCCAGAAACATTATCTGTTTTGCATTAAATTAAATAATAAAATAAAATTACTAGGCCTCTATTAAGTTGATGGATATGTCTTTCAGATATGGAGATTAATTAATTCAGGACTACCTTAAGTCCTTTTTTCATCTGTGTCATTGAAATATTGAATTTCACATTCTGATATAAGCAGTACTTTATATAAATCTCCACAGAGAAATGGTAGGATTTAGCTCATGAATGAAGACACTTAAATTAGGTGCCTACATGTAGGTGCTTGTTAATGTCCATGGTGTCTAAATACCCATCAAACACAGACAGCAAAGTTTATGCATGTACTCACATCAACTTACAGCAGACGTACGTTTTGTCAACGATTGCACCACCATTAGATATGATGGTTTAGACAAATGCTTTTTATGTTGACACCTACTAGAAGATTCATTTGTTTAAAAACAGGTATATAGTACCATCAGAGACAATCTGGAGCATCCCTCTTGTATACTAGCCCTGTTCCAGAAAGGTGCAGCTCCCTCATAGGTCCAAACATGCTGGCAGCAAGATACCTATTTTCAGGCAAATACATGAAATCTTATATGCAGACATCATGACTTGAGCATTTTAATCGGTGAGGTGATATTCACCTTTAGTTAGGCTAAATTTCTACTCCTTGAGTTACTTTCCATATGCTGTTTTCCTACAACTTTCTTTCCTGAAAGATTTCTCTACTTTTACAGGGTGGTGAAGTGCTGAAGGCTAACCTAAAACATATGAAGTATATACTTGCTAATAATTTTATCAGCTAGATCAGTGGTGAAATCAGGTTCTTGTTCTCAGCCTGAAAATGTGGGAGTGTACATATAAAAAAGCACTAACCTTCTGGGGTGCATCAGACTTGCACATTTGTTTCCCTTACGTTTTCTTCACCTCTGCAATTATACCTGGGAACAGAGAAATACTATACCCTTCTGCATCTCAAATTGTCTTGGTTTTTTTCACATTGACATAAGTCCTCTGAGTCATTTGAGATAAGCCCATGACATAAGCACAACTAACTACATGGGACTACATCCAGTTCCTTTCAAAGAGTTATAATAGCAAGAAAACACAGTGTACTTCCTTGGAAGGGTCACTTTCAGGCATATTTTGCTGCACAATGTTGTGTTTAGGCTGTTGTAAGTGTGAGGTTTTGCAAAATTGTTTTCTATTTTTCTTGATTTCTTACATATTAATATGGCTTATAATGGTTTGGGAGTTTAATAGGAGATCTTATGGTTTTAACATTTTTGCTGTAATATCACCAACATTTATTTCTACTGCCTGAAACAAAATACAGAGTTCTTTGGGTCTGAAATTCCCAGTGGCTGTGTATGGTGTTATACTTCAAAATTCCACTTAGAGGACAGACAACACAGGAAATTAGAGTCCTCTTACTAGTCCCTAAGTATCTCTTAAGTATTTGTTTCTTAATCTGAACAGTATATTCGCTTTCTTCTTTTTTCTTATTACTTTTAAATGGGGGGCTGTTTTACAAAATGCCAAGGTCAGTATTACAATAATAATAATAAATGAGTTTTACTGCTTCTAACACCATTTACTTCCTCCTGTACTGCAGAGAATATGACATTATACAAAAAGAAAAAAAAATTCATTCAAACAGGCATTTTCTGCCTTACTGCTTGACTTTCTGTGAATAAGTAACCTTTTACATTGTGAAAAATTTTGTGGCAAATTATCTCTCTAAATAGAGTTTATACATGCTACATGACATGCTACAAAAGTAAAAGTGAATAAGAGGCAGAGAGAGACTGCAACCTTTTTTGTAAAGGTTTATCAGTAGAGGGAAAAGAATTATATATTTGTTATTGCAGTTCATTATCACTGCTGTATTACCAGTGGAGAATGTTGTTATGCATTAAATATTAAAATCTGAAGATTGTATTTCTATTAATTTAAGATACTGTTGAATTTCTTTCTAAGTGTTAATCTTGCCTTCTGAATCCAGAACATATTATCATGTTGCTTGAAAGATCAGCAGGCAGAATATTATCTGCAGGGCTGAGTCTCCCATGCTTAGGGACAGGGCTATTGCAGCACACATACTTTCAAATCACAGAGTACCAGGCTAACATATAACGCACTTGTGGGACACTACCACAAGGTAATATTGACAACAAATGCCTAGCATGATTATAAAGAAAACTAGAATTTCACAATTTGAATGAAACTGAACCTCCAGCTGTGATAGGGTTTTGAAAGCAGCTCTCCTTGTGTGCAGCCTGGCCCTTCAAAGTCCCTTGACCCCCACATTAGCAGAATTTCTTAAACTGCGGTAAAACACTAAAGAAAAGTAAGGGAGATGTACAGTCAGACTACAGTTATACAAGCACCCACAGATGAAATCAGATGCATAATAGCATGTAAGCAGCAACTGACATGGGTTGAATATCAGTGGGAATTAAAAATATAATATAATCAGATATTTTTAGCATTTAGCTATTGGTCTCACTTTTGTCTAAGTACTTTCAAAAATTAAGTCCTTGAATACCTGTAGTCTAAACTGCATTTGAAAGGGAATGTGACAGTCAGATCCAGAGGAAGGCTCACAATATGTGTGACTGAATATAGGGATCTGTACTCAGAGCAGTCATCAAAACTTGAGTGCTGCTTCTCAGTTATGCAAGAACTCATGTAATTAGATCTAGTTTCAACAAGAAAACCACCAAAAATGCCTACAGCCCTCACATACCCCACATAAATGTAGCCAAAAAGCACACTTCCCCTGATTCCCAGAATCTCCATCAAAAGGAAATTGTGAGTTTTAAAAGACAGTGGAATGAAATTCCTCAACAATAAAACCCCCAGCAATACCAATATGGGCATAATAATTATTTTTCCCAAGCACATATGGCCAGTGCCCTTAGATAGGATGAGGTAAGTATGAATCCCCTGCCAGTACTGGGCCAATATCTAGGGCACCTTTCCTATGAAAGTTTGGATCAGATGATTTCTCAACGTCCTTCCAACTTGAGCTGTGCTATGCTACGCTATTTCATTTAATTCTTTTTTATTCTATTCTGTGATTCTAGTTCATTATTTTTTGTCAAAAGTTATTAATAAAATGCAATAGCTGTACTCCCTCTCAGCTCCACTTCCTGAAATCAGAGAGTGCCTACCAAAAATTCTGAATGAGGCTTAGGAGAGAAATGGATCGTAAGACACATTCTTCTGTCTTTGTGTCTGTCCCAGTGAGAAACCCCACAGAACAGGGAGCATTTTTCTTGGATGATTTTTCTCATGCCTTTCTTCGAGGCACCTAACCAGGGGAAGCTGTGAGACCTGCAACTCTCCATCATTAACATCCAGTGTCCTACACTGGCTAGAATCTGCTGCTCGTAATGACCTCTTTGGCTGTATTCAGCTCTGTGTTTAACTCTTCCCAAACACTGCCTAGGAAACCTTTACTCAGCACATTACACTTTTGTGCAGCAGACCTCACCTCAGTCACTTAGTCCATGTGTGCATGGCAAGCTGTGGACCTCCAACACTTGGCAGAATTGCAAATGTTCTGCTCCAGACATGATGGGCTGTGCACTGGCCCAGTGCATGTAGCCCAATGTGCAGCTTTCTTTGACATATCTCTGTACCAGAGGATGCCTGTACACAACCAAGCCTCACAGGAACCCTGAGCTGTTCTCACAATGCATACTTAGATCCAGGCTTAGGGATTTAGAAAACATTGGCCATCAGGATCCATTTCATGTCCTTACTTTTACTACGACTAATTGCCTCCAAGTATAAGCCAAAGCTATTACTTATTCTTGGATAACAATGTCTGATATCTTATGCTAAGTCTCTTAGCAAAATATTTCTGAAAGTTATGGCAGCAGGCCCTGGAGCCTGAGGAATTGAAACTATAAAAAAAAATAATAAAAAATGTCACTACTGCTGTTTCTAAAATATAAGTACTGAACCCTAAGTATACTAAACCTTAGAAAGTTATTTCAGGTATTATTCCTTTTTTATTTTACAGCATCAGTTAAATGGCAAGAAACTTATTTCCAGAAAAGATGGTGTTTTCCTTCCTGCAGAGTGCACTTCAATATCCAAGAAATCTCAAATAACTTCAAGTTTTGAATTCTTATTCATTGAATCATATTTTTCAACCATATCCCTAGTGAGAGATCAGATTATTTTGGTGGGTATAGTATGCTGTGATGCTGGGAACCTAATTATAGAAGGACAGGTACAATCCCTCTCTGGGCCTGAATTTTAATAAATAATTTAGATAAAGACATATTCATTTCAATGATATATGTTTCCCCTTCTCTACCTTAAACTCCAGAACTGAACTATTAAATAAATCATTTTATTGAAATACTGAATGTGTCCTACATAAAGCTAAAAATATTAATTGCTACCAAACTAAGTCAAGTATTTTGTAAAGTCTTCTTTCCTTATAAACAGATTTCCAATAAATTTAATAGACTACTTCATTTTCATCACAAGATCACACTAGAGGAGAAAAAGGGTGACAAAATAAAAGTTACCTTTATTGTGTTTTTAGCTAGCTGTAAAATTATAATATTACCTCTCTATTAATACCCAGGGCAGTAAACATCTTCCAATAGTGTTCTAAGTAAGAGTAAATATTTTATACAAAAGCCACTACCAAGAAAGTGTAAAAGAATATAAATTATAATGTAATTATGCAAAAAAATTTGTGATATATAAAATGTGTTTGTGTAATTTTTCAGCTGAATTCTGAACACATTTATTCATGTGTCTAACTTCTAAAAAGCTACTAGAGTAGTCTTGAAAATTAAGCACAAAACCAGTCATACTGATCAGTAAAATATGTTCAAAGTCCAGTACATGAAGACAGTTTTGTGCATAAAACTCTTGCAGAATATAAAAATGTTTTTGTAGGTTTGGAATCAAACTTTCTTACAGATTCATAGCTCTGTGAATATAGTGTCATTTAGTGTAACTCTATAAAAATTCACAGGAACTATTTATTGTCTTTCAGGTAAGTATTGCTTACTTTGATGTTTTATTCCAGTTAATTTTATTAATTAGATTCTGTTGAAGTAAATGGTGTTCATTGCTGTTTTATGTTTAACTTGTATTATTATGGATCATCATTATTTCTATGAAAATTGTCAATAAATAAATACCAGTTGATTGGTCGACACTCCGATTTTTAAAATACTATAAAAATGTCATAATGGAAAAGTTGTATTGCCTAACTGTGCTAAATTTCTTTACAGGAAAATAATAATAATGTTAAGTAGATATAAGAAGTCACTTCAATGGTATTCAACCATTGCAAATGAGTCTGTGCTATTAATTAAAACTTAATGGCCTGAATCTATCTGTTATTGACAAAATGTGGTTTATAATTGCACAGGAATTTAAGTAGCATGGCTAAAATAATGCTAAAAGAGCAAAACCTAAAGAGTTTGCTTACTCACAGAATGAATTAAGATTTCATAACCAAGCTTGTTCTCTTAATTAATAATAAACTTGGTAAGTTTTCTCTTTGCTTCACAAAGTTGATCACTTTAGATATTTTTGCAAATCAAGCCCACACAAATATTCAATGAAGTTTAGATCTATGCATTGCAACTACAATGGAAAGTGCTTTATAAGTCATTGATTAAATGGTCACCAGGTCATAAATTTCATCTTGATTAGCTTTTTAATCTAACATATGAAGTCTTGCAGGTCTAATCTTAATGTTCAGAACATAATTCTGTTACATATTAATTATATTGTTTCTATTAGAGGAAACCAGGAGACACTGCCCTTGAAAACAGCTATTTGCCACTACTATAGGAATAGCATAATGCTTAAGTCAAGCCTTCTTTTCTGAGACAAAGTTGTTCCCATTGGGTCCTGCCTTTCCACTCCACAACACTTTCAGGATCTGTCCCTACGATGTGTGAGGAGCCAAATTCAGAAGGTGCTCAGGCCTCCCACCTGTGGCCTTCAATACATCTCAGTTCTGCAACAAAGTGTTGTTTCTTCCAGATGCTCCTGTTTCACAGCAAAGACAGGGGAAGTGATGCCAAGGCTTTCTCACAGGAGGACAGGGCTGGTCAGGGGTGAAGGTTCCCAGTGAGGCTCTGCCAGCTCCATCGTCTGAGGTTTCCAAGCCCCAACATGGAACAGTCCTGAGCAGCCTGAGCTGAGCTCTCAGCTCTGAAAACCAGTTTGGATTCAGTGATTTACTGAGCTCTTTCCTTGGTCTCTAGAAGTAGAGAGCAAATGGGTGTAAATAGGTTCCATTTTCTCCATTGTTTAGGGTTTTTGTTTGTTTGTTGCAATTGTTTGTTTCTAAAAGTATACATCATAATGCTCCCAAAACTTTCCCATATTTTTTCTTTTATTTGTCCTTCAGTTTCAAATGAATAAGTGCAAATGAAAAAATTTTATCTTATTTACTAGAAAAATCCAAACCAGTGAAGAAATTGAAAAATTTCACCGAGAAATACATTATAATTATGAGAAAAAAAATTGTGAGTTTTGAGGGGTTTTGCTGCTGTAAGGTAGGAAAATAGAGATACTGAATATCTAGATTTTATTCTGGTTTTGTACGTACTTAAATTAATAATATCTGATTTTAGTTTTAAAAACTCTAAAATGGGGTTTAGTCACAAATGTAACTATCAAGATCAAATTTGTTATAAACATTAATTTTAAATTGTATATATTAATGGAGGTAGATAGATAGATAGATAGATATGATGCTGATTATAAGAAAAAGACAAATACAATCACCTTTTAAAACCTAGGTTTCAGGAAAGACGTTTACTAGAGCTAGGAGCAACATGTTGATTAACTTTTAGTAAGACTGTCAGTACTAATGAAATAAATACTGCTAAATTGATTCCAAAGATTTCACAATTTTAAACCAAGTTTTCCCGTGCAAATTGCAATCCTGGCGTCAGTACTTGACGTACCTCAGGCCTGCACCTCAAGCTGAACATGGTACATTTTCTTCCTGTTACAGACTTTTTGTTCAGAGTTAATTTATGGTGTTTTGTTTGCTATTTATTTTCTGGTCTTCTAGAAAATAATCACTTGAAACTTTGTACCACCAACCGAATTTTATATTTTTTTTCCCATTGGCTTCAATAGTGGAATTAAGAAGATGGTAAAAAACACACTCAGATTAAAACTGTTCCTTCATCTTTATTAGAAGCACAAAATTCTGTTATTGTTCATTGCTCTAAGAAGTCAATAGACAATTCTATTAAGTATTTGTGCTTTATGTCAACATAATATAAACTATTGTAGAATAACTTTGAGAGGAGACAATGCATATCTATGGGAATGTGAGAAAAATATTATTAACATGTTAATAACTAAGCACCCTCACTAAAATTATATACAGTGGGAGTAAAAACAAAATCTACTGTAAATATCAAATGATTTTATTTCTAATGTCAGCATTTCTCAGTTACACAATTGGAAGTTATTCCTTCAAGACATTCAAAAATGCAAAAGTATGTCTACAATAGCACCACTGCATACCTGTCAGTTTTAAACCTGTAATATTTTTGTTATAGCCCATACATTACAAGTAATTCCTTGTTAAGTAAATATAAAATTAAAAATAATGTTTTCCACTGTGTAATCTAGTCACATTTAACCTTGAAAACTTACTCAGCTTCTTATTAAAGCTTATAAAAATACTGATGCCAAGTTTCAGGCTCCTTTCCTTAAAAAAAATCAGAATTTTGAGTATGGAGGGATGGTGGAGAATTCCTAATACTTTAGGAGTATTAAACATTTCCAAGTCATTAAATGAAAGCAATGAATCAATACATGTTCTGGCATTGCTCATTAATATATTACTGAAGATTTATCCTATGTTGTATGACCTAGAATAGAAATATCCTTCATAAATAATTACTTGAAAGACATATGATACTGGATTGCTAATCTGCAAGTAACAGCTATACTCAGCAAAGTATTTTTTAATTAGGTCAGAAATGAAAACTGAACCCGCTGACCAAAGTGACCTATTTTTCCATGTAACCACTATGGAGTTACTTTCTTTTTTTGGCATGTAGTCTCAATTAATTGTTTTAATGACACAGTTAATTTTGCTTCTATCTGCATGCATATTCATGTGCTGAAAAATTGAGATGCTGGAACAGAAGAGAGGCTACCTAATCTCTCTGAAGGTCTGGAAATTTGAAAGCATTCCTACAGCAGGAAGCTGCAGGCACTTTTAGCACAGTGCAAGGGTCATCCTTGGGTCTTTTTAAAAAATGTTCAGCATTTATTAAGTCTTTTAAATTAAAAATCCAGACTGCTGACAGGAAACTCAAAATGTGCAAAACTCTAGGTAAGGTGTTCAGCTTAGTGATGCTAATTTTCTCGCTCCCAGAGGCTCAGAGGAAGAAATTACTACTGATTGGCATTATCTACTAGCTTTGGAAGGTGGGTTCCAAACACCTTTACACTGTTTTAAAAGATTTTTTTTTGTTATTTTTATACCAGGCATTTAATTGAACTTGACTACTTATGAAAATCCCATTGGGAGAAATCTCTGCTACAAAAAGAAACATTTCAAGTAGTTTTGACATTTCCCAGTTAATTCTGTAGTTCAAATGTGAGAGAAAATTTGGCATTAACACCAGGAAGAAGTGAAGTCAGAGCTCATTGTAACCAAGAAACAGCCAAAGCTCTTCCATAAAGATGCGGGATGCTTTTAAATAAGTTTAAACTAGGGCTGTGGAACAGGTGAAGAACTAATCTTGGGGCACCTGTTATCATCAGTCACCCGTTATCATTCACTGTGCTAAAACTCTGCTCTATGTCCCAGAAAGGTGGCAGGGCTCAGGGATACCACTGCTCCAGGAATTCATAGTAGGCTTCAGAAAATTCAGCTGGGGTTTACAATCATTCAGTGTTTGGATGATTATACATGCTTATTTCCACATCACCAAGGGAAGGAAAATTACTTTCTGCACTTATCAGTTTAAGATTGTACAGAATGCATGAGATGGGGAAGAATTAATGAAATTTCAAAGTCATAGGTGCACTTATCAGTTTAAGATTGTACAGAATGCATGAGATGGAGAAGAATTAATGAAATTTCAAAGTCAGAGGTGCCCTGTATAATGCAATCAAACTGTTGTGTAATGTCAGATGTTGTACTGAAATAATTCTGCTTTGTCACCACCTTTACCATAATTCCTGCCAAATAAAACCAATAAACCAGTAAAATATTATTAAAATTTATTATCCAAATCTTAAGCAGAAATGTCAACTATAGAAAGTAAAAAAGGATTGAAATTTGCTAGGAACCAAATGAGTTATCCATTTATGACTTTTTTATGCACACAACATCTCTGCTAGTGGGTACATATAAATTTGAAGAGTTCAATGCCCGAAACATCAAATGTTTCTTTCTGGCTTGCTAAAAAGGACATTTCATTCACTCTCAACTCTGTAAAAGAAAGGATGTTATTATTATTCCTGGAGTCTCCTTTTTCTTTCACATCTAACTCCAATTTTTGATTTCCATACTGTCTCCCTTAGAAAATGAATGGTGACTTCCAAGAAGCACAAAGCATTCTTTACATGCAGCAATTTTCATGTTACTTTTTGAGAAAAATTTAGGGAAATCAGAGAGAGAACATATTTTTATCCCCAACTTTGTTGCTAAATCTTTAGAAAAATCCCTCTCTAGCTGATTTTTCCTACAGCAATGGCAGTATCTCTTGAATATTTATTTCAAAACAATCAGGTTCCACTCATCCAAACTAATTTTCTCATTTTATGCACAATTCTTACAAATTGAATACAAAGTATTGGATAAAAATTATCCAATTACTTTGAGAAATATAGTTTTGAGACATATAATTGTCCAAGTAATGACAAACAATTTATGTTAGTTAATTATCCTTCTGTTCCTCCTGATTATTCCTGTCCATTTCCCAGCTCATTCCTTCTCCCTTCCTACATGATCCATTGTGTTTTTCCTTCTTAGCCTGACAGACAGCAGAAAAGGAGTCCTAAGGCAGCACAAAGAATTTGTTGTTGAGCTAGACAGGGTGAGTTGTTTTCAGAAATTCTACCTACGTGTCTAAGAGTCATAGGAAAACAGCATCTGACATCATCACGCAATGCCTTCATGAATTACAGATCATTTCATGAAAGATGGCATGATACTTCCATCCAAAAATATGCTATAGAATATTTATTAAGTTCTATGATTCATGAAGCTTTAGGAACTGATAGTTCTCTTTTTCCAGAGAAATAACATGGGAGGACCTCATTTAAGATTGACTAGGTTTTCCTATTCATTTTGTCATTTCTTTATCACTTCCACAAATCACCCTTCACCTCAACAGCAGCTTTGGAAATTCTTTATCTAATATTCTGTTAAATGCATCTCACTGTGGCAAAACAGATTTTTTTTTCTCTTGCAGTGTATGAGATGGTTTCTTTTTTTGTGAATGTGAAGCATACATCTCTTAAGGCTCACAAGCAATAGGAAGGTTTTGGGACCAGAGGCCTGTGAACTCTTTCAGTATAAATACCATTTAGATCAGTCATTGTGCATTAACAACCCCAGGAAAAGCTTCAGAGTTTTCCTTAGTTCTACACCTTCCATATTAAAGTCTTGTGATGTGCCTTTATGATGGGTCAAATGAGATTAAATTTATCAATATGCCCAGGAGCCTGTTGTCTTTTGGCAGGTGTGACCTGAGCTTCATCTTCTCATGGAGAAAAAAAATCTGTGTTACTGATCAGTGGATGCAAGAGGATTTCAAAGGTTGTTTGGAGAGTGGTCACTGCAGACTTAGTTGAAGAGAGACCTGTAGTGCTCTCTTTGAGGTGAGTCAACACCTGACATTTGTCCTATGTGATCAGCTCTACAGGGGAAAGATGTGCAATTCACCTGTACTTACAGTCACATTGACACCAAATATTTTACAAAATAAAATATAAATAATAAATTTATAGTATTTCTGAGCTATTCAAGAGTTCAATGAACACTCTTGTCTCTCTCCAGGTATTTCTGCAGCCATTCCATATCCATATCCTTTGCAAAACACGCATCTTGCATGATAAAAGAGCAAAATCAAATGAGTTAAACATTGCAAAAAAAAGAATTTGGAAGCTACTACTATTCAAAAATTCTGCGCTTCCTTTAAAGGTTAAAAATCTCAGTTACTAATGTGATAAATGGGAATTAGTTCTGATCTGACTCCAGTTTGAAGGTATTTAACATGACTTCATGTTATTTTAGCATATGCCTAGGCATATGAGATATATTAAATTCACACATATATGTCCTTCATATTAATTTACTTCTTAAAAAATAATGCCAGTATCACTTTTATTTTCAGGGTTTTATACAGTTGTGCTAGTGAGGTAGGAAAAATATACTATTTTTGCATGCATATTAAACCTAAGAATGACACAAGTTGATGTCAAGAAGACAGAATGCAACTATTTAAAGATGCTTTTAGGAAGTAGTGTTGTCACTTTTGCATTTTTCACTGTCACAGCCACAACAATTCTACTGTTTAACAAGCTATCAGAAGGGTTATTTTACTATAAACTCATATAACCTTAATTTTGTTAATGTGTATATAATATGTACACTGATTTTGCTAAAAATGGTTATTTCTTTGACTTTTGGCAAGGACTCTGATTTCTGCAATTGATTGCATTGCATGACGATCATTTTATCATCATATAGCAAATGATTTTCAATGAGATACCTGCCACAGCAGCCAACAGGCAGCATTACAATCCCTGCTAAAACTACAATGGCTTAACTTACGTGGAGAAGATGTTTTTGCAAAATAAGTTTTCCACCAAAGTGCAATGGAGCACTCAGGCACATATTCCAATGCGTGTTTGTTGATGCCTTCCCGAAAAAGACTTAAGACTGATTCAGCTAAAAGTAATCTAACACACAAGATCTCTGCATGCTCGTCCCAAAGATTTCCTGTGCAGAAACACAGTGTCTGGGGGAGCATTTCCCACAGCATCACAAACATTATGCTTTCCACCACACAGCTCTTCCTCCTCTTCTTACCAATAGAAATGGACTAGCAAGTGCAGATAAACAACCAACAACAATCATATTCAATTGTGGATGGCTCAGGTCTCTGACAACAGAGTTCAAAACTTGTTAGTACAATGTGTTGTCAGTGCTTCAGTAATTTTAATGTCTGTGATGAAATCAGTGAAATGTTCTTAATCTGGGTAGTATTATATTTACATAGACAGCTGAATGTAATTCTTCTTGGTAGTATCATAGTAGTATAGTAACAGAGATACAGATTCATTTATCACTAAGTTTATCTGCTACTACCTTATAAAGTAATATTAAAAAAAAATCTGTGGCAGAAAACAAAGCATAATGCTATACTTGATCAATGACATTTATCAAAACTCATTAAGAAACAAGGTAGGCATATAATTGTATTTTCACACACAGATCTTCCGATGTGAGCAAGAAAAAGGCTCACTGTAGAAACCAGTTGCTGAAAACTAGTTGGAAGTCTTTAATCCCCACCACCACAAAGCAGACCTGAGTTTCTAGTCCTGAGGAAGAATGTGACAAAGGCAGAGGAAAAGACCTTTTGCCCTATAAAGATCCAGCGGTGAATGGAGATGAGGGGTAGAAAAAAGCATGTGGTGGTGGTGGTTGTGGTGGAGTGAAAGACTGGATGAACATGAATACATGCCTGGAGTGGTAATTCAGGTTGCCTGAGTAACCTTAATTCAGGTGTTACATAATTTCTAGGTTCTTCAGTTGTAGCCTTAACATTCTTTTGGCACAGTTCAGAGGCAGTGAAATAATAAGATTCTACCAAAAAAATTAATCATATAGCACCGCTGAAAGAAGATGACCGCTTTGTGTACTCAGCAAGGACAGTCATGCTAAATCAGTGCTAACACTGGCAACACTGTTAGTCTCCAGCTGGTCCTATCCTTCAGGGAATGAAGGCATATTTAAATTTCTCTGCTATTTCATAAACAAGGGAAAGTAGATATATGTGAATGATGTAATTAATTTTGATATCTTAGGGGAAAAAGAGTATTCTGTGATTTTTAAACATTCTGCACCAAGTTCCCTGTCAGTCTTTCCTTTAGCCTGACCTCCTACGTAGTTCCTCTCCCACTGTAGCTCCTAAGCTCGTGTTCCTTCTGCTGATTTCTGTCTGCCTTTTCCTACCCACATCTTTACTTCTCTTATCCCATACAAGCCCGTATTCCTCCCCCTAATATAACTGCCACTATTTCTCCCTTGCTGCTATTCAATCTCTTGAATATTTATTTCATTTGAATATTTATTTTGTTTGAATATTTATTTTGTTTCTATCTATATTTCCCCTCAATAATTTTCTTTACTACAGTTCCTCTTGCTCCTGTCCTGTTCAGCCTTTCTCCCCTTTCTCCCCTTCATCCATCCTACATGGCAGGAGGATGAAACACAGGGGCGATGAGGGGAGGTGGGGGACTGGGGGAGTGGTGGGGAGAACAGAATTTGTATTCTTAATGTTTCTTGAGTTAGAGCTTATTTTAATCAAAACTTTCACAAAATATCTGAGGGATATATTCAGCATGGAGTATTAGAGCCACAATGGTTTATATTTGACAGTGCTATCAGCAACTGAAAACAGAGACTTATGATTGAAAGCTTCTGGCAATCTCACTCATTGGCATCAGAACTCTGCCACCTATTACAACACGATGTTTATTTAAGAGTTTCTGTTAAACTAAATGACTTATCTTTAATCAAGGCAGATATATTTATTTTAAATAGCCTTCCAAAGGCTTCTTTTAATTCTAGCACATAAATTCTAGTATAATGAGGTAATGCTGCTACATTTTCATGAGTATAATAAACCTCATAAGGGCTGGCCCAAGTTGAATATATCATGGAAAAGAAAAAGGGAAGGAGAAGTTGGTATAATCAGAAATCAAGTCACATTTAATATGTTAAGTTTTAGAAAGTAATGAAGAAGTCCACAGTGTATGGAGTGTGATAATGACAAGAAAAAGAAGAGTACCTTTATTTGTACAAACGTTAAAATATAGGCTTTAACTTAAAAAGGCTGATTCTGATGTTATTTATCATAGTAAAATCTTTTTACACTCTCCATGCAGAAGGAATAGTGATATCAATGAAATCAGTAGAGAAAAACAGAAGTAAAACTAGAATCACACCCCCAGGAATATAAATGGACAGGACAGAAAAAGAAAGATAATCTTTGGGACAAAGCTCTGTTCCTTATATAGGAATGATCCCACCATGAAAAGTTAACAATGTTAACTATGTTAAAATTAGAAGGATAAAATACCAAATGTAATAAGTAAGGCTTCAACTGTGGTTGAAAAATGGCACATGTTTATGTACAGCAATGCTTTCATATCTTATACATGATTCTACTGAATAAAAAAAGCAACATTTGGCTGGGACAGCATTACGGTGGACCTGTATTGAGAACATTATCTACATTTTATTGAACTTTTTTTTCTGATTTCAAATGCAGAGTTTCAAATCCTCCACTGTTGTCACAAACTTAATGGTTCACAGAGAAATAAGGAGTATGAGGGAAGACTAAAAGCAAAAAGCTTAATTATACAACCTTGCAATAAACTTCCTAATATTTGTGGGGGGGGGTTATTAGGTGCATAACATGGCACAATATAAAATGCTTTTTCTTTACACTCTTAGCAATGTTGTTTGCATAAATGTGAAGGTTTTACAGGTTGAATCCTACTGAAAATAGGCTAATAGGTCCACTATTTAGCTTCTTTTTCCTAGAATGATTTTCACCACAAATTTATGAGCTTTTCAATACATAAAGATTCTCATCTTTATTGTTCTTTAAATAAAGATTACAAATCACATTAAATGTTGGAAAGTGAAAAGGAGGACAAATGAGAGCAATCATTTTCCAAAATGTGTTTTCAGTAAATTTTCTTCCACTGACCAAAAAGTCATGATACTTGGAATTGAATTATGCAGTAACTTGAGGGTGAAAAAAAACAAAGACTGCAGGGCAGTGTGCGTTTAAAAATTGTTTCCTCACAGCGCAATATATCTTCTACTTTACTTCCTCCTTCCCATCAAGAGGACCAATACAAGCCGTATGAAAGACCACATCAGTCATTTGCTCCCATCTGCATCCAAGCAGAAAGCTTTAGGCTATGAGCAACATCAACCCAGCACCAGCCACTAGTCCCAAATTAAGCAAAGCTTCTGCCCCTCTGCCTGCCATGGACTCTGCTCACTTTTCCAGGAGAAATTCCAGTGTTTTCTTTGTAAGTCTGCATATAGACTAAAGAAGGGGCATTGCTCCAGTTGATACGTAGGGGAGACTGCTTTAGAAAGTCTGCTCCATCACATGAAAAACCCTTGACTACTGCACTATAGGAAAGATTAGATTTATTTGAAGCGCAAAATGGTTCTACACGAGCTTTTCAGGAAGACACAGCAGAGAATCTCTCCTTAGCTGAGACTAATAATTAGAGGTAATATGTCTAATATATTAGAGGAAAAAGTTCTTTAAGTACATTACAAAGAATAAAGTTATTCTCCATTTTTAAGCAAGGCATTACCAGTAAAATGAAAGAAACTTGCCACAGCCTTTTAATACTCATTTTAAATCTTTCTTGCAATTATCCTGCTTGATAATTCCATTGCTTATAAGTGATTTTCTAAAAAAAATCCCAGCCTTTTCTCTTTCAAAAGGAATTATTTATCATGCTGGCGATGTATTGAATATAGATCTAGGCTGATAACTAACATAGCAGTGCTGCAGCAAGCTTTCTGTCAAGCATACCTAACATCAGCAATTATTTCTACAGATGGGCTAATTCAGTGTTGGTGAGGTGTTATTTCCTTATATTTTATACCCATCCTATTCCTGTATTGTTCCAAAAGTAGTTCCGTGCCAAAGACATTAAGCTAATTAAAATAATAAAGCGCCATTCAGCTGAAACAAAGACAGTACTGAAAATTCTCAAGAGCAAAGGCAAATGAGCTCACTTATAGATATTCTGCTTTACCTACCATTTTCCTTGTGCATATTTAGTTGGAATGTCATAGTCTCCCTTGTAGTCCACTGAAATTTGTGATTTATAGTGTATTTCACTGTCTCCATTCACATTGCCAAATACAGTCTTTTTAACATCCTGGATTTTTTCTCTACCATGCCTATCAAATAAATTTAGGAAAAAAAAAGACTTTCTCACAATATATGATCAACCACTTTAAAATCTAGCATCTTTTAACTGACATCTTAATAGATGACACCTTAAGAATTGAAACTTACTTAATTTGATAGGACTGTTAGATACTAAATGACATGCATCTGTATCACAGGTACACCAGACAGCTTACTCTTCTGAGACACTCATCCAACAGACAAGAGCTAACTGCAGATTAGGCCAAAATCTATCCACCAAGTGCTGTCTCCCAAACAGCAGATGTTGGGAGACACTTGTAACCCATGGACATTCTGTAAATAAATTGGAAACTTCAGTATTTTTAGTGCATGTTGGTGTTTAAATAAGATATTAGTTGAAAATACTTAAAGAAAAATAAAAGCCAAATAACCTTGTAGTCAAATTTAACCAGGGAAATTTTCTGGTTGAAGAAAACTAGACAAAGTCCTATTCAAATACATATACTTGTTGCAAAAAGATGGCTTCAGACTTGAAACAGTTTCCATTTGTGTAGATTAGCACCATAAATGACAATAAAATATCCAGTACCAGAGAGTGATGCAATCTAGTCTAGGCAAATGAGATTTACAAAAAAGGACGGGAACAAAATCTAAATAAATTCCTTTTCATTCATTTGTACAGCCATTTTTCCCAACACCCAGAAGCATATCCCTTTTTTTTTCAGTAGTATCCCTGAAAAAGCTAGGATACATGGAAATATCACACCCCACTTTATATTCTCACCCACAAAGTGTTAAAGATATGACACTAAGCTGCACTAATATAGAGGTAAAAAATCCATTTTAATGGATAGGCTTTAGGCTAACTTAACAGCAAAGTCAATGAGGCAAAATCTCTCAAAATAATCACCTCAGCTAACAGTCTTTTCATTATATAAGCCCTGTGACCTTACTAGATAGTGAGACTGGATGCTCAGAGAACATGAATGTGGTTTATTGACAAAGCAGCAATGAAACCTGATAATCAGAGTATAAGAATGAAGGATGGCAAGTAGGTTAAGTCTTACAGATATATCAAGAGGACAGAATTTCTATTTTCTGAAGAACCAAAACAAAACAAAAGAAAATAATAAATTAATTGTTTAAAAAAAAAAAGGTCTATTTAAAGAAGAGAGGAGGACAAAAGATAAACCACAACATTTGGGGGATTTATTGTAGTAACATTTATATGATTATATAAACTATTATAATTTCTGCCACTTCAAATCTCTCTTGAAGACCTACCCTGTTCTGTGCTAAATTCTGTATGCTATATTTTCCATATTCCTGCATAGAGTAGAGATGCCAGACCCTTCTCTTGATTTGTCCTTTTTAAGGAAGGGCCATGGCTGCTCATGGCTTGGAATGGGTGCACTGTTTCCTGGATAAAAAAACTGGCTGAATGGACAGTCCCAGGGAATGGTGGTGAAGAGAATTACACCCAGCTGGCAGCCAGTCACAAGTGGTTTTCACAAGGCTCAGTCTTGGGAACAAGACTATTTAATATCTTTATTGATCACCTGGCTGAGGGGATTCAGATCATCCTCAGTCAGCTTGCAGATGACACCCCGTTGAGTGAGAGTGTTGCACAGTTGGAGGGTTGTAAAGCTCAGCAGAGGGATTGGATAGGTTGGATCAACAAGCCTAGGCCAATCAGTCATAAGAGGTTCATCAAGCCGAGGTATTGGGTCCTGCACTTGGGACACAACAACTCCATGCAGCACTACAGGTTTGGGGAAGACAGTCCAGAAAGCTGCATGGAGGATAAGAGCCTGAGGCTGCTGGGTGACAGCTGGCTGAACATGAATCGGCATGTGCCCACGTGGCCAAGAAGGCCAAGGGCATCCTGGCCTGTATCAGCAATAGTGTGGCCAACAGGGCAGTGACCATCCCCCTGTACTTGGCACTGGTGAGGCCACACCTTGAGTGCTGTGTCCAGTTCTGGAACTCCCACTATGAAAAAGACATTGAGGTGCTGGGGTGTGTCCAGAGAAGAGTAACAGAACTGGCAAGTGTCCCTTTATCAGCTTAGCTGAAATAGTTGATATGTAAACTTCGTCTTCTTACTGCTGTCATGATTTAACCCCAGCCAGCAAGCAAGTACCATAGAGTTGCTCACTCACTTCCCTCCTGGTGGTATCAGGGAAAAAAGAAGTAAAATTCATGGGTTGAGACAAGAATAGCTTAATAATTGGAACAAAGTAAAATAAGCTTAATAATAATAGTAATAATAGTAACAAAAATGAGAGGGAGAGAGATAAAACCCAAGAAAAACAAGGCAATACAATTGCTCACCACTTGCTGACCAATGCCCAGTCAGTCTTCAAGCAGAGAACAGTCCCCTTCCAGCCAATTCATGGTTTATATACTGAACATGATGCTCTATGATGTGGAATATCCCTTTGGCCATTTTGAGCCAGCTGTCTTGGCTGTGCCCCCTTCCAGCTTTGGGTAGATCTCCTCATTGACACAGAGCATGTAACACAGCCAAGTTCTTGACTTAGTGTAAGTACTGCTCAGCAACAACTGAAACATCAGTGTATTATCAACACCCACCCTAAATCCAAAATACAGCCCTGTACCAGCTACTAAGAAGAAAACCAGCTGTATCCCAGCCTATACCAGGATATCTTCCATAGATCAGCTGGCATGGTTTTTGTTTGCTTGCGTTTTTCCTGTAGTGAATTCCAAAACTAGAGCAAATAAGCCCAACAGCAAACAAAAATGTAATTGCCAGTATTATTGTTAGTATTTGACGTGCAGATTTTTATATCAGTAGCTTTTTAACTCTCTGCAAGTGGATCTACAGGAGAAGACATAGGTGCTAGAAAAAATTCCACCAGCACTTTTCCATGCCTGAAAAGGAGTGGACTAGTGCTTGGTTAATAATGCCAGCTCCCAGGGAAGCTGTGGATATGGATTTCATATGAAGTACTAATTTTTTTCAGAGCCAATGAGAAAGCTGGATTTTAACCGGACTAAATTAGGTCTTTCATGGGAGAGCAACAAACCAGAGCAAATTGTTCAACAGTACCCCTCTTAAAATGTCAAAAGTACTTTGTCAAGCAGAATCATTATTTATATCATACAGACTTCCTGCATCTGCTTTTACTCTTATCATGGCCAAACGCAGAAGTATTCACAGAGAGCATCATCAACAAAGAAATAAAGATAAATGGTGTAGTTTACAAAACAGAACAACATTCCATCAGAAACTTATATTTTGCAGAGCTCTAGGTTTATATTTGCCTCAGATTTCTTGCTATCTGTTAAATTTAAACATCTAGAGAGCTACTGAATCTTCTGTTTGGAGGCAGAAATTTTCTGTTTTACCCAAGACAGTGCAATAGTCAGGAAAAATCATTATTAAATAAAATGGAGCTGTGTATTTTTCCAGATGTTCTCACTATTTCTAAATCTGTTTTTATTTTGCATCAGGACCCTCTCACATTTCAAAGAAGATTGAATGTTGGAGGAGAGGGGAGGACATGCTTTTCTTTCCCCATTTTTCAATTTAGGTCAGATTTTGTGCTTGTGTAAAACAACATAATTACACTGATTTCAACAGAACTTCAATAATTACCCTGTTTGAAAACATAAACCTTTTTGAAAACAAAAAAATTTCCATAGTTAGCCCTAATATCTAGGAAGTCTGGATGCTTTAATTTAATGTTTACTGTACAATTTGTTCATGTGGATATAACACCTTGATTTTCAATTACTTCATCTGTCCATCATGCTCTCATATCCCTTGATCTTCCATGATGCTGAGAAATGGTGTATGTTGTAGTAAATGTGTGATAAAATGCTCCAAAATCCTTGAGCACAATCAGCTCCTTGGTTGTCTAATTAACATTCTGTTTCCACTGAGGCTGGGCAGTGCAATGGGGGTGGCAGGAGGAGGCATTAGTGGAGGTCTCATTAGTCCCCATTTCCTCATTCGTCCCCAGATGAAATGCTGGCAATCAGTCCTGTGTACAACTGTGCTGTACTCAGGCCTTCCTTATGGTGTTCCTGTCAGGCATAATTAATCAGCCCTTTTATTGATTGCATTTTATGTATTGGCTTTTAGACCAGGAAAAATGCACTGAAAAAACATCTCTCCTGAATGTTGCCCTGCACCAGGGCTTCATTGCCTGATGCAACAAAAAGACCATTCCCATTGCATTACAAAGGTAAGATATTCTCGATATTAAGCATATCATGCTTCCAGGGCTGGTCAGGCTGTTATTCCATCCCCACCATGTGACTGCAGGACTGTACATGCCCGACTCAGAGAGAGCTCTTTGTCCTGTGTCATAAACTCTACAGATTGAAATAGTAACAGGACTGATATCAAAACTTACCACTAATTGTCTTCTGAAGAAAGGCAACCACTTATAAGAAGTTGCTTCATTACAATTCAAGCCTTATTTTAAAAACAACTGTTGGACAGTAAAATATAAAAAAATAATTCTGAGTTTTCATCTGGACTTAAAGCTATGTACTTCTATATGCTGAAATCCATGTTTACATAGCTTGTCCTGTAATTTTTGCATGTTTCAAAAAGCACTCCATACTGCTCTGCCTGTAGTCATCTTAATCTGATATCTAGTTTTTACAAGTAATCTTACTGTTGATATATTCACCTATATTTTCCACAGGCAGAAAATTCAAGCCGTAATTCTGACTATACTAAAACATTTCTTAACTGTCTTTAACTTCTATAATTACTCCACAGCATGCCCTTTCACTGAGAATTGTAGTGGGGGGGGGGGG
>VZRZ01006498.1:617032-655990 GCA_013398175.1 Climacteris rufus
CTATGCCCTTGCAGTCGAGATTGTGTGTGGGGGGGGGGGGAGTGTTGTGGTTGTTTGTTGTTGGTTCTTTTGGAGGGTGATGGGGACAGTGCAGTGGAAAAGCAAAATTTAGAAGGGAAATTATCTATCATGCTGGATCTGTTGTCTGTAGCACAAGAGAAGGCAAAAGGAATGAGAGGACAAGGAGCAGACCTTTTACTTGCAGCTGAGTTCTTAAGGCATAATGGTCTAATTGGATGGAAATGAGAGAAGATGGAGGGAATATCATGACAGAACAGTCAAAGGATGGCACAAAGAAGTATAAAAAGGAGAGTCACACATCTCAGCCTGGTAGTAAAGACCATATCTAGACACTTAAGATATTCTGCTATTTTTCTTTCTGGTCTGTCATAGAGTGCTTGTTCAAACTCTTTGCTGGAGTATTATTTCAGAAAGAGAAAAAGCATTTAAGAATCACATAACATCTCTGCCTTTAGTTAATCATAGGCATGCCTTGACTGCAGTCTTAACTGAAAAATGCAGTCTCATAAATCCTTGCTCACAAATGTGATGTTACACAATTGGTTGAAAATTTTACACATTTAAAGCATCAGCCAAATCAAAACTTTTGAAATACCCTAGTGATGAAGCTGATGATCAACCTTAACTTTGTTCATAGTGCCTCATGCCACATGCTCTTGTGGCACATAAATCCTCAATTCATACCAAAATCAGTATCCTCTGCCTGCCTGGTACCCATCTCAGGGATGAAGGGCAAGGCATTGTACCTTGGTGTGGACCTGAACAACACATTCCTCATTTCCAAGGCTTCTGCTTTTATAAACTGCATATTCAGAAAGACACAATGGAATGCTATTGTATTCTGTAGGAGGACACAGATTACCTTTTCCATTTGTGTGGTGGGTTTGAATAATGGTTTTGGCTTCTCAAGCCAGATTCCCAATGCTGTTGCTCATGTTCATAGAGTACAGAGGGAGAAGACATAGTGTCCCCAATGCTTCAAGGAGTCAATGCCTCCAATGCGACATGAAAGGCCATGGATCACATGGTGAGTGATACTCCTGGGTTCTTCCCAGTGATCCCATGCTTAACCCTGGGAGAAAGGTCACATGAGTGACAATTTCTGCTAGCTCTATTACAGAGATGGTCCAAGACAGACAAAAAAGAACAAGGCAGGCAGGCTCACAGGCAAAATGGAACATGCACCCTACCCCCACTGCATGTGAAGAACCTACCTAAAAGCATATACAGACAAAAATTATGTCCCCAGCTATCATAATTTGTCATTGAACAGATCTCAAAGAAAAAGTTTATTTTCCCTTTAAATTCCTAAATTAAAAATTAAGCCGTGACTTGTACCTTGTTCTAAAGAACTAAATAGAATGCAATTTTATAGATTTCTACATTATAGAATGTTATATAAGGATTTGCAGGTAGCAATCAGATTTTTCATTTGATTAGTCATTCAATATTATAACTCAAGAATAACAAGCAACTACAGAGTGCATCACAGGTAAGGATATAGACCTCTAAGGCAATAGCTTTTGTTTTTAACAGACTATCCTTTTGTTCAGATGTACTAATTTCTACAGATAAAAATATGAGAAAAAATATTAAATAATTTTTTATTGTCTAGAATTCGTAATACACAGGTTCACTAAAGTCTAACTATACATTACAATTAAACTGTCAAAGTATTTCTGTTAAACAATTAAAGAAAGTAACAAACCCAGCATTAATAAATTTGGTGTATCGTGTGGACAATTTCATAAGGTGGCTTTGAACCATGCTTCCAATTTCTCATACTCAATGAACTGAGTTTCAGTCATCAAATGAATTAACATTAATAGTCAGTGCAGATGGTAAACTACTTACACATATATGTTATTATGACTCCACAGTTGTTGTGAGTCATTACAAAAATCTTGCAGCACTTCTGACCTGCTCCATGTATTAGCATTAAGGATTCAATACAAATCTGATTGAAGTCAGATTTATCAGTAGATCCACTGTTTTTTCAGTTCAACATATCACCATATTATGTTAACTGAAAATATATTTGAGCAGTCTGAGTCAAAAAACTATAACTACAATTGCAAAGAGTAAAACAGAAACTATGGAAACATGATCACAAAGCCAACGCTTTGAGAGCAGTTTTTGATTTCCAAAGTAAGTATTACCATTTTTCTATAATATATTTTGCAGAACCTTGGTACTTTTCATGAACTGGGAGGTCTAAGAGGAAGCAGTGACACTAGAAAAACAAACACACAAAAAACCAACAAAAACCAAAAATAAGTCCCATTTGCATATCAAGAGATTACAAACTGTATTTTGTCTATTAAAAAAATTAAGATGTTCATTTCATCTACAAGTATTCAACAGGTCCTGATGGATGTTTCCACTGCACATGCTGCTTGTCTGGAGTGAATTATGCCAACCACCATAGGAAGGCAACTAGTGACAGGATGAGAGGACATGGTCTGTGCCAGGGGAGCTTAGGGGAGGCTTAGGTTGGATATTAGGAGGAATTGTTTCACAGAAAGGGTGATTAGACACAGGAATGGACTGCCCAGGGAGATGGTGGAGCCACCATCCCTGGAGGTGTTTAAGGAAAAACTGGACATGGCACTCAATATCATGATCTAGTTGACGTTGTGGTGTTTGGTGATGGGCTGGACTCGATGATCTCAGAGGTCTTTTCCAACCTCATTGATTCTGTGATTCTGTGCAAGAGTGGAACCATGACTCTGCTCTTGGGAACTACCTCATGCCCTGGACCTCCTGCTAAGTGAGCACATTCAGCCTGTGTGATGACTGCTGTAGTTTCTGAGCTGATTTGAGTGGCAGCTCTTGCTAGCTGGTTTGCATTTAAACAAGATATCCTGGCAGGACTTGTCTCTGCTATTACCTACTTAAGCACACATGTGCCTTCCCAGAGCTGCTTTCACTAAGAACAGGATTTTGCTGTCATAGTGCAACACTGTTCACAACATAACCACATCAGTGACACACGGAGAGCACAGAAGAGTCTGGGTAGCTGGTGTGAGTCTGCTTTTATGCCAGCCCAGAACAACGATTTAAGCTTCTAGGCCATATAGTGTTTTTCATGAGCTTCTATAGGGCACCGAGCAGTTACAATTTCCATTGTTATCCACTACAAATTCTCGAAGAAGCACATTTAATAATATTTCAGCAAACACAGAACTCTGCTTCTGTCCTTGAACAACTAGATTGATACACTGGACCTATGCTGCCAGAAGTCAACTCAAATATTGGAACAACCCCACAAATTACTAATTAGTTAATCACAGAAATGTATATGGATTAAGATGAAAAATAGCTCATTATCTCTGATTTGTGTAACCAAAAATAATTTATAATTAGTATAGAAAACTTTTTAATTTTAAACTCTGCATTTCTTTGCCCAGATCAGTGAAATACTAGGATTTACATCAAATTCACAAAGAGGCTTCGCAGTATCTTACAGAGCTAAAGGGTTTAATAAAGCTATTTCTGCAGATTGTCTGGAGGATTCTACTTAATTAATTAACTTAAATCATAATGCTAGATGAGGACTTTTAGAGAAAACACACATTCTAGTTAATTTCTTAGCACAGATAAAGTTGCCAATCTGCAAGAAATCCTACAGAAAGCAGCTCTTAGGAAAAGAGCAGCACTGATAATGATATGCTATTGTGCCAACTTGAACTGATCTGAAATTCCTGAGATCTGCCCAGCTCCTGATTTTAGTCTGTGTGAGCACGAAAGAGCCATCTTGCCTTCTGACTTGTTTCGGCTACCTCCACTAAAATTTAGGTATGACTGAAATATTAACACTTCACAGCATCAAAGAAAGTAAATTTCCCAGCATTGTCCTGGGAGTCAAATATGTGTTGATATCAACACTATCAGCATACATATTAGTTTTGAACCAAAGCAACAGCTAAACTCAGCTTAGTGTCATGTTAGAGAAAAGAGCCCTTTTAAGAAGTCTTAGAATCAGTCCTGCTACAGAAAAGGTGTCCATGCCAAGCATTTTCAGCTTCCAGAGAACAAAATATTTTGGCAATACTTTAGGTATTATTTGATGCTTTCCATCATGTACTCATATGATTAAAACGTTCAGAAGTACAAATACACATTATTATAACTGATTAAGCTACAATAGTACAAACACATTGGTGAGAAAGTTAGATGTCAAACAGAGCTCTAAAGATCCATGATGTATTTTTAATATATCTAGATGTAAGATGTAATTTCATCATTTTTAAGACAGCTACCTATCTAGCAGTTAAGAAAACATTATCTTTTGATTTTCTGTTGTATTCTGAAATATATTCAAAACAGTTTGAAAATGTGAAAATGGAATATGCTAATTACTAATATAATTATACAAATATAATACTAAATACTGCATTTGGGAGATACACATATATACATATCCTTTTGTTGCACAGGATTTCTAGTATTATTACTTGCATTTTAATATAAATGTTATAATAGATTGCATTATACTTATCCTGCAAGATTAATTTATGAAACTGTATTGTGGTTGATGATGGCAGCTGAACCCCTCAATGGAATTAATTAAAGGATAATCTCCATTGCTTTGCAGCATACAAACCAATAAATGGCTGCTGAGATTAATAGCTGAAGCGAAGCTAAAGTGTTTAAGGAATTTCAAACCCCATTTATTACACACACCCTACAAAGCAGGAGAGATTATAGCTGTACAGCAAACCAGAACATCAAAAAATCCAAAAACAAAACCAAAAAGGAAGCCCATATGAGGAAAATAACATTCCCTTCCCTTGTGAATCTTTGAAAATGATGCTTCTTTGTTCAACAGTTTTGTGTCATAGAATGAACTTGGCTAGAATGAAAAAGAACAGGGATGAAGCTAAAAAATGTGTGTAAGGTCTTCTGATTGTTCATCTAAAACAAGGAGTACACAGGGAAAACACTGTTGAAAAAAATTAGACCGGGACATTATTGATGAAAATATAAGTAAATTTTTAAAAGATAATTTGTTTGTGAAAGTTTAATTTTTTATATTCAAGTCAGCATTTCCCAAACAGAAACTGAAGAATTATAGAGCTTGCAAGGTTTTTGGCAAATGTTTTCTTTAGAGCAGCAACTGGTATCCTTTGGATGAAATTGCTTCTATATTTTCATATAATCTCTTTAGCTGACAGAAATGAGATTCATGTGATTTTCTGGTCTTCTGGCTTTGGTAGGAGAAAATGGGGTACAGGTGTGTACTGTAGTAGAAAGGATGTTGTGCTTTGAAATTTTGTCCTAATGACAATTTTTCACTCCCATTTTCAAAGGAGTTGTATAAACCTCCTTTGCAACAACCAGTTTATTCTGTTTTTTATTAAGTGAATTGAAAACTCTTTTTAAGTACCAAAACCTGCTACTTTGTCTCTTTCCTTTTGCATCAAATATTATCCTTAGCTTTGATTTCTTACTGAATGTAAGTAACTCTAATAAACACCCCCTATAAGCATTTTATTTAATTCTCCTTTTCATTTTATTCTTCCCCAGATATGACTGGTAAATTCAGAAATTTCTATTTGAAAAGTGAAATTTAATTTCACTTTTCCTTTCCTGTCTATAGAAAATTAATGAAGATTAAAATTAAAGAGATATGAAGCATGCATTAAACTCATCCTATCCAGTGTGCATCTTTAAAGCTGATGATGGCTCAGCTTGCTAGTTAGAATATATTAATTGTCATATGAACACAAAGACTTGTTTCAGGATAAAAAATGTATTTAGAAGAAAGGAATAGTAATAAAAAAGCATATGTATCACTGTCTGGTGTGTTAGCACCTTCTCTGGTTTCATGTCTGCCTGAGAAACCTGCCTCAAGAGCGGCTCTCTCTCAATCATCTGTGTGAGACAGAAAGGGAAAGAAACAGAAGTCTGCCAGGATGTGTATTCACTTTATCATTCCTTTTGAGCTTAACCCTTTGCAGAGGATCAGGAAAAAAAAAACAAGTCTGGAATGGAAGAAGCAAACTACAAAGAATCTTACTTCTAGTAGCCATTAATGTCTCAAAGGTAATATACTAATCTGCTGAGTCAGAATGATAATCAATAATGTTAAATCCTTAGATATATTTGTAATAATGAACTGAAAAGGAAATTTGTTGCATTCTCTTGCATATTGCTTTTGCAGCATTAAAGAAGTAAATTTATTCAGCCTCCTTTTTTTAGTCCTTAATTACACATTGAAAATTTTACTGCATTAGTGCAAATTATTCCTAGACCTTCAGTAGAAATGTTCTTGCTCCTTTAGATTTCCTTAAATCCACAATGCCCTAAGCTAATTTTATAAGCCTTTTTTTGTTTAAAAGATTACTATAATGCAAACAATTTGACAAACAGGAATACAGAACTAAACCAGGGAACAAAATGACGCAAAGTACAAAACTGTTCAAAATGCCACAAAAATGTTGAGATTTGGGGTGGTTTCTTATTAGCTGGATCCTAAATTAATCTGAACTGTGAAAAAAAATATCAACTTTCTTTTTTAACAGATCTCAGCACTGATGTTTTATTTACAAGATTTTTGTTGTTTTCAGAAATTAATTTTTAAAATTAATAAAATCCTATAGTAAAACGAATATTTAAAAAATACTACCTTGTCAATCTGGAGGCTTAAGTTATTTTGAACACTAAGAGTTGAATCTGGTGGGGCACTGGGAGCCTTCACCTCTTTCAGCATAGCAGAGGCCTCTCTCCTATTTTACTTAGCGATATTTCTCCTTATTCTGTTCATAATTCTCACATAAATTTTAATATATCCACTAACCAATTTAAAATTGACACTGTCTCATTTGAAGTGTTTGATTTTCACCCCCAGTGATAACTTCAGAGTTTGCAAATCATTTTCAGACAGCTCAGTTGAAGTGTATCAGTATATGCGAATATAATATAGTTTACTTGCGGCATGACTTTTTGCAATCCCAACACTCAGCCCCGGATTGTACACTGTTTCTGAGCTGTGTGGGATTCATGCCAGTTTTGGCATTTGTTGGACAAGAATCTTTATCTAATCTTAACTGAAATACAAATTTGAGAAAACTGTTTTCTCTGAAGAGCTATTAAGCACACCTGAAAAAGGATTTGAAATAAAGGCAAAGACCTAAGTATTTAAAATAAGACTTGATGAACTAGAAATTTCTGGTTAAATTTGACTTTGTCTTCTGGTGAGCACAGGGCTAACCAGCAAGCAAGACAGTGAGATGGGAAAAATAAATCTCTTCCACATCAGGGACCCATGCAACCAGAAGCAGCAGGAGCCACCTGGGTAGCACACAGTAGTCTGGACATTCTCCCCCAGTCCCATCCCTCTGGGCCAGTGTATTACAGCTGCAAAGGACCTGCCATCTACCTGGCTGTCACTGAAGAGCACAGTGATTCTTTGTCACTAAAGTGTTGCTGAAAACAAAGTTTCCACCCATTTCTCTGCATTCTTATATTCCAAATCAAAATCATAGTGATCATTCTGGAAATGGTGATGCAGAACCTTCTCTTTCTTGATTATTTGGGCTTATAAGTTCTCTTTGACCAAATACTCTTCCCTGTCTCAAACAATCTTATAGTTTGGCACCTGTACTATACCTCGGTGAATTGTCTTTAGCAAACAAGATTGTTGGTCCCATCTCTAAGTGCTGAACTAGAATCAGGTGACTCCCTAATGTTAAAACAATTTCTTATAGTTACCTTTTACCAAGTACCACTCCTGAGAGAATGAGACATTTCTCAGAAGAGCTTCAGTAGTCCTGCCCATCTGTTATAGATGGCTAAAACTGAAGGTTGACTTTCGTATACTTAAATTCTTAATTAGGTTAATTAGTTAATAAGTTAATTCCTGTTGTTAATAAGTTAAGAGTTTGTCACAATGTTATTCTGTTATAATTGTGTGGTGATTTGACAGGGTGTCTGGCGTTTTGGGTGTGGTACGGGACAGAAAGATGGCTCCTGTAAAAAGCTGCCAGAAGCTTCCACAATTGTCCAGCCAGGGCCTGTCCCTGATGGCTCTGAAGATGGACATGCTGTTAGCCACAGATGGGCCAATTAGAGAAGAAGGTAACGCCTCTGTGACAACATATTTAAGAAGGAGTCACAGTAGTACGCACGTACGTGCCATGTAGTTGTAGATAGGCAGGGAAGAAGGAGTACAGCTTGCAGAAGAAACCACAGATATGGACACCAGCAAAGTCAGAAGAAGAAGAAGGAGGGGGAGGAGGTGCTTCAAACATTGAAGCTGAGACATCTACGCAGCCTGTGGTAACGACTGTGCTAATGCAGTGTTCCCCTGCACCCTGAGGGTCCATGACAGAGCCGAGATCCACCCCACGATGGAGCAGGCGGGATGGACTCCTACAGAAGGAAATTCAGTCTGGCGAGGGTCGACTCGGATAATGAGACCTTTGCTCCCGGAGACTGAGGGAGTCATTTGTGGTAAAAAAAGCCTTGTTCCACCATCACCATAAGTTTGGGCCAGCCTGGCCTTGGGAGGAAGAGCGGGCAGCAGTGACCAGGCGGGCTGCTTGCCAAGAGGGAAAAAATAACTTGTGCAAAAAATTGCCACAGTGCTTGCAAGAAGGGAAGAAGGAAAACTGCCTCCTCACCAGAAGAACAAACATCTGAGGAATGAACTGACTAGGAAAACCCCCCTGGTTCTCCTTACTTTCTGAGGGAAGGAGGGAGGGATTTTGGGGGGAGATAAAGTGTTTAAGAAAGTGCTTACTCCTGTAACTCTGTAATAAATTCACTTATCACTTTTAAGTTTTGAGCCTGTTTTGCCTGCCTGGGATAGCAGCTCAATTAGACCTTTTTTTCTCTCTTAGTGTCCTTATCTCATCTTGGTAAAATACATCATTAAAAATTCCTCTCCCCTGTCCATCTGCAAAGAGAGTAGCTTTTGAGGGAGCTTTGGCATTTGGCCAGGGCTCAAACCACGACAAATTGTTAGTTATTGGTGTTGTTATGTTAGAATTCCCAGTTAAGTATGTAACTTTTGCATATATTTACGGGTTTTAATAAAAATGAATGGGTTTAATAGAGAAAAGACGGCTGCCAGAGACCAGAGGCAACTTTCCAGAAATTTCCCTGGTCCATGTCAATCAGGGCATCAATCAAGGCAAGAACACACCTAATCATATAACTAGGCATGCTCCATGAAATGGAGTTAAGATAGAACCCCCTGGAGGGGAGGATTAAGGGACGAGCCAAGGACACCGAAAACAGTGATTGGACAAATGTATCTAAGCCTTTGATTGACACTGCAGGGGAATAAAAGGAGCTGCACAGCCCCTGGAGGGTGTGCCACTGGCTGAACAGCCAAGCACCCGGTGCCGCCTTTGTCTTGTGGGTGTCCCCTATTGTTAACTTTATCTTTTTTATTAATAAATAATCAAATTTTTTTATAAAGTGAGGCGTCGTTTCTCATACCATCCAATCTAATCAAATAATGAGAAAATTGTAGGGAAAGAGTTTAAATATTTTCATGCATTATTTATGTTTGGGGATTTTATTTCATAATAGTTACATAAATATGTAGGGCAAATTTCTTGATGCTGATAAACTCTGCAAACCCCTGTAGTTCAAAATGCTTATAAAGTCCATGCAAAAGTCCCTTTAGTGGCCAATAAATAAAGACATGGTTTACAGTTTTACAGGACCTTTCATCCAAGAGTCTCCAAAGGGCTGCAGAGACGTGCATAGTAACATTTCCATCTTACAGCTAAGGAAACCAAAGGCTAGAAAGATTAAAGCCCAAACTTTTAAAGATGCCTTTGGAATTAATTGGAGGCTTTGAAAACTTTTCAGGGTCTACATCTATGTGACTTGTCCATGAATGGCCCCTGCACATAGCTGGATAATAAAATACAGGGGTATTTAATTATTTTTCATTATTTCAAGCTACCAAAGAGAAATTATGCATATGGAACAAAAGTACCTAAATCACTTCACGCATTTCATAGAAAATATCTTACCCCATTAAATATATACAGTCTAAGGTGTAGTGTACAGTCGTGTCATGCAGGAATTGCCATCACAGGTCCTGATTGTGCAGAGGTGTGATGCAGAGGAGGGTGTACATGCACATACATTCAGCCTCAGAGACTTATTTGCATAGTGGGAGACAGATTACAAAGATTTTGACCATTAAAGCCTAGAAATCTAACTTTTCTATCTAGAGAGATGAAAAAGGGCTGCTTCTTTCAGAAGGCAGAGTCCTGAAGGGAATTGTTTGAAGATGGATGATATGAATATATCCCTCGAAAGATCCACATCCTGAACGAGGTCCAGCTGTTTAGATGCTTCATTTATGTTCCATGTTCGCAGAGGGAATTGTATCAGCAAAAAAGGAAGGGAAGGAATGGAGAATTAGGTTTGAGTCTCAAAAGTTTGCAGATATTTAGAAATTTTCTATACTTCAAACCATGCTGACATGATTTCTGTCAATGACATTGACTAAGTGGGATCCTACTTCTGGCGAAAGGCACCACTATTTTTAATATTCTAAAATTGGATTTTAAAGGCATTTATACATTTTATTTAACTTTCTGGTATTATTATGCTAATCAATTCAAATACTTACCAGATGAATGAAATTTATATTCAACACCTATAGTCCTCTTTGTAATTTTTGTATGCATTTTAGATATATATAAGCATGCATTGCAAAATAGAATCTATAGGATTAAGTAAAAACATTTTTATTATTAAATGTCTGCATTTATTTCAACTTTTCTTTTAATTTCTGAAATTCTAACATTTCTCATCTTGATGCTTTGAAAAAAATATTGACCTAAAAGAGTACAGCGTACTTTGAAAATTACAGGTATGAAGAAAATTGGAATGAAAAAGAAACCTCCTGGGTGAGATTATTTACCAGAAAACACAGAAAAACTAAATAGATCACAGTTTTTTAAAGAGGAAGAGCCCTGGAGCAGATGAGATTTGCATACTAATTAGAGACAAAGTTTATTCAGGCTCACAGGCCAATCTATCTTCCATCACAAGACAGCATCTGTTTTAGAAGATTCAACTCCTTTTTGGTTGGCTGCTGGTGTTATAAAAGCTGAAATATTTTTCAGCTTTCATTATAAATTTTTGCTTTTGGGGGTATACAATTCAGTGAGTAATAGTTTTTTTCATGTTCAAGGTAATTCTGTTTTGAAGTTATTTTTAGTAAAAAAATAATTTCACCATTTTCCGGTTGTGTTTAAAAAAAAGTTTGGCTAAGGAATGTGATTTGAAAAATAGTTAAAAATTAACCAGTGGCAAAACAAAATAAAGACTATCCAAAATTAATAAAAGCAAAAATACACAGGCATGGAAGAGATCTTATAGTTGAAACCTGGTGTTAATAAGTGACCCTCACCTAATTAACTGCATTTCAATTACCACACCCATTATTCACCATCTCCTATATGATATCCCACTCCTTCTCTGTATTATTTATGTTGCTCTGCCTATCAAATATGAGCAAATTTCACAAGCACACTCACAGTATCAATAGTGAAACTATTGCTCAAAAATATCTCAGTACCATTTCCACAAAAGCTTCATATGTAAACTCCCTACAGCACAATACCTCCCAATTTGACACACCTATCATGTTTATTTGTAAATTCCTTACCCTCTTTATGATTCTTTTTACTATGTCCCAAGTATTCCAGCTTCGTACTTGATGTACGTATTTAGCTTCCATATCAATTTTAATATTTAAAAATAAGCATTTATTTGGACAATTTGCATTTCTGGATATCTATCTTGATTTGATTGCAATGAAAATATTTAGATGAAAATATGGGTTTAAATGTTTCAAGGTGAGTATGTACAAAACCTCAAGTACCTAATAACTTGTGAACTCAATTCAAACCCTGTGTGCAGTCTCACAGGAAGAAATTGTGTCATAAAATTCATAACAATGGAAGAAATTAGGGTGTCAGCTACTTTAATTCATCATTTTAATATAAAATAAAATGAAATATGATGTACAGGAATATTCTACTGCTGGCATGGATTATTTTCCCAGACAACAGCTTAGTCACTTACTAAAAAACAGTAGCAAATTTTTCTTAGTTATAAAACACCTTTACTGTGAGAATTATTTTCATCAGTCACATACACATGTACAAGATCCACCTGAAATAGTTCTTTGATCAGTCCTCCAATTTTAAAGAAACACGAGGCCTAGGGCTATCATGCTGCTTCTTCTCCTAGATGAGCTTTCTGTTTCTAGCTGAATATTTTTTCCCCAATGACATTTGAAGGCTATGGTCGTCATTTACTATTTCCATCTGTTCACTCAAAGACAAATGACAATTCTAATTTGAGCTTATTTGGCAAATTTACTTGGCTCCTGCCCACTTACTTGGAGATGATGCTCACTCTTTTGCACCCAGCCTTAGCAGACTTGGCCTTCTTACCTGCTGGTGAGAAGGAAAGTCACTTCTCCTTGCCTCTTAAAAAAGGGATTATGGCAGGACTACTGTAATTTCAAATTCAGTTAAAATTTTGTTGTCTTTACTGAACTTGTATTCTGATCCAGAAAAGCAATAGTAATAATGGATTTGGTGGTGCCATTCAATCTGTCACCTTATCTTGCCTTCATCAAGCTGACTTTACGGCCAAAAACCCCACTGTGCACTCTGTCCCACTCCCTCTTGAAAAGCAGTTTCATCAAATACAGGTTATTCCATGCATCAGTCAAATCTCTTCATAGAGGTGAAGGGAATTTCACTCTAGTAATGCTTGAGACTCAAGTCTTTCTCAACTACTGAAATGCAATACTATATTATTGCACCAGTTCTTAGACCATAAGAATGCTGTGCTTCAGAAAACACAGATGTGAGCAAGACAATGCAAGTTTTTATAGCTGTAAAGAGAATGGCAATTAGCTCAGTACAGCTAATGTGAAAAATGTTCCCTCTTTACAAAGCCATGTTATGAGACAGCTGTAGCAATTCATCTTGAGACAGGATGCCATTCCCGAAATTCTGTTTTGTAGGAGTTATGGCCATTCTTGTTTACTTTAGTTTGGCATAAGCAAAATGAATTTGGCCACTGGATCTCTTGCTACATATACTGATCCTGCTTTAAGTCTGTCTGGAAGAGAAGCAGGTTCAGGCAGGATGATCATTGCAATGTAGCCAAGACAAAACCATGGGCTCTCAGATGTTAACAAAAAGCTTTTGCCTAACCCAGGATGAGGATTTTACTCTCTCTGGCTCTCATGTTTAACATTTGTCTCTACAAGGCTTATTTTACAGCTGTGAATAAATGTTCACCTACATCCAAGAGACAGGCTTCGGAGCGCTGCAGTTGCTTCACAGCATGCCAGGAGCAGAAAGCAGGATGCAAGGGTGATGAGTACAGCGTGGAGACATCCTGCAGTGATGCCGAGCCATTGGAGAGGGAGACACATAATTTTCTTTTCTCACAAGTAGTACAGCGAATGGCCAGGGGAAATAGGACAGGACCCAGCCTTCCCAGCGGCTTCTGAATGTAGTAATAACTCCTTGGCTACTGGCAGCAAAAGGAATTTTTCAACAGCCCTCTGGCACAGAGAACCACTTTAAGGCATGTGAAGATAACCGCACGGTCTTTTACACAAATGTCACACACAGCTGTTGTGAATGAATGCCAGGGATGAAGCAAATGTTTTCTTATGACTGGTATTACATTTCTGCCTCAGTTTTCAAAGTGGTCCCTGTATATTTTTCATTTCTAAGAGTATTTTCTAGTCATTGTACAATCTTCTTAGATAACAATAAAGAAACTATTTCCCTGATAATGAATCCAAGCACAACATTAATCAATGAAGTTCCATTATTTCAAATGGAACAAAAAACTATAACTATACTCCAAACTTTAAATATAAATAACAACAAAATGCCTGTCCATTATTTATTTATTTATTTAATAACACTGCAATGCTGTTCAAAGGCACAACAGAATTAAACATTGCCATGAATGCTAAACTTCTGGATAACAAAGTTTCAGTACTTATTTATAACAAATTAATTTTTCTTTGCTGAGAAATACTCATCTTCTTGATGGCAGAATTTAATTAATGTTGTCTAAAATTCCTGTATGCAATATTGTTTGGTATTGTTGCTGTTATGAAGTGAAACAACTAACATTGATAACATTCTGTACTTCCAATCTTTTACAAAAATGTGCAATTCTAAAAGGACAGAAAGGAAGAATAAACAGCATAGACAAATATATAACAGATAAAATGTAAACTAGTCATGTAGTGCTGAATTTTAAAGGGGCTGACTATAATATTTCACAAACCTGAAAGCACATTCTATTACTCATTACTTCAATTTAATTACAGAATTATGAAAGTAAATTACAAGAGACCTCAAAAAAACTATGCCTTAACATGTGATGTCTGATCCTGGAATTAGTCTCATTATGTAATCAATGAGCTTTGCAAATGAAGAAGAGACACAATTTTCCTTATATTACTAACAAATTTTTTTCTCAAAAGTAGGACAAAACCCACAATAGGACAACTTCATATTTTAAGTATGGAACTGCACATTAACTACTTATGCACAAACAACAGCTGGCCATGATTCATGACTCCTTTTCTTTGCAGGATAAATTACCTTGCTTCAGCTTTCTCACCCAATGATATAAACTGCTGTATGACCTAATTAATATATTCTGTACAATAATAGATCTAGTTATTAAATACAGGCTATAGCAATTTATAATAAATGAGGTGTCACAGATAGAAAGCAAATTAAAGGAACTATTAGCTACTAACCAGAGGAAACAGTATAACAACTAAAGAGATGAAAAAAGTCAGGTTACTTACCTTATAAATGAACAATCCTCTAAAAAGGAAAAAATATGCAGTCTGTGTTTTTTTTTACTTGGCTGAAAATCATTACTAATCTAAATGGATATTTTTCATAAGGATTGGTCTGAATGATATTAAATTAGAGGAATTACCTTGACAAAGTATTAAGTAAAGATTTTCAAATGCATAATGTCAGGAACTGAGAAAGTACATTCACAATAATACTAACATGATTGGTTTTATAAGGTAACATATTTTAGCTTCCACTTGAGTAATTTTCTGATTTTTTAGAGATGATGAGCACTATTAACAGTAAGTCAAGTCAATAGCATCATAGTTACCATTGTTGAACCCTGACTCTTCACCTATACCAGAGAATTCACAATTAATTCCACAACCAGCACTGCAATCCATAGCATTTGTACCATCTAATAATCCCAGTACTGCAATAGAATGGATGGGTAACCACAAGACATACCAAATTAAGTTTAAGAAACTATTTCTAAATACTCTCCCCTATTTATTGTCAATATTTCAATGGCAAAGAGATGTAGTGATGTCTATCAGTAGTTCTGTACTTTCCTAAAATATACTTACAAAATATTTAAAGCATGATACAAAGTGGTTTATAGTGCTTTAATAAATCTGAAGAATCTACATCAAATCAACACAGAAAGAAAATTTCTGAAAGACCATACTTGCTGCAAATTTTATTGAGAATCCCTAATTCACAAAGGGTGTCCTAATCATTCATGCAAATTACTAGTTATTATCCGCAATGTAACTTTAGCAATGAACTTGTTTTATAAATTACACAAAATGAGATGGAAAACTCAGTCCTGAGCTTATAAATGTCAAGTGTAATTTTGTTCCATGTCAGACACAACTACACATTCATTGTATGTAAAGAATTTGCCACGAACATAATCCACTTTTGTGGTGGTGGAAAATGCAATGATGTTCAGTACTAATAAATAAATACATTAAAAGATACAGTTATATTAAATTTAGTTTCCACAGTAGGCGAGATCCAGCATGGGAGTAAATCAATAGATCTCTATAGAAACTAAGCTATTTCTGAAAATTTGCTCTGGATCTGGCCCTTGAAATATTTTTTTAAAATGATTAAGTAAAGTATTGCACATATAAGACATTGATTTTTTTATCATTGATTTTGTGCTGGCATTTGAGCCAAGCCTCAAAAAGCTTGAACATTTTATGTATTTACAGCTGTCTGCTGGCAAGGAGTAATTCATTCATTCCAAATGAAACATGTTCCTGAAGCTTATAAAACCAGCATTTTTTTGACTGGATTTTAAAACAGCTTCTTCAAATAAAAAGTCTAAAAATGTGCTTTAAATCACTGAAACAAAAGCTGAAGTTTGTTTCTTGATTTTTCTTTTTTTTTTTGGCATGTCAAGCAAATAAGAGATATAGACTATATTTGCCTCCCAAGAGAACTGTTTCATCAGCAGAGAGTGAAGATCCATGATGAATTGTCATCTCACAACAAAACATTTCCAGTGACAAAATGAAGTTTATTGTTTAATATTTTTGGTTAAATACGCATGTAGGAAAATTGTGGTTGTGTGTGACTGTGTTATTTCCAAAGTAGATTATCATTATGCAGGGAGAGCAGTCTATCCTTTCTGGCTGATCTGAGGCAATTTCAGACACAGGTCCAGCATGAGCAGAACTTACCTCTGATACATTTCAAAGCCTCTCTCTCACATTCTACCACAACAGGAAAAAGCTCTTACATGTGCATAAGAGAATACCATGCTTCCAGAGACCACCACCTATTCATTTAAACCACTCTACTTCCCCAGGTCTCAACTGGTTAATGAGTTATTCCAGAAGAACAAGCTTCTTTCCCCTCTCTTTCAGAACACCTGTTCACCAATGCAAAAGTAGGCAACAAGTGCTACCTACAAGTGCTTTGCCAAAAATAAAATTTTCAGTGGAAAACTCAGTTATGCCAAAACTTCCGGCCATATATTTTCTTTTCCTACTGGTTTGAGTGACTTGGCTGAGCACAAGAATCCAGAATACATTGTAAGTTTGCTACTATTGGAGGCTACCTTTTCAACGTATCTATAGACAACTTTGTGGCAGTTGTTGAAAGCACAGCTGCTAAAATATTTGCTTTTAAATATCAGAATGATGTGTAACAATATACGAACCACGAATAATAATTTGGATGATGGAGGGCTTTACAGGAGGTTTATTCTCATTTCATGAGTGGAAAAATAAAACAAGGCAGAGAAAGGCATAGTTCAAAAGCATTAGAACAACCAGGAGAATCAAAATATGTAGACTGAGTTGCAAACCCAGCTCTGACCCCAGTGAAAACAGAATGGGGTTTGCATTCAAGCTTTAGATTGACTGAAAACTCCAGCAAGTCAGCTTTAAAGGTACTGTTTCCAGAATCTCTCACAGATAAAATCAGCAAATCCGAATCTTGGATCCTCTGTCAGGGGTCTCTTCATTGGTGAGGCAACTAAGAGTAGTCATTGGAAGCACATGACAAGGATGCCTTGTGCATCCTTTCATAACAATTTGAAAGACCAATAGGAAATGTTTATACCACATTTCTGTAGCCCATAGGTTTTGTTAATCCCATACTAACATTATTCAGGAATCTGACTGTACACCATTTATTTCTGAATCACTGCACAGTGGCAGATTCTTTCGGTGTAACACGCTCACATTAAGATTTCAAAAATTTTCACAGACTGATTCACAGCCACATTCTGACAACAAACATGCCTTTTTCTAGCATTTAAGAGAGTTCAGGAAAAGCTGGCTTTTAAGACATTTAAGGATCCTACCAATATGGGAGAACTAACAGCAGCTACCAGCAGCTATCTTAATGCTCTACCCAATGGTAGATGCCAGAACCCCCAAAAATTACAACCAGAATGTCCCATACTTTGAGAATTCCTGCCTAAAAAATGCTTTTTGGGACCCACTAGCACAAATCCAAACAGCTGCTAATCTGCAGAATTACAAGAGTGAGAACCAAGTTGACAGATACCTCTGATTCAAGTCTCTAAGCTCTTAGCTCCTTCACTAAGTGCAGCTTCCTCAGGCCTCAGAAGTGCATTCAAATGAAGCTGAATAAAACTTGGTGTGAAAATGTTTAGCCATTACATTTTCCTATTCACACATTCACAAAGCTTCTGCACTGTAGTTATTCAAATTCAAATTTTTCCCTTTGTATTATTGTTTTCAGAGATCCTACAGTATCATCTCAAAGATCCATATTTATCAGTCTTGAAAGAGCTGCCAGCAGTGTGGGCATTCCCTAACAAGGTATAAGGAATCGGTCTTAATGCCATTTCTTGCTGCACAGTTCCTCTTTTATAATTGCAGTTTCATCAATGATACCTTACTTCAACTAGAGTGTCTGTAGTTCCATCTAGCAAAATGAATTGAATAATGTGAACAAAGAGGCTCAGAAACACAATGTGATACACCCACACCACAAGGTCAAAAGCAAAACAGTATCTTGCCTACTTTCTCATCTTATCCTCCATCCATGAGGTGATAGTTGAGGTTCAGGTACCCTAAATACACATATACAAGGGGTAAAATCTGGAAATATATGTTAATTCTTCTCCTGCCCCTTTTCTTTCATACTGAAAAGCCGAGTTTCAGAGATATTAACTTCAGTACCATATATTAGCTATGGCTCATTACACATACCAATGGAAAAAATAATATTGGTTCTAAAACACAAAAGAGAAAAGGAAGTGTTACAATAATGACTTTTTCAACCTGTGGATATTTTTCTCTTTATCTACAGAGAACGATCACATATGTTTTTCTCAAAAAGATCTCATCCTAGAGTTAAAACTGTGTCTCGCATGGCATGATCCTTTAACCCCTCTCAGACATGATGTCTCCAAAGAATACTTCCCAAAACAAATTGCAATTCTTGATCCAAAGCAAAACAGTCAGAAAGCTGGTGTTTTGATAGCTGAATATGTGAAGACTTCTCACTTAAACCCTTCTGTTACTTAACCCTTCTCCAGATTTAACATCATAACATGCTCCATTGTATCGCCAATAATCAACCTAAAAATTGGGTTATTGAATGATATCACGTTCATCTTTTACATTTAAGACCTCAGCAGGCCTAATTAATGCCAAAATTTCTAGGATTCATTAATATACTCTGGTTTTCAATGTGGTTTTCACTAAGTAGGGCATGCCCTAGTCTATTTAAAATGTCTGATTGATTATAATCAATGCAGTATTCAAGGCACAAGACAGATTTTTTTGCAGTAGTAACATAAAATGCCTAAAAAATATGCAAGCTTGTGTCCACCACCTTCCATCAGAAACAACTGACTTTCTAACTGTTGTTTTGCTATGAATAATGCATTCTTCTAAATCCTCTCAAAATGCAAAGGAGAGGCTCTAGAGCTAAATAGCTTTCACTGAAGAGATAGTTTCTAAGCTCATAATTTCTGTGCTTGCATTTCATGTGCATCACATTTTCTCCCACCATCTGCATACAGCACACACATGCATTACTTCAAAATTTTCAAAACTCCATTAGTTATCCTGCAACAAGAATGACCTTCCCACTATAAAACTAACCATTGTATTTTACACAACTTACCACTGAAAGGGAGTAAATCCCATCATACTTGCTATGAACAAGTTGAGTGTACAACCAGATAAACAATCTTCCATTGATTTAGTGGAGACATCCTACCAATTTCTGTCTGCTGCAAATATTGGTCACCATGTCTAGAAATGTCCAGGCCACAGGGTTTTTAAAAATTTTATCTTAACTTCAAATAAACATTAGCTTTGGGTAGAGTTCTTGCCTTTTATTATTTTCTTATGGAATTATTTTTTTGATTTAAGTGTTCAAAAAACATGTGGATGTGGTGCTTGGTGATATGGTTTAGTGGTTAACACAGCAGTGCTGGGTTGAACAGTTGGACTCGAAGATTTTAAAGGTCTTTTTCATTCTGAACAATTATAAGATTATGATGGATTAGTGAAAACTTTTCAGATATGTTCGTAGCTGTGCAGAGGGACATGTACAACTTGCAGAAGGAGGTTTCCATGTGACACTGAAATTTTAAAGAGAGAAAAGGAGACTAGAAGGGAATTATAGTGAAGGCACCAATTGTTTCTGCTGGGAATATGTGTCCTGCCATTAGATACTATGCTCCTCTCACTGTCCAGTACCTCTGCAGTTCCTACAAGGGTTTTTTTCTTTCTTACACCATTCTTCTACATATTTGCAGGAGGGAAGACTCCTCAATATTTCCCATAAGATGTGACTGTACTCTCACCAGTGGTCAAAAGTTGAAGTCCATGAGTAAAATTAAGTAGATTATTTTATTTAGCTCAAAGCAGGTCAACTGTATTACACATATGTAGAACAAATTAGCTGTAATAAATGGGCAATTTACATCAACAGGAAAATTATTTTCATATTCTCAGCTTTCTGTGAAAAAATATAACTCATATCTATACTTCAGCGTTTGGGTTTCTTTTTTTTTTCTGTGCTTCAAAGCAAATATGAAAGTAAGTAACGACAGTGCTTATTTCCAAAGTGTACTCAATATCACATTCACCCCTAGTGATCATGGGAAAGATACTAATAGGAAAGTCTCCACTAGGTGAATTAATTAATATAAGTTTAGTAAGAGAAACAGGACCAGTCTCCTGTTTTCTAGCAAATGCCCTTCATTCTATTTCAATGGAACAAGAAATTGTGTGTTTATGCTGTAACTTCCCACTGAAGAAACAGTGCCCACAGCCCAAAAGACTGATCCTCTGCAATGTGTTTAGGGAGCACTTGTTTAGACAGGAGATTTTACAGAGGACTGAACTGGAAAGAGAAGTTTCAGCTGTGGGTTTGATACCACACTAGCCCAGCATTGAGTATGACCTAATCAAGCATATCCAGAGTCTTCTGAAAATCTCATAAACTCTACAAGATCTTAGAGACATTGGAGCTGGGGTAGGCAGAAGGATTGTATGCGTCAACACTGTAGATGTGTCCTCAAAAAAAAAAAAAAAAAAAGGCAGAGAAAAAGACTTTGGGGAAAAACATTGCCTAAGTGGAGCCTAGAAACTGAATGACAAAGTTCTGTCCCATTGCCTTTCTTCTGCTGTGTACAAGGAAATTTCTCATTGTTAATATTTCTAAATAAATATGAAAATAAACAATTCCATTAAGATCATTATCTAAAACCAAAAAGAACCAATGTAACCCCAGACATTCAAATCAGATTGTTTTGGTACCGTTTTTGAAAATTTCTGGTTTGGATTACAACACTTTTTATTACATTAGATGCACAATAGCACCACAATCAAAAATACTCTAATCTATAAGCAGTTTTGATAGTAAGATCAAAAATGCCTTGTGTTGGGGCTTGGCAAAGCAGAAGTGGGTACATCACTAAAAATTTAGATGATGGCAACATTTCTTCAAGTCTTTGTGGACAAGAAATTTACAGAATTCTGGCTTAATTTATGTTGTAACAAGGATTGTTTTAAACAGCATCCTAAATGTGATAAGACTTTGGCTATGCTTGACATATAACTATGGATGTCAAAAAATGGCAACTGTAGATGTCCTTCTATAGCAGCCAGTTGAATTGAGACGCTCAAAAATATATTACTAGCTCGTTAATAAATCACATTTTATCTTATCTGGTACTATAGAATTTTTCAATATAATATTGCAGAACAAAGTAAGAAGGGTATTTTCCCCCAAGATTAAACTCTTGCATTTCAACTCCACAGTAATTACAGTCCACAAAATATGTATATATTATTCTGAGACAAACTAGTGAATTGTAGGATTAGAGTTAATTTAATAATGTGATCATGTAAAGTATAAGCTTACAATTAGAGACCTTGAAAAGATGTGCATTTTTGGAGGTCAACAGATCCTTACCTGCACAACCAAGGGGGTTCCTAACCAAAGCCGAAAGTCACATCACTCTCTGCTCCACCATAGACCTTGTATGCTTTGTATCTGTTAGGTTGAGACTAAATATGCAAATGAAACTATGTACCTAAGCCACTCTATTAGCTCATGCAATATTTTACCATGAATTTACATCAACTAACATTTGGTTTCACTGAAAGAAAATGATTTCTTTTACTCTGGCTTCTGAAAACAACTACATTCAGTTTTAATGATACAGTTGTGGTTTAATACATGGGGTTTGTTAAAAAACAAATTGGCTCTCTCTGCCTTAAGCAGCAATGTATATCTTATCTGACACTATATATCATAAAAAGATGAGGTCATGTAATATAAAGGAGATACATATATATAAATAAAAATTATGTGATATATGAAGAAATAACTTCAGCAGCTTCTCACAGATTGTCTTTAACTCTTGGAAGAAAACTACTGCCATGAAAGCCAGTTTATTTAAAAATCAAAATTAGCTGCATGTCTTTTTAAATTTTTGCCTACAAAATTACTAGGATTTTCCTGAAGATTTCACTATGATAAGCTCATTATTTGTTAACTTGGCTTTGATGTCTCTTTCTACTCCACCTGGTCTGAATTATTCTATTCTCTTATTATTCTATTAATAAAGACCCATTTTTTCCTTTTTTTTTCTCCTCCTTTTAAAGTTGAGATTTGTTAAAAGGTGGTGAAGAAGACAGATACATTAAAAAAAAAATCTCCAAGATAAAGAATTTCCTGGGGCCTTATACAAAGAATACAAGGGTACCATATCTCAAGTATAACAGAAGTCTTATATACCACACATTTTGAATGAGACAAAAAATTGTTAATAGCAAGAAAGAATATTTTACAATGCATAAGGATCTTTTCACTGATTACATATTCAATATACTGCTGGTGATAGAATCTGACTGAATAAGTTCATGGGGTAATGCATGCAAATACTCTTATGATTTCACACAGCAAATAATTTAAATATTTACATTGTGTGTATTATTTTGCAAAAAATAATTGTTATTAATGAATACATACTCTACTGCAGAATCTTGAACACTCATGGAAGGTTGAAAGCTGCATATAAATCAAGTGGGTTTGATGTTGGAGCGCATTCTGTATGGTTTTAATAAGCTGCTAGTCTCACTTCCATTGCTGGGGTCCTGTGCACTTGGCAACACAAATCTATAAAGTTTTCTTATGTTATCATTACTTAAATGATAAGCATTTGTAAGGCTTAAAAAGTCTTACATTAAGTTGGAGTAATATAATAAGTCCTTATAGAAACATTACCATTCTAAATTAAAAACATGAACATGTATGGGAAGCTGAAGTTCACAAAAACCAGAGGATATCCTTCCAGAGTTCCTGCTGGGATACAGACATGGCCAAGCTTGAGTGGTCTGTTTTGTTCATTAAAGGATCCTTCTACTCTAAAAATCCTACTGTTATACTTTCTCATGCAATGGTGCAAATGGAAAATATGGTTCAAATTTATAACTTCAATAAGTTACAAGGCAATGCTCCAAACATAATTTTCATAAATAGTTGTGTTTTTATGCTACCATTATTACATTTTTCATAATGAAACTTCAAATATATATGTAATGAAACTTCAAATATATATGTTTAGACACGTAGTGTCCCTCAATAGAGTAAATATAGACCGTACACACACACATTCCAAAAACACTATATTGGAAAAAGATAAGTAGGTCAGCAAAGTCAAGGAATACAAAGTTCAGAAATACCAGCATTCATAAACTCCCATAATTTGAAATTATTCAGAGAACTTGATATGAGCTGTGATATTGATCTAATAATGTGTTCCTACTTCACTTCTTGCAAATATATTGAACTTTTTTTTCATTTTTAAAGAAGTGTTGCTGCTTTAAAAATATATTCAACAGTATATATTAAGGTTTTGTTTTTCTACATAATATAAAATTGCTGTTAGTTGATATGATCATTAATAGGTATTGGTATGACAGTGCTGCCTAAAAACAAAGACTAGACAGGAGTAAGGGAATAAAGGTGGGTATTTATTCAAAAGGCCTTCAAAGGTACATTTAGGGCAGACAAAACCCCCCTAAGGGCATCACCCAAAATGGACGATGAGCCACGAGTTCTCCACACCTTTATAGGTTTGGTCCATTTGCATATCAGCACAAATTCACCAATTAAAACTTTGCCATTTCGCCCTAGCTCCCTGACCCCCCTCCCTCCCCATTTAGAAGCTTGGGCCTGGGCAGTCTAAGAGCAAGCCCAGAGGGGCATTGTTATGTCTATCTTAGCATGAGAGAACAGCAGCTAACAGGCTATGAAGCATCTCAGAGTTACACATTAGGCAATACAGAATTCGAAAAAAATATAAGGGTTAAAACCTAAGGCAACAACAATGTGATCTGTCCTGATATCTGTCTAATTGTACAAGACATCAATTTCTGCATCAACTTATTAATATTGATAAAATAGAAAATAAACTATAAATGAAATATAAACAGTTTAGTTTATTTTTGCATTATTATTCTAACATTCTATGTATTCTACTACAAACTAGCTTCTTCTGAAAATGAGAGGCTTTTTTCTCATTCTTTGCTACCAGCAGAAACAGAATAATGTGTTTGACCCACTACAACAGCTCTTTTTCACTTTTAGTGTACCAGAAAAACTATATACCAACTCATTTCATAGGAAAAACACCACTGAACTTTTTATATTAAATCAAATTTTTCTATTGGCAGCATCAAAATCCCTGATTCTACAGGTAGCAGACTGCCTACTCTATTGCATTAACATCCTGTTCCACATTTAAGAAATGAAGCCCACTGTATCCCTGCTGTATTGAAAACAGAAGCCTGACCTTGCTTCCAATGAATTCAATAACAAAGTTGTTACAGGTTTAATTACAAGACCCGGAGTATCCATTGGTATAGGTACATAAAAGCACCTTCTACATATCATGGTATATGCTCTACCGCTCAAAACACAGGAGACTAGGAAAGCTAGACTTTCATGAGATAATATTGTGCACAATATCTCATCTTTAAGAAATTACATAATCAGTTAAAACTCCAATGTGTCAAACCAAGTGGAGTAATGTTCAAAGGGTTGCAAAACTGCCAGTGAGAGCAACACCTGACTCCCAGTTTCTCCAAGCTGCTACAAGCCACACATGGAAACATCTTATGTTCAAAGAGTACCTGGTATGTCTTGCCCTTAGTATATTTACTTAAAGTATCTTCTGTATGTGAAATATCTTATTGATGATGATGGCAACCTTCACTCAGCCTTGTTTTCACCACAATTCTGTTTTCCAGGCCAAATAGAGATTGCCAACATATACAGCAATTACTACAGATACATAGATTTCTCTCTGTGCCATTATATACAGCAATCTACATTACACACACACAAAATCTTTCCCAAAGCTGCTGAAGTCAGGCCTTTAACTCTATGTTTAGTAGAGATGGCCAAAATTCTCCTGACTTTCAAAATTTTCACAATTTCCTCAATTATCAAAAGTTGAGAGAACTGCTTGTTGCTCTGTGTGAGAAGCTGTTAAGAGGCAAATACCATAATTTGGAAATCTTTCTTTGAATTTCAGTGGTGAAGTCCAATACCAGAAGAATAAAGCAATTTATCTCAAAACACGTTACATAAAGCAACCAATACTATGAAATACATTTTATTTCACTTTCCAGAGGTCACAAAGTATTTAAACTGAAAGAAACAGTTTACAAACATATGTAAGGAGCACTACCCTTACAGGAAAGCATCAAAGCTTTCAAAGTTTCATTAGGAAGATCCTAGATTCAAAGGTGCCAACTCTATTACTCCACTTCTATAAAGATACTTTACTGATGCCCTGAAAGGCTGTAAAATATAAAATCAAAGAGCTGGTCATAATAGAAATTGATGATTATGGATTTATATATAAACTATATAATATAATATATATATATATATTACTTTTATATATATTAGTTATGTTTTGAAGTGAAATGGTAATTGCAATATGAAATTATTTTGTTGCACTCTTCTATAAGAAGAAAATACTTTTTTTCTTCTATAAGAAGAAAATATTTGCAAAGCAAACTACAAAGTTAAAATATCTACTATTTGTGGCAGAGATGATAGAATGGTAGGACTGAGATCAGGCAAAAGATTTAAGTCAGTGAGAAAGACATCGTCACCTCACCTGTGTTCTGCACAATATTTGCTTCAGATCTGTTTCCACAGCTCTTTCATCTTGCTCATGTGGGCAGTCTTACTGAGCTCAGTGGCTTCAAAATATCTACTCAAAGCAACAAGAAAATCAGATTTCTCCCTTTGCAAATGACTCTAAGTTCTAAACCGTGGGATAAATTACATCACATTTCAAGAGCAGTTGAGGACAAGTTTCAAATTGCATAACTTTCTTGTACTGTCATTGAAGCTACTTAAAACTAAGGTAGGCTTCTCTTAACCGACTTTAACACTTAAGGCTGGAAAACAGCCTAACTATCAAAGAGGTATGCAGACTGCCTGCACCAGTGCTACCTGCCTATGAACATATAGGCTGCACCTCAGACTATAACTTCCTGAAGGCCCAGGGAAGTCTTCTACGAACCCTCTCACTTTAAAAAATCCCAGGAAACAAATGTGCTGATAGCAGTTCCCTGGTTCAAGAAGGGAGATGGGCATGGTCTCTGCCAAGCATATCCTGGTGCATGCAGGAACCCCTGTTCATCCTGTGGGACAGTCACAGCTTTCAGTACAGTTCTCTGGAGGATCTGGGTACCTATTAAGTTGTTCCAAAGGGCTCTTTTCAAGGTGCCCACTATTCATAGAGACTGCCCAGAGACTGCACATACTAAGTTCAGAAACTCTGAGTACTCTGTTGGCATCAGAAACCTGCCATTCAAGTGTATGACTCAAGTAAATTGGGCACAAATAACCAAATTCTAAACACATGAAAATAATACATCAGACAGACTTCAACAGCAACAAAATTTAAAGCTTCCTGTCAACTAATGAGGCAATAATCAGTTGCATCAATTTGCAGTGCATCTTTTAAGGAATGGAAAATTAAGTTCTCCTAAAAGTTACTAAACTTTAACATATTCTTAAACAGAAGATTTTTTCTCTTGCTCTTTCATGTAATTTTTATTTACTTATTTAATAGCATGTTTGCATTTGACCTATAGTATGTAGAACTTTTTCTAAAAGTCTTTAAAGGATATAAAATTTATTTCAGCCTTTTGGACCTGATTGTTCTGCTCTGGACCTGTTCCACTAGCATCTGTAATAAATACTTGTTCCATCCAGAATATTTTGAAATCTAACACCTTTCTTCACTCAATTTCCATAATTGATTACAGTATTTAAAAAGCAATTGGGAATTCTTAGTATTTCCTATTTAAAGAATTAAGTCTTCAAATTTACTACTGGGTCTTGCTTTGTATCAGCTCAGTATCCAACCTTTGGCTTTTTTGTATCAGGCAGATCAGTATAGGGGAGCCATAGGACCAATTTAAGCACTAGATGTAGGAAAGACTTTCTAAGGAAGATCAGTTACTAGAGCCACCCTTTCTACTAACACTCCCAAAGCCACCTTGTCAGGTGTAAGAGATTCCTAGTGGGAACAGCTGAGAAGAAGTGCACATAAAGAATAAAAAGAGGCTTAGCCAAAGAGTCCTTTTAGTCCTTCACCTTCCCAGTCACCTACCTTCCAGCTGGGAAGAAACACACAACACTGGGACCAAGCCAGGAGCCAGACCAGAACTGAGTCATGGGGTCCCTACCTCTTTTCTGTCTAACAGTCACATGCACAGCAAAATATCAGATTGCATTTTTCACTCTGGTGGGAGTATTTGACTTACAAAGCTGAATAATATGCTTCAAAGTTCAAACTAAATGAAAGAATAGGCATAGTTTTCAATTAAAAGTCTCACTAGTAAGATGATGAGTAAGAAGGACCCCTGGAAGTAAAGCTTTGAAGGGGCAAGGTAAAAAATAAAAAAGTAAATAAAGAACACAAAAAAGTTTGCTTTTGGATCTAAATGAATAAAACTGAAACACAGAGTCATGTGCAAACTGATTTAAAGGGTGCAAGTTTGGTATAAAAGCAGTAAGAAATCTAAGCTTTTTTTGTCTCCCTCGTGAACTATGAATCCGTTTCACACCTTCATAGTTAAAGATGTAAATCTAATAGAAGGGAAATAATCCCACTTCAAGAACCAGTCACATGAATTGTGTCATTATATTTTGTGATAAAATGGGTATATTTTGTTATTTGCAACACTTTAATTGTTGCAGTTTCAATTCTTTAACTAAAAAAAAAAGATTGAAATTATTGAAATATCTGTAAAGGTGATGAAAGCTAAGGTGGTAGAGAAGGATAGGGGCCTGAGTTAGAGGAGAAGGTATGGAAGAGTGGGGACAGAAAACATCCCCATTGTCTGGAGCCTTAGCTGAATCGCTGAAGAATTTTTTCTCCGTTTTTATTGCTGTCCCTCCTCCTCTTTCTACTCCTCTCCCCTCTTCCATCCCTCTCCTATTCCTTCCTTTCTTTCATCCTTCTGAACTGTGCCAACGCCAGGGGAGAGGTCCAGAGCAGGAGGGAAGGTCCAACAAGTCTGAAATTAAAAAAAAAAAATTACAAATAAAAGACAAAAAAGATCTAGAAATTCAAATGAACACACCCAACATTTGAAAATATCAATGTCTCTGTCAATGCAGATCAGTGTGACACAGGTCTCTATAGCTGGGCTGACTTAGATCTTAAAAGATCTGAGAGTGAAAAGCAGTCAGTCGTATTCTGATTCTGATGAATATTTACAACATTCCTTAACATTTGTGACCAAGTATCAAGAATTTCTGAACTCATTTTAAAATTTCTGAGATGAAATGTCACCCTATATATGACATTAACTTGTACATCATCAAATAAAAAATAAATGTGTGGCATCCCTGAAATTTTTCATTTGCTTAAACTAAACTGTAATTATTTTTCTTGTAAGATCTCCTTTCACAAGTCTGTCCCCAAATATGCAATCCTCAGTCAAGATCCCTTGACTAACCATTCACCCAGAGCAGCAGGCAGAGATAGACCCAGAGACATCCAAACCATAACAGTGTTTGGCTTATATGTTCTCCTCTGACCGAGAAATTCAGTTGTGCCCATCTATGTTCAGACAAGCTATGGCCATGAGACCTTTATATTCCCGTGACAACACTGTGCTTCTAACTCTGAGCAGAGATGCAAGAGTGAAAAAGGAAATGTTATGGTGCATAAATGAAAGAGGGAAAAGAGGCGAAAACTTCGTGAAGTCAGCAAGGGGTTTTATCCTCGTAAATCTGTTTTATATGAACACTGCTCAGACAATGCATTTTTGAGGGACAGTAGAAAAACCTAAGTCTGAAATATAAATAGAATATGAGGAACAAAGACAAAGACCAAGAGGTGGTGAAGTGTGTAACATGACAAGTTAGCTGCAGCTAACAGTTTATAGTCCCCAGAGCATATTACTGTGCTTATTTAAAGCAGTTATTTCAAAGTGCTGAGAACTCCAACTTTTTAACTTCCCTTCTCAATTCTGACAAGTCCATAAGATTTCTGAGTCTGTACAAACTGTTATATTATAGCTGTTAGAGCTTACAGCTGCAGCTTACTTTATCATGGTAGTAATACTGTGGTATTTGGGCAATTAACTCTCACTACGCTGAGTTTTGTGCTTACTCCTAAAATACCAAATGGTTCATTTCTAATTTGGATTCAGCTTTAGTTCAGTTTCATACTATGCTGTCAGTGAAAAATATGGCCTGTGTGAGTAGTTTAATGACATTTGCACAGGCACCCAGATAGTGCTGTGCCAAGAATAAGACAAACTCCATGGTGGAAAAATGTACACTATATTCACATCTTTCAGTACCTGTACAAAATCTTACAGAAAGTCCAAATACATATTGAATGAAACAGCAGAATTCATATTTGGTGGAAAAGGAGGATTATACCACAGCCACTGGGCAGTGGCACTAATTGGCCATTGCTTGGCATCCTGCTACTCACAATGACTTGGGACAGATCGAAAGCAAGGCACTGAAGTAAACTTTATCATAAAGAGCTGATCTTACAGACATTAACCATCTTACAAAATTCCAATCTTCTCTAAAATATTATCTGAGACAGGGAAAATGAAAATCTATCTGGTATTTAAAAGTATAGGTTTTACTGGAGTATTTTAAAACAAGCATGTACATGAGGATATCAATATTGCTATCAATAGCAAAATATTTCCCCTGCATTGCCTGGATCACCTCAGCTCACATACTCAAAAGCCTTTTTCAGTTTAAAAATCCCACTTCAGAGACATCTAGAACTTTGAAATTCAGGTCTTCTTTAGTTGATCTACAACTGATTTTTTAACACTGCGACTATGTATCTTACATTAATTCACATATAGAGTACAATTAGCTGATTCCATTGCCACCCACATAATCCTTATGTTTCAATAATTTTCCAAGCTTTTCAAATGAGGTGCATGATTGCAACCAATACCGTAAGTATCTGGATATTAAAATAGGACTCTGTGAGGAAAACTCATTGAAGGATTGATTGTTGTTGGGTTAAATTATAAACAGACAGAAAACTGGCTGAAGCAGTAGAAAAAAGGTGTGAAATCTTCACCCCATTAGAAATCCCCAGGAATTTTGTCATAGGCCAGAATTGATTCAAAATGTTTAGAAACACATTTGTATTTCTGTCAAAATAATTGCTAGAGAATTTGAAAATAAATTCAAGTAAAAACTTAAAGCCATGAAGATTCTAGCGGCCAAAAAATAATTTTTCAACCAAATATTTCATTGAGAAATTAGGATTTCAAGAGGTGGAGGGTTGGGGAGCGTGCAATTCATCTCTTTTAACTACATCCATCAAAAAGTTAGGAATCTGTTTTAAGTGGGCCAACTAGGTTCTCTCTCATCAGTGAAAAGAGAGAGGCGTTTTAGGAAGGTTGTTCATCTCAGCTGTCCATAGACGCCTCCATCGGGATGTAATCTGTAATTCTCTGGAGGTGTCTATATATCTCCATTGACTACAAGGCCTTGAGCAACTATGTTAGACTTCAATGACTAACTTTTAGACGGCTAAAATGATGACTAGCTTAGTTCAGAAAACCTATTTTTTAAACAGCAAGGTTAAGTGAGATGAATTGAGCCTTTTGTGTGAACCACTTTATCAAAAATCTACAGAAAAAAAAATGTTTTGACATGAAATTTTGACCTGCACATGCATCACTGATTTTAATAGTACCAGGGCCTAATTCTGTACCTTTCTATTTGTAGATCACGTATCAGAGCAGGGCACATGCAGAGGAATGGTAACAGAGTATGCTCTTCTCATAAAATAATAAACAATAAAAATAGCATCGGTGTCCCGATAAACTATCCCTCTAAAGCAAAAGTGACATAAATGTAGTTTCTCTTTTCATTAGGCATAATGTACATTAATTGTCTACAACTTACAAATGCACAAGCAGAAGATGGTAACCTCTTCAGAGCCAATCTTGCAATTGTATCATTTACAGGACTCCCATTTAACTGGAAGTTGTATAGGCAAGAGGAAAACTTAATTGCATCCTTCTTCTGCAGGTTGGGAAAAAGAAAACAAAGTGGATGAGAATTTATGCAGTAGAGAGCACACTAGAAAACTGACATACCATGCAATATCTCAAGTGAAATCAGTGAAAATTATCCTATGAAATGAGTGGCAAATACAAGATGAGAAATGAGTAGCACTGATTTTGTGTGTGTGTGCTACTTAGAAAATAGTAGCATTAATCCCTTTTATAGGTACCCAAAGAGGAAGTTCTGTTTTAATTATACCTTCAGGGGGTCTGCTTCATAGACACTGCATGACAGTTTGCACAGCACATTTTTAAGTCTTATATTACTTCTATCCTAATATTTATTGTGTGAAGGATCTTTTGATAACTACCGTAACTAGGTAGAATGACTTTTCTTTTATAAAAAGTAACTCTGCATTACAGAACCAGCTCACAAGGGTGTTGCTGCAATTACTAAAAGCACAGTGTTTCATTGTAAAAAGTCAGTGAGTTATTACTGTAACTGCCTCTACCCAGAAGAAGAGCTGTTAGCATTCAGCAACCCTTGAGTGCAGGCCTGGTGTGCAAAAATTCACAAGGGTATCTTTGTTACTTTCATTCATATTGTTCTAATAAAGAGGATGCTTAGGATAGTGGAAATATTTTGGTGCTTTTGCACTTCATTATAACACAACAAAGCATAAAAAAAGACTAGCATTGTCAACACGATGCTAATAGAATTCTTTGATACTGAAATTCCAATTCTTCAGTCAGCCTAAAAATACTGCATGGAAGGTATACATGTGCAATGCCTCCTCCAAATCGTAAAGCTACCCTAATTTAACAAGATGTGTCATATCTCTTTGACAATAGGTACTGTTCAGCTTCTACAGAAAACTCACAGCAAAAACAGAGACACATTTTTACTGAATGAACTGTGCTAATGTGATGCTTTTCTACAGAAAAATATTTAGCCTTGCTTCAGTCAGGTGAAGAATCTCATTAATACTTGATTTGTGCCCGGTATCCCCTTTTTGTTGACCCTGAACAACACAAAGCACATGACTGACTCCAGGGAGGATCTTGAAGAAGGCAACCAATGTGACTGAACAGGCTGAAACAAAGGTTGTTGGTATGGGGCACAGTGGGAAGACTGGGACCTGACTTTCACCAAGTCATTCAACAATCACCAAGATCCAAGAATTATCATTGTATTGTTTATGGTCTCTTGATCTTTGAATAATAATAATAATAATAATAACGCCCTGTACTGCCTTTTATGAGCTGTCCAAGGGACAGTAAGGTATTTCCAGAGGACCACAGAATTAACCATAAAAAGCATCAGCTCTTTCCAGAGCTCCACACTGATTTGGTTGCTCAGAGACTGCACATCAGTAGAGGCAATAATCACTGACATCAGGAGAAGGCCACCTGGGAAGGACCACTGACATAAACCAAGTTTAAACAGACCTTAGGAGGCCTTTTAGGAGAAAGAATTGTGAGTGTGAAAAGAAAAAGATAAAGAGCCTGGGGAGTGTCTTTGATATCCTGCCATGTTCATATCCACTGTTGGTCATCACTCATAAGAAATCCACCTCTGCTTCTTTAGACCTCTACCAGTCAAGTCAGAGTAGAAATTATTATGCTTACTATCATAACCATGAAGGAACTACACAAGAGAAAAAAAAACAACCCTGTCCCTGAAACTGAAATGCAACTGCAGAATGGTTGAGCCCTGACCTGCTGGCAGGCCAGCCAGCACACAAGGAGCCAGGAGTCACACGGAGATGTATTAGAGAGGCAATTTTATTAACTCTATACCTTTTGTCATGTGGCAGTAGGTAATATAGGTCTGTGTAAATCTAAAAAACCAAGAAAGTTAAACTCTTAGTTATTAAACAAAAGTGTTGCTTGTGCCCTGAAGGATAATTAACATAAGATTTTTATTAATTCTCTATCTACACTAAAACCATCTTTAAAAATGTCCATTGCTATGATTCTATCTACTATATTATTATTCCAGAATATCACAATGATAAAAACATGTTAATTTTAGTCACACTAAGCAACCTATTTACTTAGTAATTTGAAGGTCTATTTGATTATTTTTTTGATTGTTGGCAGATGATTCATTGACATGAAAAATCACACTTCGTTGTACAAAAATAAATTTTCTCAGAAAATATATCCAAAGCTGCAGTACAAAGCCTTCTGAAGGATTAAATACATTATAGAGATTAGCATGTCATTTCGAAATAGAAGAGAGAAAAAATAGGGGGGGAAAAAAGGTACAAATTATTCTAATATGTGTATGTGCAAAACATAAATCTTCAAGCCATTTTAGTCCTGTAATTGTTTAAAGATCATAAAATAAAATTGGCACCTTGACAAAGGTAAAAATGTTGCATTTTAGTCTTTATACAACTTAAAAGTAGCATTTTGTTTTCTTCTGTCAATCTGGATCTGAGTTTAAAGAAGCTACAAATGGGATAACCATGTAGACAGTGTCACAGATTACATAATTTTTCATCAGAAAATACTCAACTTTAGCCTTCTGTTCAGATATTCTGTAACTACTTAAAACATACAGGATTTGGCTCCAGAATTTGACAGAGCACCACATCATCTAAGAAGACCAAGGGAAGTTAAAACATTCATCTGAGGACGGACCTATCAGTCTTTATAATCCTACACTTTAAACACTATTAAGCTTTTTTATCTTTTTATCTTTTAAAACCCAAAATGCAAGGCAGGAATAAAACAGAAAAAATTACACTATAAAAGAGAAAAAAACTGCTCATAGAACAATGCTTTAGAAGACTAGAGAGCTGAGATATAAACAACCTGCAAAGGCTCTAATAAGGCAAAAATTTTAAAGAACATTGTAGCCAACTTTCACATTTATTCCTGATAGAAGATAGTCTATGATACAGCATTCCCTCAAACCTATTCACATTCCCTTGGCTGGTATAAATACAAAATATTAAAACAATTTGTAGGAAATGCTTGAGAGTTTAAAAATTAGAGTGTTGCAAAAGAAATTCCCAAGAGTTCTTTGCTGTTGCACTATAACCAAAGAAATATACATTGGTTAGGCAGAGTGAAGCGAAGGTCCACATGGCGCACACCCTGTTTCACCAGAAGAAGGCATGTCCATGTGTGTGGCTTCAGGGGGAAATGTTCAGGCTGATTGTGAGAGCCAGGAATCAGACTCCCATATTTTCACCTGAAAGCGGAACAGACCCATTTGGGCAGCAGATGATTCCAATGCAGCTGCTCTGTTTCTGCTGCAGTATGATTTTGAGCACAGCCAATCTCACCATCCCCTCTCAGCACCAGCCTCACTGTTGGGAACCTCTCCTAGTAAGCCCGGAACACATGAGGAAAAAGGAGATACAATTGCTCTTTAAAAATATACTCTGAAGAGCAAAGACATGGAGAAGGAGTCTTACTGTTTAAGGTCAGCAGTGGCACAAAAAATCAAGGAGAATAAACTGTCTGAAAATAAATTTAGGACAGGAAGGGCGTTTCTAACAGCCTGAAGAGTGAGGCTCTGCCCTGCCTTCAAGAGGTGCAGTGGGAGTGATATCCCAGATAAATTTAAAACAGAGCTTTCTGAATCTGAACAAAATAAGACCAGTCTAGCAAACAGCAAACAGACTTCATTACTTCACAGGCCACTCTAGTTCTGTTTCCCATGTAGAAAAATGCAAGATATTCTTCTTTTGCTAGTTGAGGCCACTACAGCAGCTAAAACCATGTACTCATGAGTCAGCACACTGAGCACTATATAGTTTTTCATGTCTGTTCACCTGTTCTTTTTCATTTGCAAGTAAGTACTGATAATAATAGTTAGTTATGGAGGAAGAAAAGAAAAATTGCTTTCCAAAGCTTTCAGTTTACAACCCTTTATACTTAAATTCCTATGCTGTCCTGAATTCCCAAACATATGTAAAGAAAAACAGAAGATGTCATTTAAGTCTGGACACTCATCACTTTCAGGAGCTAGGGCAGTAAGACTATATCTCATACTATATAAGGAATGTAATGATATCATCACTTGTAGATACAAAGCTGCAATTTGTAGGCAAAATTTTTATTCATCTCAAAAGCACAAAAGGACAATTGTCTCTGACACTAACTATGGCTTTCTAAAACACGCTTTCAACATTAGTCATAGCATAACTATAGAAGCTGGAACAAATTCCACCAACCCAAATCCTACTGTGCCCACATCTTGCACAAAGGTAGAAGTATTCTTTCAAAATTAGTTCCTTTATTCCTATTTTAAAGTCCCAAGGCTGTTGGATATATATGAACTCATACAACCTCAGACTGCTGCAAATGAAATGTATGTATATCAATAACCATACTACTCAGACAACAGGTACTTGTGGGTGAAATCTGGGTGCTAAATAAAAAGTTTTAGGAATGCACTTTCTCAGACTTCAAGATAATACTAGGTAAACAGGACTAGCTGTTCAGTCAGCAACTATGTGTACAAAATTATTCACACAACACACCTGCAATATTAAAAGAAAGGACAAAAGGATCATTCTGGAAACTGCTAGCTTAGTTACTTCATTTCAATGCTTTAGCAAGATCAAAAATATTTTGCTTACTGGGAGTTGCATGTAATTTAAAGGAAAACCTTCATTTAAATATGAGGAGGGATGGAAATAAAAAGAGGGGTGGAGAATAAAGTTTCAATCTCACTTGTTTTTAATGGCTTACTTTCAAATTAAATCATTAAAACATAAGGAAACAGCCTACTTAAAATGTGGAGTAATGACCCAACAGATCATAACTATTTCAGAGAAGTCATCATAATCTATAATGCAAATATCTAGACTGATTTTTAGACACATGAATTATTGACTGTGTTATGCTGCCAAAAGTATTTCAACACATCAGAGCAGAAGTCATGCATAAATATGTGCGAAATATTTTTATTACAGTTAAACTGGAAAAAGCCAGTGTAAATACATAATAGTTGTGTTTCTACAAAGATAAATTAATTTATTTATTTTTCAACATGACTAATTGCATGATATATACACTTCTTACACTTTCTACTTTAAAGGAAGCTGTTACATTGCAAGATTGTAAATATAAGTATTAGAAGCTTCAAATTTCCAAATGCATTTGTAATTCTATGAATTATGTTTGCTTACATGACAGCGACAAAAGAAATATATCTCCTGTAACTTTCTTTAGTATCCACATCTGAATACACTGCTTATCTTTATAGTCAGTTATAGATCCTTAAGTTCTCCATATGTAAAATACAGTAAGCAATCCCATCACAATAAAGTAAACAACAGAGAACACTGCAGAACAATCAGCACTTGAACTTTAGCATAATATTGGACCATATTTCTTTCCAGAGGAAAAAAAAAACCAAAAAAAACAAAAAAAACAAACCCAAAACCAACCCATCCTGTCATCTGGAAAAATCTTTCCAAATTGTATTTTAGAGAACCAATATCCTGTCTGTACATCAGAGGCAGCCTCTGTTAAGCATTTAAGTGTTCTCAATGAAAAGTAACAGTTTCTCCTCCAATCCTGAACTCTCAGTAACCATCACGGAAAGTAACAGTTTCCCATTCCCTGTCAGCCAGTGGAATTATTAATCATCAAAACAAAATTAAACACCTTCAAGCAAATATCAGCTTCTGATTAATCTCCATCCCAATGAATTAGAGTCATAAGAGGCAACCTGCTGCCTTTTACGCCTTTTTAATGTGAGGAGCAGAAGTTGGATATAAGGGTTTTCTGCCCTTAGGGCTACAAAATATGCCTCATGTGGCAGCGAGCCAGCTCTCCGAGGGAGCCTCCTTTGCTGTTTCACAGCTATTTTCTAATGGATAAATTTAAACAGACACACACAAACACACGAGTCACCACAATACAGGGCCAGAACCACTGTTTTTGTCTAAAGTCCTGTGAGCATCTGTACTTGTAATGAGGATCTCAAGGTTCCATCCAGTTTCGGTTTGGGCTTTACTTTTGGTTGTTTTGTTTGTTCAGGTTTTTTTAAAAGAAAGAGCAGAGGAGGGGTGTCTGGATTTTTTTTCCCCCAGCTGCCTTCCCCTCTATACAGCAAAGCACAGCACATAAAACACCTCTCTTCAGCTTAACCGACCTAGACTCAATTAGTACAACATTTTGCACACATCCAAGCAATCACAAGGCAAAGATATTTAGTCCAGTTCCCATGTGTATTGCATAGACACCTTAAGAAAGGGGTGGAAGGAGACTTCTTTAAAAAAAAAAAAATCTCACAATGTAATTTACACAGTGTGGAAACGCCTACAAGGAGATGAAGTACCTGCACTGGGGAGATGTTCAGTTGTTCACTTCATCTTCCGTTGACAAGGAAACCAAACCGCACTTCATTCTCCAGGAAAACCTTCCACTGCCATCATTTGAAAATGTATTTACTTGTATATATGTATATATCTATCATCATCATCATCACCATGATAACAATTATCATCATAAAACACTGCTGGCAAAAGAATAAAAAGTGATGGTGCAAAATGTGCAAAAGTAAGGATCATGTCTTTGGCTTTTTGTTTTGCTTTGTTATCTTTAGGGAGGAAAAAAGTATTTAAAAATGATAACTGCAACACGCTGCAAGAAAAGTTTCACATTATAAACAGGCATCAAAAACTGAAGAACAGGAAAAACAAAAAACCCTGCTAGTTGTACTGTTAAAAAAAAAAAAAAAAAAAAAAGAAACAGTAACAAAAATAATAAAATTAACATCTTGCTCTGTGGCTTCCACCAGTATTGCAAGATTATAAACTCTGTGTAAACACTGCTGTAAAATGCATTTGCAATTCCCATCTCTTTATGGAAGAAAAAAAAAAACCCTGAAAAAAACACCCAAAAAATAAAAATAAAACAACACCAAAAAACAAAAAAATCCTCTGCAAAAAGTGTTAGAAACATGCCTTTTCTCTTATCTTTAAAAAATAAGCATCATATTTCACATCGCTTTTCTGTGCCACAACAAAACCAGTTGCATATTTAGATATATAGCTACTAAATGTATATCAGTTGTTGCTGGACTGGCAAGTCTGTATTATTAATATTATCATTTTTCATTCCCAGTCACTCCCGGCCCCAGCAGCACCTTTTGCTCACAGTTTAGTAACCATCGCATGCTAGGAAAAAACTTGTCATCAGCAAAAGATCAAATCCATTTAAACAATAATCAAAGAGGAAGAAAAAAAAAGNAAAAAAAAAAAGAAAAAAAAAAAAAAAAAAAAAAAAAAAAAAAAAAAAAAAAAACAAAAGGAAGAAAAAAAAAAACACGACAAAAAAAGGAGGACAAGAATGTCAGCGGAAAGGTACTCACCGAGCGGGAGTAAAAGGGAGGAATAAAAATGAGAGTTACTATAAAATACAGTATGGCGGTGGAAGAAGGAATGAGGCGCTTTTTTTTTCTCTCCTCTCTAGTCTCTGCCTCCGGCAACCGCCACGTGATCCGGAGCCGGGCGGACTCGCAGCCGGGAGGGCGCAGCGGCGGCGCCGGGCGCGGACCCAGCCCGAGC
>VZRZ01006498.1:656649-772001 GCA_013398175.1 Climacteris rufus
CTGTGCCACTCCTGCTCCGGTGTGTGCGCAGCTCGGGGTGTTTCCGTGGCGAGCGCCGGGGCTGCAGTCACTGTGCACCCAGTCATGCCTGAGCAGCGCTGCTCCGGCTTCCTCCGGAGAGCGGTTCACGTGCAGCGGGGGAGAGCACAGGTACCACCGGTCCCATCCGTTACTGCTTTTGTTTCCGGGCCTCTGCCCAGCTGCACAGCTTCTGCCTCCTCCCGTCCTTCCAGCGGCAAGGCTGATACTTCCCATCACAAAGTTACTGGCCGAGGTGGGAAGTAAACAAGTGTTTCGGAGGGGGGCACTCGCCGGGGGTGTGCTCCCGAGAGCAGCCCGCAGGCGCCGGCAGTGCGGCGCAGGGCAGTGGGCTCCGGGCGGAGTGACCCCGGGTGAGCAGCCTTCCGCAGCACCACAGCCTACAGCTGCCCGCAGTGCTTGGGGTCGAGCCCCTCCGCACAGAGGAGCGGCCCTGAAGCAGCTCCGTGGCTGGCCGGATGGCAGCTCTCTCTCCCTTTTGCTTTAACATACAAGAAATACACTGGAGCAGACTGTGTGCTACTGTTGCTGAGAGTTCCCTCAAGACGGTTGCTTTTCCTTTTTTAGCTCTCCTCGCTTGTCTCCTTATTAACAAACACAGCAGTCGCAGGGAGCGGCGGCTGAGGCTGAGAGCAGCTTTGCTCCGGCTCCAGCCAAAGCAAGACCTGCTCAGCATTGCCAGGCCACAACTGACCGCCTCAGATGTGTCTTCACTGGCCCCCAAAATGTTCACAGCTAACAATCACCCACAAACCTACTTATTTACTGCTTCAGCAATAGAAGGAAGAGCCACGAGAGATAAATTAACAGAGGAATAGTAGTGTGCATCTGTAAACCAGGCACTGTGATGGAGGGAGCAGTCCAGCCAGAATTTCCAATACTACCCTGCTCCCACCTCCCCTCTTCTTCTTCACACACTTTTATTTTTTGGAGCCCCTCTCTTTTCATCCAGGTTAGGAGGCCAGAGATACAGGCAGGTTATTACTCTACAAAAATTACTCTGACCGGTCAGAGGATGCCCTGCTATATAAAAGACTGGTGAGGGCACCAGCCTGCCTTCTTCACATCCTCACACAAAGATTTTTGCTCTTGCCCTGACCATTTCTTTCTTTCTTTCCTGTCCTGTATCCGTTCCCCAGTGTTCCCAGAAAATGAAAAGAAATGCTCCCTTTCTTCTTTGCTCTCAACTTCTTTTATGAAATAGAAAAAGAACACTGGCTAAAGTTTAAAAATATATATTACCAGTTATGTTTTCCTGCTTGCTTTTTATTTTGGCACTGGACTTGTTCTGGCATTTCATAATGTTCTCCCTCTGCTAAGTTTGGCTCTCAGGAGTAGAACTGTACATTTGAGAAGGTTTCCAACAAACAAGCAAACAAAAGAAGCCCTTAAAGACACAAAAAATTGCAAGAAATTGAAACATCTAGTGTGAAAACTAACTAACCTAGCTGTAAAATGTTTTACATACATATGACAATAAACTCAATCATATTGTCATTATAGGTTCTTTGTTTTTATTGTCTTGAGATTTCAGATGTGGAAGGTGTATTTCCTTGGATAGTACACTTTAATTTCATGTAGCAATAGGTACTGAATGCAAAAGTACAGTTGAATGATCAAGGTGTTTTTTTAAAATAATACTTAACATGAAAACGTGATTGCAGAATCAAGGCTTAAATAACAATCCTATTTTGTTGTTGCTTTTCAGTTTCCATTACTGCTTATGTAGTTTTGGACACATGTCTTCCTGAAATAACAGCAACAACAAAAGTTAATGGATGGTGTTTTAATCCAAAGTTGTACAATAGATCTGACTTGTAAAGTATTTGTTGACACATATATAAGATTATATTGACATATTTATAAGAACCAGGATATGTACATTTTGGACAATATATTTTATGTATTATTCACTCAGTAGATTCCAAGGAATAAGGTAAACCTGCAAATATAGATGTTTTTCTTTACACTGTGCATGTATTGATTGGTTATTCTGTAAGTGAATTAAAAAGTGATTATGATACACTTGGCAAATTTGAATGTAAATACTGAAAGGCGCAGGGCTTATGGGCAGCTTCCACACCAGGTCTAGAAACAGCTAAGGAGATCAGAAAATTTAACGAAATTACTGCCTACTATAGTTAGCATCATAAATATTGTGAAAATTAACTGATTCCTAAGAACTTAAACTCAGCATTACCTAAGGAATCACCAAAGTATGCTTCTGTAACTTTTCTGCTTACAATCCATTAAGATGAAGTAAGCATTAGGGGCTAAGAGTTGCAAGAGGTTTGGCAAGAATACATGTTTGGAATAGGTTACAAGCAAGAAAGAGCTTGGAATAATTCTGTTTTCACAGAATCCCGGAAGTATTTATTTATCGATGTCTACTTTCTACTTTCTGGCCACTCCTGCTGGAAGTTTGCTCCAAGAGCAGTTGAACACTCGATGCCAAACTAAAACGAGGGAAAGTTGCATCTGTTATAGCTTGGTTATGCACAGTGCTCAAGAAAGTTTACAGTAAAAGAATGCCATTCAAAAAGAAGGAAGAGTAGGATCACTTAGATAATTTTGAGAGCATAATTGTTCGTGTGCAATCCAATGCATGCAAATAAAATGCATGCATTAAAAAAATGCTGGCATTTTTTAAGCTTTCCACTTTTTCTTCTGCAGAACAGCAGCTGAGCTCCATTGCAACATGACTGAGAGTTTTCCTTAAAAGTAACAAAGAATTCTGGGCAGCAAGTGTGTGAACCAACACTTCTACTCTACTGCTTAGCTACCAGAAAGAGATGCTTCCTAAGGTTCCCAAAATATCATACTTCACAGCCAGTGCTCTGTGACTTATGCTGGACTTGCTGGTCTTTAGTTGTGCCATGCAATTCACATTCCTTTCCTGTACCTTTGCAGTACCCCGTGCTTCCCCACTTTCACCTCCCCACAGGAGCAGAAATAAATATATGCTGAGATTACCTCATTGCCTATCATTTGTTTTTCCTGATTGCATTAAACTTCTGTGCTCTCAGCACAGCATTGCTTCTGTATATACATTACTTAGACAATTTTTTTCCCTTTCTACTGGTGCTGGTATTTGGAGAAACACACAGTTGTTTTTTTAATATCACTTTCCTTGCACTTACACCTTCTCTTAGCAGGTAGTAAGCAAATAGTTGGAGTCCAGTACTAAAATACTGGCTTTGCACAGATCCATCACTATGACTCAGCAGCCTGAAAGCCTAAGCTGAAGTTGCAAACAGGTGCAAACAGTTATTGGTATCTCCTATTGCACTGGCAGAAGGCAGCTGAAACAATACCAGATTCAAAAATAGCAAGAGTAATAATAAAAATAGTGATAAAATAATTAGTGGTGCTTTTTTGAAGATACAGCTGCACGACCCTGATTTAATGGCTAATTTGTATGTAATCCTTTTGACACCATCCAGTATAATTATAGGTTTATACGGTTGTGGAGGGTGTTTTTGTATGTTTGTTTGTTTGTACATGTTGTTTATGTCTACCATGAAAACAGAAAAGAGAAAATTAGTTGACTAGCAATAACTGCTAAATGAAAGAATTACTTGAAGTTAGCCAAGCTATTACATTGTTAAACTGTTAAAGAAAGAAAATTGCATATCTCAAACATTCAAATTACTATAGATTTAACTATCATCATGTAAATCCATTTATGTGTTGGTTTTATTTTGACTAAATTGCTATACCTTAGACAATATCAAGTTGAATTACTTCACATTCTTAAAATACACTCCAGTTCATGTGATAAATATGAGATATTACTTTAGAAAGAAGTTTCATTCATCTGTTTTTCTCTGCATGCTATCATTGTTTATCTTGCTTTTTTTATCTACAGATGCATTGTTAATTTTAACAAAATTCTGCACAGGTTCTTCTACTTCTCTTACAGTGCTTTTAAGACACTGTATTTATCTATACACTGCATTTATCTTACTCAATTCTTCTTTTGCCACCTTTTCAGCTGAAATTTCCAAATGTTCAAGCACAATGCAGGTAAAGAAGTCCAGTAATAAATGACAGAAGGAATAAAAGCAAGGCATCTCTGTTTAAAGGAGGGTAGATAAAGTACCTGAATGTTACACCCACTGTGTAGGGAAATGAAATTAAAAATAGGAAACACTTTCAGGGAACCCTTTTTGCCTGCTTTTGTTAGATGAGAGAAGTTTTCAAAAGGGAGGAGTTTGTAACTATTGAATGCTTTGTTCTGTGTAAAGTTCAGTCTTTCAACCCATGTACACTGTGCTTTTTGGAACAATCCTGATCCAAGAACTCAGCATACAACAAGCTTTGTGTCCTCAAGTTACAATTTTCACATGCTCTTTTATATATATAAATGAAAAGTGACATCTACATTAAAAATAACTGAGAATCTTATGTATCCCAAACATCTTCCTAATTTCAAAATTGTTGCCCTATGCTATTTTAATGTGTTCTTTTCTTGAAAGGGTTAATTAAAGAGTAGAACTTATAATAAGCATGTCTTGATTTGTGAGTTTTGCAATAAGTAAGTCTGGAACAGTGTGAGATAAGGCAACTTAGGATCAAATTCACTGGTCTGCACCATCTGTTCTTGTGTATTCATTTTCTATATGACAATATTTCAATTTTTCCACTAAAAGAGAATTCAAAACATACTTTCGGAGGGGTTTTGTGTTCTCCTTTTTTCTTTTAGTGTATGGGTATTGTTTGTTTGATTGTTTGTTTGTTTGTTTTTATTGTGTTGTATCAGCCAGAATTAAATGATGGCTGATGGCTGGCACTGGTCATTGAACATGACAGCACTGCAAGCTGAGAGAGAACATTTGTAAGGTTAATCAGACACAACACTGTGTCCCTTGCCTGAACAAACAGTGACTCAAGAAGAAAACAGTATGTGGTACAGAAGATTGAAAAGTGAGCAAAAAAAAGGAACATTAAAAATTTCTGGTAATTTGAGAAATGGAGTTGGAGACATTTTAAAAAATTAATCTAAAGTGAGAAACCTGTATTTGGTACAAGCAGTGGGAGAGAGGAGCTTTGTCTTCTGTGAATCAGATCCCACATGCTCAAACTAGACATACCTAAAATGAACAAACATATATTAATCTTTCTAAGTTTAGTTTAATTGATTCAGCAACCATAATGTGCCTTGGTGTAAGTCAGAAATCAGTTTACCATCCAAGCGTTCATCTCCCTAAACTTAAAACAATCCTTGTTCATTTTGCCTTCAGCTGCTTCCTTTTTCAGAGATGTGAATGAGACATGAGCTACAATGTCCTTCTTTACTACAGGGCATTGTTTTGCATTCTGAGTACCATTTGTGTGCGTTGCATAAAGCAAGGATAGATGAAGGAATAAATATATGACAATACAGTTGGGGTTTATCGTAATGATTGTTCACTAAGAGGTGAACTAAGGTTGCATACACAATTCTAATCCAGGACTTTCCTGAAAAAAAGAAATTGTGGTTGGCATTCAACTGTTCATAAACAATTTTTTGCATGCAGGAAATGCACATATATCCATATATACACCTGCATCACATATACTGTTTCTTTTTTGGATCCTGTATTGTAGTTATGAACAAGAGTTAATTTTAGCTGGTTAGTGAGATCTGACATTATTGCAGTCCATAGCAGTTGGCTGGAGGCTAGAGGATTTTTGTGTATGTTGTTTTACTCATATGTTGTCCTGGAGAGGATTAAAAACATTATGTAAGAGTGTTAAGCACTTAGTGTCAGGCTCTAGGCAAAATACAGGTAAAAAACTCCTTCAAAATAAAACTATATACATTTTAACTTTTCTTTTTTAATGGAAAGACAATTTGTTATAGAGCATGTCTGACTCTAACCTCATCCCATCTGCCCTTCATAAATGCAGAGAATTTCTAGACAAGAGAAGACTTACTCTACAATTATGTCAGGCAACTTGAGACCAGTAATTTTGAAAAAAATATACTGGCATGCTGAATAGCATTTATTACTTTATCTTCTCTTAGTTTTATCCTAACAAGCTCTTTTTCACAATCACAATTTTTTTTCTCCATCTCATAATTGTCAAATTTTATATTCTAGGAGAGCATCCCATTGCTCTCCTTTGAGGTAAATCACCTGGTGAGACCATCTAGACAGTTTTCCCTTTTTCCACCTTTCTTGGTGCAGCTGCACTAAGATTGTTGGGGTTTTGTGTTTGGGTCTCTCAAATAGCTGAATTTCTGCACTGGTGCAGCTCTCTGAGCACCTTGCAGCTTGTAAATTACTTGGGCAGCACAATCCCTTCCCTCTAGCCAACAGGGAGAAAACCTGGAAAACTGGTCTTTAAAATGATCCTCCTTCTGGTTTACATCACAAATTACTTCCATTACAGAATAATGCCCAAAGGCACAATCCAGCCTGAAACAGAGTCATCATGAAACATAAAAATACAATTGCTCTTAACAGAAAATACATACCTAAATAATTTACAATTCCAAACCCAAGTGTCTTTCAATTCTATTTTTCCAAACTTTAAAATTTTTAAAATCTTCTTTTGGTAGTTGCCAATAACTCGCAGTTGTTGTGTTGGATTTGAATTGAGTATGTTACAAGCAAATGGAGACAAGATGTACAAAACCATCCAAATAAATCTGATTATTTTCATTGAGATTAAAGCAGCAGTTTGAGCATGAATAAATCTTGGAAAAATCAAGATTCCTCTAATCTCCTAGCTCCTTTAGATAGGAAATTGCTGCAAAGACCACTGATACTCAATTCAATCTATATTCTGCTTGCCAACTATTGCCCAAACACCTTCTCCCTCAAAAGTATGAAGTCTGCAAATTTTCAGTGTGCATTCCAGTTAAAATAAAATAAAATTTTAAAAAATATATCACAAATTGTCCATGAAAACAGTTTATGTAAGAATTTGGTATAGTCTGATCTTCAGAAACTCCAAGTGATCACAAAATTTTCTTCAAGTTTGTGCTTACTCTCTAATGGATAAGTTTGCTATTGTAATAACAGTTAAAGAAACAAGCACTTTGTTGCTGTGTAATTGTATTTGAGTATGCTTACTTTGACATATGCAGTGTTTCCGTGCCAGAGAACAAAATTTCTTATGTAAGCTATAGCATAATTGTTAAAAAAAAACATACTAGGGTAGCTCACACTTGACTGAAAACTTCACTTTTCCCTAACAGCCCAGTGGTTTTTTTTCCACAGGTCAAACCATTTCCCCATTTTCACACACCAAATGAAAACATTTGGAACTGCGTAAGCTTAAGGCAAACTCCAGAAGTATGTTAAACAAAATGCCTAATAACACCAAAGAAGTAATAATAAGCGAATCAAGTGTTCAAGTGAATACTGCCTGCCAGTACATTTTGAAGGCTATATTTCCCAATCTAATTGGGAAACACCTTGCAACTTTAATGGAAAATTTTAGATAATTTTCATTTATTGTAGAGCACAGAACATGATTACAAAGGGAGAAACATCACAGGTTATTTCTAGAGAAGATACTGTTTTTCACTAGTACTTCATTTAAGAAAAGAGTCCTCCTCCTGTAGCTTTTGCAACTCTCAACACAAAACATTTTTTCTCAGCAGCAGACTGTTGCCCTGATTTTTGCAGTTCTGGATGTTGTCATTCCTTTGTAGCTAGTTTCTCTGTTTTCTCTGTAAACATGGCCATGTTATTGTAACTGTATCTTATCATTCACATTCCTTTCTCATGGACACAGAACTTTGATGGACATTTCCTTTGACCACTGTAATTGAGGGAGGAATAACTGATTTCCTCCAATGAACAGTGATTTCTAAATGTATATAAAAAATAAAGAAGGCGGGTCTTGCCTGCCTTCCTTCCTTCTCTCTGATCCTGGTAACAGGTGTCTCTGGCTCTTCCTTTCGTGTCGTTACTGCCACAGCAGACTTGCTCAAGTACAGAGGAATGTCTATCACAAAACTTTGGAAGTTGTCACTAGGAGAACTTTTCATTTCTGAAAGATACACATGAGAAATACAACTACAAGCACCAAGGTGGATTTGGCAAAAACAATTGTTGACAGTCCAGTTCTTAGAGGTTTTAAGAGGAACAATTATTGATTTCTCCAGATAGAATTATAGGTTTTTACAGAAATGCTAGCGTTTAGTCAACACCTAGAAAGTAACCTGCAGTGCATTTGGTAATACCAATAAGGTAGCAATCCCATGATGAAGCTTTCAATCAGTATCAAGAAAATGGTAATTAGGTGATATTAGCTGTATCAAGGGAAGGTAAAAGAAAATAAGTAGACCAGTAATACTTTCTTCTAAACTTTTTCAAACTTGCCTAGTATTTCTTCCCGTCTGTATTCCACAACATGACTGCAAGTTGGAATAAAATGCATTTCTATTCATATATTCCTCTCATCTACAGACTATCTTACTTAACTGTTCAAAAAGGAAGTATATATTCTTGGTTTATAGTGATGCTGATAGGGAGCTGCATTGCAGCTCAGAAAGAATAATACAAACCCAGAAGGAACCAGTGGATTCTAGTGACCATTTTTATGATTGAGAATGAGAGGGAGGAGAGAAGGGGGAAATAATGAAAAAATGAACCAGTCTGCCAAAGTTAACACTGTTGGTAATGTGAGCAATCTGCTGGAAATACTTACTGTTGATGGTTTCCAGAATCATAGTTAGAATATAACCATTCATATGATTTGTTGTAAGAAATAAATCTCTGCCCTGTAAATGTGGTGTTCATTTATCACAGCAAGGTAGTATTTTCTGTCTAAATGTAATCATCTGCATGTAAAAAGGATGTTCTGTGATTGTAATCTGATATTAAAAGTATTTTAATTATTAAAAAGCTGTAAATCAATATGAAAAGCAGTTTAACTTTTGATATATGCAGCACACACATTTTTACATGTCCATTTTCTTTTTATAATGTACATGCTCATAATACACACAGAGAAGCATAACATATCATAAATCTGTAGGAAACTACAGTTCTTAAAAATAACAGGAGTCTCTATATGTAAGCATTCATTTAAATGACCTTCATACAAGTACAGTATTGATTTGAAGTGAATGCTTTCATGAGTAAACACTACTTATGTTATTAAAAATTTGTAGGAAAGGTTTCCAACTCAGTGGAGATCCCTTTTGGCTCCCCACTTCTGCAAGCTCTGGGAGAAATTTTTAAAATGTGGATTGTCATTAGCTTTTTAAAGCTGAAAACACTCCTATAGCTTCATCAATATGTAAGATAAAATCCCTGCTTTAAAAAGAGTTTGAAGTTTCAGGGGGAAATAGTAATGGAGTAGAGGGATAAAGAAATGAACAAAGGCTTTATCATGATACATTTAGCTTATTCATCCTTGTTTAAATTTAGTTTTGTTTCTTTGAATGTGAGACTGGGACTTAAGCAATTAGGCTACCCGTAGGCATTTAACTCTGACTGCAGCCTACACAGGGTAACCTGGCCTACCCTCACAGCTATTTATCTCTGCTTCCCCATCTGTTTTCTGCTAGAGTATCCTCACATACAGTGACATAACTGGATATGCAGTTGATCTGTTTTTGTCAAAATTATCCAAATTTTTTTCTTTTTCAAATCCACGGTTGAAGTGTTTAAGCAGGTAAGGATCACTAAACGCAACTTATGCATCGCATTATACTGGGAAATCTGAAGTGATGGTATCAACTGGAAAGGATTAGTGGTGACCAGCAATCATCTTGTAGATGGCAGACTTCTCATTGTGTAGCCAGATCATTATATTTAAGTTCACGTTGTTTAAAAAAAAAATCCCAAACCATAATGGAAGATATTGACTTAAGAAATTCTAATGAAATTTGGAGAAGGTTGAGGATGAGGTTTGAATTTGGATAATAAGACAGCAAATAACCTCCAGGGTGGTTTAGAAGATAAGTAAGGTGTATTTTTTTCAACATTTTTTGAACACTTTTGAGAGAGAGAAGAAATAAACCAAGTAATAGAGGTTAGGGAGAAGCTGAAGGAGATATAGGTGAAATCTCTAAGAATTGGAGGAAAAATGATAGAGAATTAAAGCCAAGAGGAAGTCATGAATACAAATATGGAAAAAGCACATGAGAAAGTAAAAGGAGTAAAAAAAGTTAGTGTTGGCTTAGAAATTGCTTGAAGTAGGAGAAGAGTAATGTTTTAGGTCAGGTCATATGCATTCCTAGTAAAGTGAGTAAGGAAAGGAACTTTTTCATTCAAAATTACAGAAATGTAAAAAAAGTTGGTAATCACAGAAACGAGTTGAAAGTTTTAAGATAAGCAAGGATGTGGAGGATATTGACCTGATAATAAAAATGGAGTGTGCCTTACAGCAGTAATATTCCTCTTGATAATTTCCCAGTGATTGCTCGTTGGCATTTTTGGAAAGTTAAAGTAGAAAGTCACAGGTTGTGAGGTATTCATCTGTGTCTGCTGAGATTTTATATGGTCTCTGAGCAGGCACAGCGCTTACTAGACTTGGTCAGGAGACAGGACAGTTGGCTATAGACAGTTTGCTACAGAATAGGAGTAAGGAACACACATTGCCTCAGTAATGTCTGTGTTCTGTAGCTGTGTCATCGAATTGGCAAATGGAAGAGTAAAAAGAATTTCATTTTCTTTGATTTATGAATTGGTAACTCCTTACGACAGCAGTTGAATCCCTTAAAATATTTAGATTTGCTTTTGTAATCTGTTCAAAGACTGAAGCTCTCTGTTGTCTCCTCTTTTCCAAGACAAGGAACAATCATAAAGTATGTCTCATGAGTATCTCTAATTCCCTAAGTCTGAGCCTGCATAAATGAGAGTAAAAAGCTTTCTTCAGTCTCACAGAATCCCCTCTGAATTAGTTAGCTGAATACAAAATAAGCATGCATGGAGAAAGGAACACTCTTTGTCTTTTCAGTAAGGATTGGGTTCTGGCTCACACATCTGTTGACTTCACAAGTAATTTTAACTATTTATGCATAGATAAATATATCTTTACAGAGAAACAGAATTTTACAGTGTATGTGTTTGCAGAGCATGTCCTGTATCTGTGAACAAATTCAAGAACTTCTTTTTGTTATTGTGTAATTCTATAAGATCGTTTACTGTAATTAGTCCCGTGCAAATATTCATTGCACAAAAAAAGCATGGAACACCATTCTATAACCTGTCAATGCATTGTAATAAATGTTAGAGGGACTGGAAGATTATTAGATGATTAGAACACAGGAGGAAGAGCTCAGCATGGGGCTGGTGTTCAGGTGCTTCTCCCTGTTTCCATGTACAATTTTCCTTACTCAAAGGAGACACAATATCTCTGGTAAGACAAATACACGTTGGTTGCAACAAATGTATTCAAGAGAAAGAGCATCTTCAGTGACTTCTACTTAGACTAGCACAGATTTGTCACAGTGGAAATACTATCCTATTTGGGTTTTTCCTAAGTAGAGTGTAATCACAAATGGTAAATATACACTAATGGAAACCAGTGGATATGCAGTCCTGGAAACTATTTACTTCCTTGGGGATAATCAAGGAACCTTGGGACTAGTAGCTTTTCTATTTGTAAATAGGACTCTTCACTATCTACATGTGAGATCTACAGATAATATGGTGATTTTTCTCATGGACAGGAACAGAGTGTTTTCCAATTTTGACATATTGAAAGTAATTCTGCTATACAGTCTTTATCTGCAAATGGATCCTCTGAAATAGGTAATAATACAGTAATACAAAATACCCTAAGGTTCCTTGCTTTGTCACAAACACTGTCTAGGGACTTTCAAAGAGTATAAAAACTATAGCCTTTATTCAAGATTATGCATAGATAAATAAACTATGCCCAGATCTCAAAGACACTAAATACATACAGAGACTATCAATATTATGCCTTAAAGCTGGCAGTGCACTAGTTTCTCTTTGTGGGAAATTGTGGTAGAGTAAGCTGGAGACAAAGGGAATTTGAGAGAAGCCAGGACAAATCCCATCTTCCCTCCAGAAAGAGGATGTGACAAACAAGCAGCAATTTTGTATTCTCCTTCCTTGAAAAGCAGAGGAAATAAAAGACTATGAACTCTTAGCTGAGAAACCTCACCATGATACTTTGCTTGAGCAAGAAAAGGTAAAATTGCATGTAGGGTATAGTTAGCATCTTTAAAGACAGATGTCCTTGGAATGTCAGTCTTTTTAATGGGACAGCACACCCTGGTAAATATTGTATGTCTGAAAGGGTGTATAAAGGGAATAGACTTTTCAATCAGACCTGCAATTCTTACTGAAATCTTGCTAGAGGTTTGTTTTGGTTGGTTGGTTGGTTGGTTGTTTTTTTTTTTTTTTTTGTAGATCTTTGTAGTTCATCGATTGCATATAGCACTATAGCAATGTTTTCTTTACTTTTGATTAGTAGTAGGGGCGCTGTCTGCCTTTGGGAGCCCTCCCTGTATGTGCTAATGTTACAGGCTTGCTTTTATGCAGACTCATTCAGCTGAGCCAACATAATGACAGCTTCTACAGAAGGGAAGAGAGGAAGGTGTCACATCTGACTCCTCACTCAACCAAAGGTGCTGTCAAAACTTGGAATTTAGTCTTTGAGATTAGTGCTTGAAAACTCAGAGCTCTAGGGTCAGGATTTTCACTTCATAGAAGTCAAGTTATGTAATTAATTGAAAGCTCAGTGGTCAAACCGAAAAATCTCATGCTTCATCTGAGCACAGCTTTTAATAATGTTGGTTTGTCATTTTTATAAATGCACAATACCATGTTATATTGTACGGTTGCCAACTGAATGGGTATATTTTCCTGATGATAAGAACTGGCAGTTCAGTTAAATGCATTAGAATGGTATATAAAACTTTTGAATGGTGTTATTCATGAAACAACTGCCTAGCCTCTGTGTGCAGAATATGCTTGTGACAAGAAGGCATGATCAAAGACAGCTTAGATATGTATAGATCAATGCTTAAATTCCCAACTATAGTGAACAGTCTCTGAGAAACTGAGCACTGTGGAGGAAAACAAATGAGTTCAAGATTATTCATCTGAGTTTCTAAAAGTTTTAATGAAAGATGGGTTTTTTTGGATTCCTTTATTCTTTAAATTTTATTAGGAGTTTTAACATGCATAGATTTGTTCTCCTTTTTGAAAAAGAAGCAACAGCTTGTGCTCTTTGACTGCCACACTTTTTAAGATGGAATGTCAAAATTGGATAGTTTCTCTAAATGTGTTTATCAGGTCTTTACAGATACTTTTTTTCTGACAATTTGTAGTGTGAAAATAAAGCTGCATATTTGAAGATGTCATTAAACCTCTGCTTCTTGTGGGATGGTTTCAGATTGCTGGAAATCTGTTGACTGAATTTTTTTGTGTTGTCCCAAATCAGTGATGAATGACATGTACTCAAACATCTGAAATTGAATGTTTTGAAAAATATAATTTCATAAAAACACTAGACCATATGAATAACTAGTTTGAATTGTTTTTCAGTACATTTACTTTTATGAAACTTTACAACCATTGATCAGGTCTTAAATCCAAGAAAAAAAGGTTTATTTTGTTCACTTTTATTCTATACAGTCTTGTTTCCTTATACCAGCTTTTAAATTCCCCTTATTTTACCTGTCTGTATGAGATAGCGACTGATTCATAAAACACCATGTGTGTAAATTTTGTCTGGTTTTATCATAGAATCACAGAATGGTTTGGGTTGGATAGGACCTTAGAGATCATCTCGTTTCAAACCCCTGCTATGGATACAGGTGCCTTCCACTAGACCTGGTTGCTCAAGTCCCATCCAACCTGGCCTTGGACACTTCCAGGGATGGAGCATCCACAACATCTCTGGGCAACCTGTTCCAGTGCCTCACCACCCTCACAGTAAAGAATTTCTTCCTAATGTCTAATCTAAACCTACTCTCTTTCAGTTTGAAGCCAGTCTCCCTTGTCCTGTCACTACATGCCCTTTTAAAAAGTCACTTGTCAGCTTTCTTGTAGGTTCCCTTCAAGTGCTGTGAGGCTGCAATAAGGTCTCCATGGAGCCTTCTCTTCTCTAGAATCTTTAATCCTGACTCTCAGTCTTTCCTGATATGAGAGGTGCTCCATCCCTCTGATCATCTCCATGGCTCACTGTTGCCCTGATTTTTGCAGTCCTGGATGTTGTCATTCTTCTGTAGCTAGTTTCTCACACTTTTCTCTGTAAACATGGCCATGTTATTGTAACTGTATCTTATCATTTGCATTCCTTTCTCCTGGACACAGAACTTTGATGGACATTTCCTTTGGCCACTGTGATTGAGGGAGGAAGAACTGATTTCCTCCAATGAATAGTGATTTCTAAATGTATATAAAAAATAAAGAAGACGGGTCCTTCCTTCCCTTCCTTCCTTCTCTCTCCTCCTGGTAACAGGTGTCTCCGTCTCTTCCTTTTGTGTCGTTACTGCGACAGCTCACCTCTGGACCCTCTCCAATAGATCCATGTCTTTCCTGTGCTGGAGACTCCAGACCTGGACACAATACTCCAGGTGTGGTCACACGACCATAAACGGTTTCTGCAAAACATGAACTTGAATATTTGTCTATACTGCATTTTGAGAAATAGTATAGAAACATCTTCCATTATAATTAAAATTGTATTTGGTCCTGTGTAAATCGAAGCAGTATCTGGGTTGTTTCATTTAAAAAGCTCTTGTTTACTAGCATTACACTGAACTTTTAAACCTATGAAAATTATTTACTGTCTTCTATACTGAGTTCACTTTCACAAACAACTAATTTCGAACACACAGCTGATTCTTACATCTCGTCGTTGATAAAGTCATTATTATATTCAAGAGAGGAAATTATTAGGAGACAAGGAGGTGAACCATGAGGTTTCCATTGTATAGAAAATTTCTTCTCTTTTCCATTCCTTTTTTTAGATATGAGCTTGATGTGTCTAATTAAAGCTACACCAATATATTTTTAAAATAGGACATTTTATATATTGGGCTTCCTATATGCACGGTTATATACGTGAATAGGATTTCAGGATTTAGTTCATGCAGTGTTATTTCTTTAATAGCTCATTTCAGTCTTCTACTAAAGGTCTGAATCACAATAGAATAAATCTAACTTGAATGAGGAAGATTCATTATATCACTTCATTATCTTATCATGGTACCTCTTGTTTATTAATGTAAGTTAATGGTAACTTTAGTGTTATGTTGTCTATAAAATCACACAGATGGTGATCAAAAACAGTTAAGGTTTTTGTTGTTAGCTGTTGGAGTTGGATTTAGGTTCTTCGTAACTACTGTGATAGATTGTCTAGTTCATCAATACTCAAAACACTAGAGAAGTGAAAGAGAATAGATTGAAACAGGACAAGTTGCTGGAACATTAAAACAACAAAAGTTGGAGAGGATTCTTTAGAAGTGTTGTTTTTTTTTTGTTAAGCTTAAGTTAAAACACAAGTGCTCACATTGCTGAAGGCAAGACAGGATTTAATACAGCCCTCTTAAGTACTTTCCTAGAACAAAGTATCCTTAAATAGTTGTCATTAAAAATCATTGTTTATTACATATAATTTCTGCATTAAACTGTTCTTAACATAAAGTGATTTAGAAAAACAATATTTTTCAGATACTGTGACTTAGAACAGACTGCAAATAACATATTTGAGAAGAATGAGTTCTGAATTTTTGAAAGAAAACTATAGATGGGATGATGACAATGCAGTTGCTGCTGATTATTGCAGATTCTTTTAAAAAGAGAATCAAAATAACATGGTGCTCTTAACGACGTGAATTTCCATTAAGTCAATGATACATCTAGAAAGGTACCTATCATAATTAACATGGAAATCCTTTTGGATAGGAAAAACTTACTGAATAGTACTTGAAAAATTTTTTCCCTTTTACATCCCCTCATTCTGTTGGGAAAAAGTCCATACTTCTTACTTTCCAGGCAGCCAGTCCCTGCCAAATCCCTGTAGAGTGGCAGCATTCATGCTTTTCTGAAAGAGCCTTGGTTGTCTTATTCCTGCCAGATCTTGACATATTCTCACTTTGTCTTCTAAATCTAAATAGATTCCAACAGTTAAAAGTGGGAGAGAAAATAAGATTTTAAAAGGTAGGTGTTAAGCAAATGCGGCAGAAATAAAGTTAATTCACAGGATGGGTACCATAAAGACATTTAATCCCTAATTTTTTAATTTTACTCCATGTTGAGTCCTGACCGTAACAGAGCACACAGCAGTAATGCAACCAGGCAAAATGGTTTGTGGTGAACACCTACTTTGAAGGGAGAAGGTGAAACTCTTTTGAATTATTGAGAAAGGAAGAGTGATCAAACACTTTTTTTTTAAGGAACTCCTATCACTTTTGTTCTACTTTCAGTCTCATTTTATTTCGTCATGAATACTTTGCATTTATGAAGTTTCTACCACTGTGGTATGTGAAGCCATGAAAAAAGGAAGTGGATTAAAACTGTGACAGACCCAGGCAAATTGAAGGTTTTCAGTTATATGATTCATACATCCAAACTCGAGAGACTGTCTCTCAGGGAATTACAACTACTGAATTACTGTGTAATTGCTCTTTATTTCTGAATTTCACCTGTGTGTCCTGGGGGTGTTTTATGCCAGAGAGCATTAGATAAAGACATCAGGTGACTTTACTCTTGCTGTAGATACTCTCCAGGTCTGCTAGGTTTTGGGAGGCCTCCTGAGACTTCTGTTTCCCCTGCCTCTATTTTCTTCAACTCTCAAGTTGCAGAAAAAGTCCTCTCACAGCCCTCCTCTTTTGCAACTCACTGTTTAGTGCCCCCTGGTAACACAATTTCCTCAACCACACCTTTGCCCACCTCATACAGTCAGACACAGGCAAAACACTGATGGCCTAATTCCTCTCTATAGGATGAATAGAGGAGGAGGTTCAGTGGGTGGTGTGAGGAATTGAAAACAATTCTGGTTTTGTGCTTCTATTTTGACCAACAGAGGGTCTGCAGAAAGATAAGAAGATTTGCATGCTCAGTCAAAGCTCACAAAGCTCCACTGAACCCTCACCAGTCAGAGAAATATGGATATAATATCATGATATTTGATAATATTGTACTTTTGGATATCAGTGTCTTGAAAGATTCAAACAAAAACATCCAGAACTGCTAACAATAAAAATGCTTATGAATCCCTCTAGTTTTTTGTTTGGCCTTGAAAACAAACTGCATGGGAACATTTACGGCATTGATTCCCAAAACAAAGTCATCTTAGGTATTTGCTACAGTTTCAAGTTGCTCATTGTAGAAATGGGTATGCAGTGACCTCCAAATAGCAACTTCTTCAGTCAGCACAATACTGGGTTTTTTATTTACTCAATTCCATGAATAAAATACAGAATATAGGAAAACAAGGAATGTATTGTGAATTTAAGTGAAATTAAGGAATGCAACCTATCTTGACTTCCCTGACTATTTTTTTAAGCAAACTTTACAATAACTCTTAACTTCATTTGATTAAAAAATCGAGTCAACTGCATAAAAATTATAGAGCAAAGTTGAATCTTTAACATAAGCATGTATTTTTATGAACGGCAATTGCAAATGCAAAATAAATACTGAAATTAATTTGACATAAAAAGTCCATGTTAAACAGGTGTTTGTCGCACTTTGGACATGAAAGAAAGACGCAGACACACGTTGAAGCGAGAGAGCCAAACTGCAGGCAAAATCTCTGGGCAGGACTGTGCCTCCCAGACCCCACACTTTATTTTATATATCCTCCTAGAAACCACAGGGATTGGAGGGAGAAATTGCCACCTCTTCATCACACTGGTCAAAAGAATTATCCATCAAGTATCTCCACCCAGGAGAAAGGAATGCAAACAATAGAACACAGAAAAACATGGCTATGTTTACAGAGAATGCATGAGAAACTGTTACAGAAGAATGAAAACATTGAAGAACTGCAAAACTCAGGGCAACAGGTGTTGGTAAATAATCTGGAAATGTGAGAGAAAAAAACCTGAAAAATAATTTCAACATGCCTAATAAAGCAAAGAAGCTTAGAAGAAACTCACAACTCACAAAGAACAAAGAAAACAATTATTCTTTCCAGGTATGTCAGTGTGTTTTGTACACTTGTTAATTCTCTGGTTTTACAAATGCAAAGATTAGCAGTTGTATTTTTCTGAAGTTCTGACAGATTTCATTATATTTGATGAAATCCTCCTCTGTGTATAAAGCCGGAATAATCTCTTCACATACATTCCTTTCTCACATTCCTTATAAATTTGTTTATTTTTATGGTTTCCAATTTAAACTCTGGGAGGGGAATTAAGAGTGTGAATGGAAAAGCATCCTCATGAACTGCAGTTCCTACTACAGGGTTTGTGGTTTATTTATTGGAGGTAGTGAGGGGAACATAGGGAAATGCTGGAATCTTACAAAAAACTTCTGTCTGGAAAAATAAGATTTAATTTGTGGCATTAAATAAATATTAAACTCAAAATTCTTAGTTTAGGGAAGGTTGTTCCCAGAAATCTCTTGCCTACATCCAGAAGGACTCCAATGGCACAATACTTTTCTGCTATAATTTTATTTTTCTGGATATCCTGTGACAGGCACATCCAGGCTTCCCCACTAGAAACATATTTCCTTGTATGCAGGGAACATTTCATAATGAACAAAAAAGTAAGAAAGTCTTGAATCAAGACATTTCAGAATACTTGATCAGGGTCTTTTAAAGATAGCAGGAATAGACACCATTGTGTTAAGAATCCTTCCTGGAGCAAAAGGTGGGGAAATTTCAGTTGATTTCACTGTTTGCAATCAAACCTGGCAAAAGCAGGTCATTATTTTTAAATTAAATTTCTGCTAGAACACTTAAGAACAAAGAAGGCTCATTCTGGCTGAAATCTTCACATTTAAGAGGTAACAAGTATTTATATATAATTATATAATATATACATGCATACACACACATATAATATTTACATATTTTTTCTTCAAACTTTACTTAATGAATTACTAGTTTTATTGGTAAGATAAAAACACTTCAGAAAATGTGTAGCTCAAAATACATTTCTTTCTGTGAGTTTCCATAGGAGTCTTTGCTACCTTTTGTAGGTGAGTTGTGTGGTTATATTGACAAATTTAAAAATCATACTATTCTGAAGAAAATTTCCCAAATTACAACTTTTTTATATCAGTCTGTATGGTTTTGTGGGCAAAAATGAAGAAGACAATAACAATTTGAGTACAGAATTCTAAATTATCTTTGATAAAAAGTAAACCCAGAACATCAAAGTGTTAAATGTTTATTCCAGGATTTTCAGGTCGAAAATACAACTTTACAAAGTCTTTGCTGTCATAATTTTCCCATTTCATAGATTTGACAGAACCATTTTATTTCCTTCTTTTCAGTTACATTTTATTATTCTGAATGTTTCTTATTACCCTTAAATCCTACAATGGACTTTAAGTATAAAAAATCTAGAATGACCATGCTGCATAAATCAAAGGCCTATCTAGAGTTGTATCATTTCTGAAAGTATTCAAAAGCAAGTGTAAATGTAAGAGTGTAAGAACATAAGACCTGGAAAAGAATATGTGGCTCTTTCTCTGATGGCACTTTTCTAACTTCCAAGCACTTTCATCTCAAGAACTATCAGAGTTAAATATATTTTCTGTCTGTTTATTAGCCCTTATACGTGACAAAGTCAGGCCTTGCCTTGAGCTTATGTAGCTTTTAACATCCTTTCATAAAATGTTCCATATCTCAGTTACCTTTTGTACAAAGAACCACATCCTGGTGTTCTGAATTTACTCAGTATTCCAATAGTGTCATCTAGTCCCCCTTGTAATGAGTCTTATGATACCAGATGGTGCCAGGGATTTTTGGCAAGAAATGCCTCAAAAAGTTACATTTCAAATGAAACTGGTGTTGACCAGAGTGCCAATAATTACTATGGAAGTTTACAGATTACTTCAACCTGGATTTTATAAAACTACTTACATGGAGACTTTTGGTAGTTGTTATTTTAGCTAAGGGAACTACCTGACAACATCCCAAGAATTCCGTGAGTGGTTAAATTTACTCTGTTATTTTTATCTGTAAATTTATTCTTCCTTCCTCTTCCCTTCATACAAAGCTGTGTGTGCACACACTGGAGTGCTTCACTGGTGAAGTCTCTTAAGTCTTTTCTGGTCTCCTTTGTCAGACTTATATTTATCCTTCTAATGCTTTATTTCTCTTACCTGCTTCATCCTGTTATAAGGCCTGGAAGACACTTTTTTAGTTTAGTCCATAACACTTCTGAGTCTGCTCATATCTGGACCAGCACAGAGTCATTTTTAGTACAGTACCCTGAGTGGCTTTCAAAATGGATAATGTGATCATAAGAAATCTTTGAACAGATCTCTCTTAATTCAATGAAGTTTAGCAGTATGTATGATGCCCCCCGATTTGTTCTGAACCTACTCCTTAACTTGGAAGAAAAATATGTTGTAAATTAACTTTTTTCCTCTATGTCTCTAGTAAATATATGAGAAGAATTTATCTTTATGGGATGGGCAAGTTAGATTCATTTTCTTATTTCATTATCTTTTGATGTAGGAGTAAAAATTAAATTGTTGGTTTTGCAATTAATACACGATTACTCGTTAACTATATGGCAAGGTTGCCTAAAGCTTGAGATAAGAGCTCTTGTTTATTATGTACAAATCAAAAGCAAACAATCTAATCAAATGAAACAAAACCAAAGAAATAATGCCCTTGCAAAGGACTGGAAGCAAAACAAACTGTATTTCCTCCAAATCTAGTTTATAGATTACATGGAAGTGAATTTTTCCTTCTTTTAAATATGAAACCTGAGGGTTACTAGTATGCAAATAAAAAGCCAGGAACAAAAGCTAACCTTTTATTTTAACTTGGGGATATTTTCAATATTTCTGTCAGGGAGATTGCCTCAGAATATCTGAATGGATTTAATTTATTTAGATGCTTAGTATTAGTAAGCCACATCGCTCTGATCTGCTGTAGTAGAAAGGCAATGTACAGGCAGAGCACTGGTACAGCTTTTAACAATACCCCGAGAGATTTTCCTGTTTTCCCTGATCTGCTGGGAAATGCTGACTCATTCAGGGCAAGCTACTTCTCTAGGTATCTCAAGTTTCCCTACCTATAAGATAGGGCTAATAATATCAGAGCTGGCGTATCTGTTCAAGAAAAATACTAAATTTGTCAGAAATATGCAGATTCAGGGGATTCAAACTACTCAGAAGCCATGGTAGAAACCAGCTGAGGCAGTTAAAAAAAAAACAAAAAAAAAACTTAGTGCTTGATTGCTATCTAAAATAAGGAAGGCACAGCACACCTACTTTTACTATGAAAGTGCAATTTTCAGTTTGACATAAAATTTAATTGTGTGTGTTGTACTTTGTTTTGCTATTTGGGGTCACTCACCTCCTCATTCCTTGATTTTTTGTTCAGCATGAAACAAACACATCTGTTATTTTTTAGAATGTTAGTAAAACAAAGCATGCAGGTCTTTGAGGGCTCCTAGGATACTTAATTGTCAACTCTCTCTTTCCAGGCCTTCATAAAGGGCACCATGACATAAAGATTTCACTAAGTGCTCCTTCTTTTAAAAAATCCATAGCCAAAAATGTGAAACATTTTTTAATGTATTGGTGAAAGCTCTGTACTTGATTTTACAAAATATTTCTTTCTTTAATATGACTTTTTTTCTATTGCTCTTTTGAAATGTGTTACAATTGACACATTAAGGTATTTGAACCTTTGGAAATTCAGAGGAAAAAAAACCAGAGATCTCTTAGCAACAATAAGGTCTTCCTGAGACAATGGAACACGTATCCATATTTTCTGCAAAACATCTTAAGATTCAAGGCTTCCTAACTGAGCAAGTTAAGGAGAGACACTACTCAACAATTAGATATACAAACCATCTCTTTTCTTCAGAGGAGGAAGTTTACCTTTGACTAAATTAATCACATAACTAGCAATTTTTTGTGTTAATTAAATTTCTAATGGTCTGTAATAGGGAAAACTGAGATTTTCATGGCAGTGTATTGTGCTGGTTTGTAAAAGTACAGCAGGAAGACCAGGTCCCCTTAATCCTTCTTGATAGTAGAGGTAGAAATACTACAAGTGGTTATAAATTGGAGTCACAATTTATTGAAGAACTTGCAATAAACCCAACCATAACAGTGAAAGATTGTACAAAAGCGGGAATGGTTTAACCAGCAAAGGCAAGGTGTCACCTGTCCCCACCCCAGAACAACTGAAGGAGCAAAACCCACAGCTGCCAAGCAGTGATGCCTGTACTGGACTGCGGCCATGGCGGGGTCCGGGGGAGGATTTCTCACTGCTGTGGTGGTGGTGGTGGCAGTGCTGGCAGCTGTCTCTGCCTGAGGTGGTCCGGGTGGCAGACACCTCTTCCGAGAGCCAGGCAAGACAAGAGGGTCCCTCTGTTTTCACCCATGGTTTTTAGAGGGGATAAAACCACTCCCTTCCTCAACTGGGGTGACGAAGAAAAAGTTTTGCTGTTTTCCCTGCCCAAAACTGTCCCTTCCAAGCCCACAATGATGTGAATGGTGTGGAATAAACTCTGCCTCTTATCCCTGTACCTAAGCACATATATTTCTTTGTATGGGTAACTAGACAATAGTAAAAGTATCAATGTGTACAAATGCAACAATATTACAATGGAAATACTTTTATTTAGAAGTCCTTCAGTTTTAACAATGACCTATGTTTTAATATTTCATTGTTTGTTTCAAGTCTCAGACATTTGAAACTTCCCTCTCACTTAAATGGCAATGACTGTATGTGACTGCAGTTGATGGGTGTGTCAGATTATCTGAAAGGTAACCAAAGGAATGTATTCTATCACCACCTCCACCACCTCATGATTAATTGTTAACGATGGGTCATTCACAACAGCTGGCCACTGCACCCCCCCCCCTCCAGACTGCAATGGGCATTAGCTAAGGAAGAAAGAGAGGCAGCCCTGCAAGGCAGAGTGATGCCTCTGTCTTCACATCAATGACTGAGCCCTGATAACACCCTCTGAGAAGCAGCAGCTACTCTGTGGAGGGTCATCTTCGCTAAGGGGCCATCAAGGCCTCCTGGAACGATTCATAAATAGCATCATCCCATTGTGATATGCCTGGCCCCGAAGGGAGGAACTGAACATCCTACCTGTATAAAAGACTTGAAACACACTAAGAGACACCACTTCCACTGGATTTCCAGAGGAGAGGAACTCCACAACCACCNGATTGTGATATCCCCCGCCCTGAAGGGAGGAACTGAACATCTTATCTGTATAAAAGAAGGATTGGGGAACTCCATACTGACTTCTGCTGACAAGCACCACTGAATCTTCAGAGACAAACTAGATTTTTCCCTCAGGCTCATCATGGTAACAGGACTGCAGACACCTTTTAGCTGGATTGCTATTACCCCCCCGACCAACAGGGTGTCAGGTTGTATTCTAACCTTGTCAGTTTAGTCTGGTTTTTCTGTATTACTGCTTTTAATTTCTCCTATTAAATTTTAGTTTGGACTTTGAATCTCTCACAATATATTTGTGTGGGGTTAATTCCTCTGCTGCTTTTTTCCCACGCTAGCACTGGGTGTTAATAGTAAACAAGTGGAAACACATATAGACTCTGCATTTATAACATGAATGGCAATTCATATTTGCTGTAAATATGGAAGGTATTTGCACTTAATGTTTACAGCATTAGCATCTGATGCTAATCAAGCAAATTTTGACTATATTGATTACTCACTGAAGGCTGATATATTTTATCAAAATTGTGAAAACAAATGTCGTTCTTTACTGTGTTTGTCCAAATATTTTCTTAATGGTCAGACTTGCTCCAAGTTCTGAGGCACCAAAATTTTCATCAGCCCTACTAAGACTCAGTTCCTGCTCTAGAAAGACAGTTGTTAATACTTAAACTGGGATGCGTAATACAAAAGAGTACATAACTTTGCTGTTGTATTTAAGGTTGGTTTAAGATTAGAAGCAGTGCTAAGTTCATAATGTCTCAAAAGTCAGTGAAATTTTTTGTTGATATCTGTGGCTTAGTATTGTGATCCCTAAGAGATTATTGGTAGAGTCTGGATGAAAGCCCAGACAATAAGGTAGATAAATTCACCTAGCTTTGGAGGTGTGCATACTAAAATCATTCTTATGAGCCAAAGTCAAAATAGGCATAATTTGCCAGACTTATTTTGAAGGTAATTAAAAAATTTTATTAATGGTGTGTAAGGCTTTAGTGACTCTTCAGTCAGATTTTTATTAATTACAGGAGTCCATGCTGACTGGCTCAGAACGTGATATCCTTATATTATTAAGGGAATTCCTGTTAGTCTGAGAAATGGGCACAGGATTTTACTGGGAGGTCAGGACTTAGATATTATTCCTCAATTTATCTATTGCTGTTCCTCTCAACATGTGACCACAACTGTAAGTTAATTGGACTGGCTAAAGTGTTGTGCTAAAAATCTTCTCTGATATCATAGAAAAAAATATTTTGTAGTCTTTTCCAATGTTGTTCCACCTGTGTGGAAAAAAATTGTCTTTTTTGACCACCTGACAATCCATTCTGCAGTTCTTGCATCACAGGTGATGTAACTCGTTTCTGTTTCAATCTGAAACTGAGGTTGATTATAAAATACACTCAGTATAGTTACAGTAAATGTGTTTTACACTTGTGATATTGTCTTTATAGATGACCAACAGCACTATTTTTCTTTATCTGACATTGAAATGAAAAGCCCATAAATTTACATTATATTAATTTGTCATTGTAGTTTAAAAATTATATTCTAGCTATTTGGAGTGAGATAATTCTAAAAAAACTTCATGAAACAATCATAGGCTTTTATTAATTTATTTTTTAATTTTGGACAGAAGATGCTGGTTTACAAAAAAGTGAAGCAATTGTGAAAAAGTTTAACTTATGACAGTAAACATACATTATAAAGTATAAAAAAAAAAGGAACCCAAGAAACGGATTCCAGCATTTTAAAACTAAAAATTTAGTTTTATTCATAACATGAAATATTGGAAAGCTAAAAATAAAAAAGTGAGTTTCTGTAATGCTATAATAAATTAAAAATAGCCACACTGAAAAATTATCACCTTGAACCATACTTCAAATGTTTCATATTTTTCATATTTTAGTATGTTTTTCCTACTGAGGCTTTGCACCTAATTTATAAGAGTGATGTTTTATTTAAATTTTCCAGGTTTTGAAAATCAAAAAATGGTTCTGCTGTGCTTGCATGAGACTCTGCTGAACATAAGTGAAGTATTTGCTAAAGGGAACAAAGCCCATAACTCCGATTGACTAAAAGTTGGAAAGTTATTAGAATTGAATATCAGTCAGGAGGTATTTCTTAAAAACTGGATTTCTGGGGAACAATATTATCAGTTCATATTCTGAGGAATCGTTCTGTCAAATGCCATAGGAGGAGATAAGGAACTTCCTGAGAAAAGACTTGTGAACGCAGAAATGGTTTGAGAACTTCCGTATCATAGTAAAGAGGGATGTATTCAGTTTTCAGAAGAGCATGAGAATTTTGTGTTTATCTAACATCTCAAGAAACTTTGGAGTTCTGGAACATATTAATTTGTTTCTTATTATTTAAATTTCCAGTCTGGCATAGTGGTCTGCACACACATTCAGAAGTAAATAAGACAAAAAAACCCAGATAAACAAAATGGGTCAGGGTGTTTGGTTTTTCTTCCTTTTTCATGATATTCTTTGAATTTGGGATAAGGATGGAATATTGCATTTCCTACATTACTTATTACTAGAGAGAGTCCTATATAAGAATTCTATATGTGATTTCCCCCAAACTGTAAAATGTTGGACTGAAATGGGAGCCTCATACCTGTACCTCCACTACTAATGCACGCCAATTAGACTGTTGTAGGTTACCTATGGTGTGATGCAGTCTTAAATGACTTCAGTATTTCAAATGCATAGGCAGATTTGTCATCCTCTTCTGTTTCCCTCCTCTGCTCTGATGGGACTGAACCTCTTTGGGCTTGTTTCTATTCTGGGAAGCCTGTCTGAAGGCATATGTTTTGTCTAGTGCTCTGTGCTGCTGCTGCTTGCAGTCCAGCAGCTCAGAGCTGTTCCAGAGACTGCTGAGTATTTCTGTATGGTGCATTTCTAAGTCTGTTTTTGAACCTATGGGATTCTGTGGTGTGTAAGAAAGTATCTGTGTCTGCCCTATTTCAGCCAGTCACACTGACAGGAAGAGTGAAATGTTGCAGCTAATTTTTTCTCTCTCTAAGAAGAAGTTAAAAACTAGAAATAATGTTTTTTTATGTTGTTTGATTTATATTCTGATTTACCTGTGGCAAACAAATCACCTAAATTTTGCAACTTCATTTTTCAACTCATATGGGCCAGGATGGCATTTCCAAATGCAGAAAAAATATTTATATAAATATAAGCAAGTATTTACATGAACATTTGTTTTGAATTTATGACACAATGTGTTCCTCCTTTAGCTAACAGATATTTTAGTATAATATGTAGTTATTTAGATAACCCCATTTACTAAAACTTTTTCATATTCTAGGAAGAGTTCCCTAAGACTTTCACATTCTCTGTACATTTCAACATGTACATTCTTGTTTCTTCAGCTCATACTGTCCCATCACTTTCAAGGCTCAGATCCTTCAACATATTAACATTTTTTTGTCTTATGGAGATATGAAAATATTATATTAACTGGTGACCCAACCCTGATTTTTCAGAAGAGACCGTAAGGTATTTCATATACCTGGGTGAGGCAGAAACTATTAATTTTGCTTTCTTTCATTTATCTCAGATAAAGATTTGTCATGTATTCAAGATTCCTTTTTTTGTTCTTAGAGATATTGAGGCATGCGCTTAAACTTTATGGTTCTGCTTTCAAATTTAGCCATTTTAATGACGAACCTAAAACAATGTTGATAGGGAAAACTAGTGCAAGGATGGACAGAAATGGCTTATTAATCAGTTTTATCCTTGAACACTTACATTTCTGTAGTGGATCATCACTAAACCACTGCATAAATTTTTTGTCTTTTAAAAATGGACATAATTCTGTATCAAACACTGGAGAGCTCTGAAAGTTGGTAACACTAAATATGTTGAGATCCTAAATATCGAGAAAAGCCAGAAAATATAGATCTTGTAAAATTTTCACTTTGTTTCTCTAAATATCAGTTTTTAATTCTTGCTTTGTATAGGGAGTTTTTTAATATCACTAATGATATGCCTGTTTAAAAATATATTTTTACTATTTTGCATTTTAACCTCAGAGGTTATGCACACCAAATCTTAATCTTGGTCATCTTAACTATGACCAGATTGTCACTGGAAACTCTTCGGTTGTTTTATTGGAATTAAAGCTCCCAGTTGGAGATAGAGATTTCTAATTGCATAACCGGTTTAAAATTAAGAGTCTGTTTGTGTACAGTGCTTTTACACCCCTTCATTTAGGAGTCAATGCCTTTTTATTTTTGGCATGAAATGTATGATGCAGTAGCAACAGGTCTGATCTATTTGGCACTGCTGTGCTGAGATCTCTGATTGTTTTTCTGCCTCAAACTCTGCTGCAGTTAATTTTTATTTCCTCAATTTTCTGTTGGTACTTTGTACTAAGTTCTGTTTTCTTTTGTCTTTTTCTAATGTTCTCTGCAGTGGTGTTTTGGTCTCTGGGGTGGTAGATATTAGAGCAGCAAATAGCAATGAAATCTCAAAGATTATTCTACCATCTTCAGTGCAATATCACTTCCCATACGTGTGCTATATCCATTTGTCAAGTTGGTTATGGCATTCCAAAGTAACCTGCAGATGCCCAAGCAAACATGATGTTACTCAACAAGTGAACAAAAATTGCATTCTGCTCCTACTTTCTCAATAGAGAACAATAATACAAAAAGCCTGGCTGTATTACCTGGAGTTTCATGTAGTCTGTGATTGAATTAATAATTTTTGCTTTTTCACTTATTGGTCTGTGGGGCTTTATTGCCCATGCTGCTCTCAACATAATTCATTTGGGATTAGTTGTTAGTCATATTTTCTTTACTCAATTTGTATAAAATTGAAGGGTCTAAGCCACTATTTTAAATCCAACTCTTAAATGATATTGATATTGTCCCAGGGTTTGGGATTTTTAAAATAATTGTCCTGTTCTATGTCCAATCCTTTTTATTTCTTGTAAATAAAACCATTTTGATCACAAACATTTCAGTGAAAAGGGGTAAAATGTCAGTGATATTAAGTCTGTTAGAATCACAAGATTTATCTTGCATTACATTTCCTAGGAAAACATTAGCTGTTTGAAAATATGTAGATTCTGGAGATGTAGCCACATTGTGTAAGCCACATAATATATTTACAATGAAATTTCTACAGATTAAACCTCATGGTAGATTAGGTTTAGCTAATTTTGACTTCTTGTTTTACATTGAATGGAAGAATACACAGTGTGGATGCAATGTAATCACATTGACTGGTTTTCAACTCATTATTTTGGCCACTAGTCTGAATTAATAGCCTTTTGGGAAGAAGTGAAATACCCTCAGATTAAAGTCTTTAGCCATTTTGCTCAACCAAAGTGGTAGCCAATGTAGCACTCTTTCTACATGTTAACTTCCAGTTGGATAATGCTGGGGTTGCGGAATCAGAAGGGTTACAACACAATTTACTCTCAAAATTTCTGTACAACTCTACAAACAATTTTAAACAACAAGCAGCAAATTAAAATATATAACTGCCTGAAAAGGACAGTCAAAAAGGTAACTGTGGTGACACCTTTAAAATATCTCTGCTAGGATGACAGTTCTACCTTCTAAAATCATTTGCAGTTTCAAACCTTGATTTTTTTTTTTTTTACATGAATGAATATAGAGAAGATTTTTTGAACTTTTCAAAATGTCTGAGTTTTTATATGCAGAAAATATAATGTATAGTTTGGCCCTGACAGCTCAATTTTAAACCTCTATTAATTTTTGAAACTATATTTGAATTTTCTAAAAAGCAAAACAACAAAATGTAATAATATCAATTCAAACTAGAAGGTCTCATTGATCGCCATACTAAAAATGATGGTTTGCTTGGATACAAGTTTATATTAAGTGAGAAATGTAGCATAGTTCCAAACTATAATAAATGTCTTTCTAATCTAAAAGGAACTGTTTCCTGAAGTTGAAACTCATCTACAAAATTGGGTGGGAAGAATGTTAACAGAGGAATTGAACACAATTTATTACACACAACCCATCCCTCATAAAACACACAATTCTGCTTTCACAGAAGATGTAAGTGGTTTTTTTTTAAAGCTATCTGTTAAGAGACAAAGTGCTCATTAAATACCTAACAAAAATAACAAATGAGAAAATATCTAGGAGTATAAGTTAAAAGTGTTCATTAAAACCAGTCTATAGTCAGGATGTATTTCCTTTACTAAGGACACGGACAAAGACATGAGAAGGTCTAACAATTTTATAGCTATTAGCGAAAAGATAGGCAAAAGCTTGAAATGCTTCAGAGCACTCTTAAGCAGTCAAAACAAGCTCTGTCTGGAAAAGAAGAGCAGATACAGGAGTAACCAACAGGTTCACGGAGGAGCAACTGCTAAATATTTATAAAATAAAAGTCAAGGATTACCAGAAGTGAAAACTATTGAAATATGTGCCAGTAAGTCTGGTGAGCTCTCTCAAACTTTTTATCAAGTAGCTTGCTAGTAAGTTGTCTGTGGCTCAGTACAGCAACAACAACAACAAAAAAACCCTATACCACTATTTGAAGAAAAATACAGATCTGGAAGATATAATTAACTTTATGACGGCTACCAACAACTAAACAATGCAAAAAGTGGAATGGGATGCAGTAAGTACAGAATTAAAGGAACATAACTAAATTATCTCTCAACTGTATTTTTATGGCCAATAGGTGAGTAATAAACCCAACACATTTTTATAATCAAATTATGGATTTGGTTTAAGTGCGTTTAATGGAAGTTTGTACAGTATTTTCACTGAAAATAAAAACACTATTACAAATAATGATTCCTAAATGAAGTTTAAAAACACCAAATAGATTAAAAATGCTTAGAAATGGGAATATTATTTTATAGAAACTAAGTATGACACATAGTTCTAGCACTGGACTGAATTATTCTTATAATTTGTTAATGATTTGTGAAAATATAAAATTCCTGCCTACAGTATTTTCAGGTCATATTTAAATGTGGTGTTTGTGGGCATAAACAGTTTTAGAAACTTGTCGTTGATACTGAATAATCAGATTTGAGCCTTTTTTCTGTTCTTCACAACAGCAAAGGACAGTTTCATGGCCACAAGTCTTAATGTATTCCTTAATGTAATTGTATATGGAAGACACCTTTGATATTAAAGCTTATGCACAATGCACAGTATGTTTGTCTGCCAATGTAGGCAACGATGCTTATGCTCCTTCAGCACCATTTTCTCATTATATTCCCATAGAGTTTAAAATTAAAATATGCTGCTATAATCAGTTCTGAAAGCCATGAGTGATGCAGGCCCATGAATAGCAGGGATTTAACTCAAGGGTAGATAACGTACATGGTGAGCACATAATTTGCCAAACTTTCCAAATATCATGACAGTAACCAAATTGTGACTCGGGCAATCACAGTGTGATGTTTATTTTTCAGAAAGAAAGGAAGTCCTTAAGCTTTTGCTTCCATGATAATTTGTGTCAGCCACAGCCTGTGATATGAAAATTATTATCTGCACTTACAGGCTATGTAAGGAAAGGAAAACCATCCCAGTAGCATCAGTATTCAACATCTAGACAGGCAGACTATGAATTGTCACCTGTCCATCAGTGAATACCCATTTATCTGATACACTGATTTGAGAGGAGATACCATCTTGTTCTACAACTAAAAAAATTACAATTGTTAGAGTATAAAAGAATAAAAGAATAAATGTAATAAAAGAAATGGGAACATACACAACCACTGCTGCAGTTCCTGTGTTCAGTCTAGGCCTGTCTCATTGATTTACTTGCATAAATTTCAAGTATTGGAAATCAAAATGTCTGGTATATCATACCGAACATTCTCTTGAGATAGAATGTTCTCTTGAGAGTCAGGAATTTATATAGCTCTTTTCCATTCATACTAGTTTTGATTGTATACTAGATTTTTATTTCATTAGTTTGATAAATCAGTTTATTTCCCCATCTCACTTATTTGCTTATCATGCCTCTCTTACCACAGGATTGTAAAGATATGTTTTTGCACAAAGTTTATGAATAGGTTCCAGTTGTTCTAAAGCAATACATATGCTAAATTTTCAGAGGCTTAGAGGAGATGAGATTTTATATTTTTATTTCATTTTAATTTGTTTCTGTGACTCTGAGTAATGTTAAATTTATCTATCAGTTACTAGTTACAAGTTTTCAGATCCTTGGAAGGCTATAATGCCACTGAAGTACAGTTCTTAATGTGTTTATGTAGAATTGTCTTCAAACTTATGCCCCATAAACAGGCATAACCATTTCAATTTAACAATTGCTTTAATCAGTATTTCAGAATGACAACTTGGAATTATCCTATTAACTTTGTTATTGCAGCATTTATAGTCTTTGCAATAGATAGCTGTTCAGATGATATCTGTGTAACTTCACTTGAAGAAAAGAATGAAGGGAGATAAATGCACAACTTCAGTTTGTGGTGCAAGAATGTCCTTTTATATCTTACAAATGTCAATATTTGTAGGTTATTACTTAATAATGCTGCTAGTTGAAAAATACTGTATGATCTGCTTGTATTCTTGAGCATACTACTATACCACCATTAACCATAAAAAGATGATATTTTTATCATATTAAAAATTTAAATCTTTATTTTTCAACTAAACAAAACTCTTCTATAAATCCAGAAGAAGAGCCAGAAAGATATTTTCCCACTATGTCCTCCTGATGACCTTTATACAGCTATCTCACCAGCCTCACTTGGACATAAAAGCACAGTGTCACTAGGAAACGAGAATATAGTGGACTTGTGATACAGCTTATCAAAATGTAAGATAAGAATGAAAAGAGATGACAACTTCTAGACAGATCCTTTAAGTAAATACATTTCATACCGTCTTTAAGTACTGTTATTCAGTGGCTTGTGCCTGAGAAAAGGAAAGGTACCATAGTTTAAGAATCTGTACACGTGGTTGCACTTTGAAAATCCGGCCAAGAGAGAAAATCCCTTTTCAGCTAAAATAAAATCTAGTTGAACTGCTGCAGACAATTAACTTTTAAGACTTGTATCCTTTTTCTCTGCTACCTGTGTGACTGGTCTTTCCCTTTCATGTGATATAGTTAATAAGCACTTTTAAAATAAATTGTTAATTTGGTAAAAGTAGTATTTTTGTAGCAAATGTTTTCAGTCCCACCTGCACATTAAACAAGGGATAGTAAAGAACTGACAGCGGCAATGGAGACCAAACTATTTCCAATACAGAAAGGAAAAAAGTACTTTTTATATTCAGAGTGGTCTCTCCCCTCTGTTACTCTGCTTTCAAGACTGCAATACATAAGCTGATGTTAACTTGACTGTTTTAGTTCAGTTCTGTAGACCTCACCTTGCACAACTTGGTATTTGGAACTCAACTTGCCTGTTCTCCTTTAATTTGGTCCCTTTTTTCAAGTCCATGATGTTTCTATGTAACCATATCATTAACCTTTTATTCATATTTATGCTATTTCTGAACTCCTTTTGCCAGGGTGTCATGTCATCAAGTTCTCACCTTTCAATCCCATTCTTCATGTAGAATCTGTATCTCAAAATTCTGTCTAGTTTCTTGCCCATTACCCCGCCTGCTTCCATTTTGTCTCCCGTGCTCTCTCCCCTCTCCTTCTTTTACCAGGTCTGTCAGTTGCTTTTTCGTCATTCAGAGCAAATAGAAAGTGAAAGAATCGCAAAGTTCTTCTTTCTGGTGATTGGGCTAGTATGATTTTGTGTAGGATTTATATAGGAACCTATATATACCTATGAACCTTTATATACCTATGAATCTGAGACCAAAATATAGTGGAACAGCCTCACTTTAAGCAAGAATCCTCAAAAGTGTTATCTTCAGGATTTTCAAATGTACACGGAGAGCTTTTTACCCCAAATGGAAGTGAATTAATTGAGTTAAGGTGTGTTTTCCTGGAGAAAGCAAAAGGCAAAATGTTGATACATGATTATCTTGATTGATCATCAGGATGCAATAGTTATGCAAATAAAAATACAAAGGTACATAAAGAGGATAAGCACAGGAATATGTCATTGGAATTACTGCAGCACTCATGAAAAATTACTGACTTGATAAACCTGTTAAAGAATTGAGCCTATTGTTATTAAAATGTCAACAGGCAAATTTTGTTCTTTTTGCATTGTAAATCTGGATGAGTCACTCCAATTTTGAGGTTGCTGCTCAACTATTTTGTAAATGGAAGCAGAGCCTTTTCCTTTTGTATAAAATTAAGATGAACATGAACCTGGAGAAAATAAATACTATGTTTTCTAGGAGAACAACCATGCTATGCCAACATATATTGCGCCATGGCATGGTTTTGGCAGGAAAAGCTGGAGAGGAGAAGGGAAAGTGCACCATCTTGCCTCGCTGGCTGCAGCAAACTGGACTGTCCCCTTAAAACCCCATCAAACTTGATCCTTCTGCTGCTCGCTGGCTCCCCCTTCCATTTTTTCTGCAGAGCCCCGGTACGGACTTACGGTACTGAAGCGGACAGCTCTGAGGCACCAGCTGAGCCATCGAGGCCGGGCAGGGTGGGGTTGGCACCCTAGCACAGGGGGTTTTCCACCCCTTCCCCGCCCTCTACGCACAACATAATGGAGAGTTGGAGGTGGTAGAGGGAGCAGCTGTGGGAACTGAGCTGAGCCAGAGACTGCACAACCCCTATCTGGAAGAACTTCTTTCTGAGGTTGGTTTGTCTCTGCTTTCCATTGTTTTGGGGCTGAGGGCGGGAACATTAAGCTGCAGGAGCGTTCATCACCATATTGCTTTTGCTATTGTGCTTTTAGTAAATTGCTATTTCAACTCATAATCTCTCATTTATTGTCCCTTCCTTACTGAAAGGGGCTGGGGAAGGGGAGTGGCTTATTTGGAGTTTAATTTCTCTGCTGCTGTTAAAACCAGCACACTAGGTTAGTGGGACAATTATTTCTTTGGGATATACTTTGAGTGTAGCTGATAAGCCTGTACCTCTTCACAGCTGAACTAGTTTGCTAGAGCCCTTTTGCAGTGGAGACGCAGTTATTCATCTATCTATTTCAGATTTCTCTTTTAACATGAAATGAACTGCACCCTAGAAGTAGTTGGCTGTAAACCATAAATCCTGTTTTGGAAATAATACTGACCACATCGGGTAGTTTGTTTGCGGATTTTTTAATGGTGAAAAGGAAGCTACGGAACAGCATCTTCATAATGGACAGTTTCAAACACAATGAACCGTGAGTGATAGTTACCAAATAAGGTCTGTGGTTTGGTTTCTGGAGTGCTTTCTTTTGAATCAAAAACAATCTTTAAATTATAATCCATTTACCAAGATATTTTATCATATTGACAGTAGTGGGTTTTAACTTCATAAGCAAGAGAAAAAATATTACTCCTACCCTTTTTATCAGTCTTTTTTGTTTCACCTCTCTTACTGCTTTCAGTTACCTGTTGCTAACATACCTGACTGTCCTATATAATCTTTAAAATAGGACATTCTTGTGAAAAATTTGAGATGATTTCATATACTCTCAGAGAGGTGAAAACTTGATTTCAAGTTGCCCATATTCTTGGTTTATGGAAGGATGTCCAAGCATTAATTTATTAAGTAAAAGTACATCTTCTCTCTAAATCCATTTTCTTTCCCCTAATTTGTCTTCTTTCTCATCTCTATTATTCCTCAAAGGAAATATAGTTAAAGCAATTTCACTAGTCTGAATCAAATCGAGTTTTGGGATGAAAAAGACAGTAGTTCTTCATAAACTTATTTACTGATTTTTTTTTTAACTGCTTGAAAGTGATAGCATAATTTGGTTTCTTATTTATACTTAAGTAAAGACTGAAATAACAAATGATTCCATTTTTAATTTGATTACATGTTATTTTGCCTTTTATTCCTGAGAGTGTAAATTAATTAAGGCAGGCCACCACACTAAAGTGCCTATACTGCTTCTAATACCTAAACTATAATTTTCAAAGATAGCTTGGATTATCTCTGCTTGGCACTCCTTTGTTCCGTGTAAAAGAAACCCTTTCTCTCAAACCTACTGAACATTTCAGAAATAAAGCTGTTGAATGTCTCAAACCAAAATAAAAATATTGTATCTCTTCCGAAGAGTGGCTAAATAGAAGATAAATTGTTTTTTTTAAATAGTCATTCATAGTGTATTTATTTTTTGCATTGATTAAATTGCGGAAACGTATGCTATTAGCATGATTTTCAGCAATTCAGCTGGTGTGAATTGTTAGTAAATCAGGCCTGTAATCTTCAAACATACTCCCTAGGCCCTGAATCTAAAACCATCTGGACAGTGTGACAGTATTCTATTTATTACATACAACTGCTTGGATACTGCCAATGCATAAACAGTAATTAAGCACACAAGCCAACCATGCATGCCAGATTTGCTAGAACTATCCTTTGAGTATCTTAGAGTTTCCGTGCCAGTGAGCTTAGTGAGGCATTGGCTGGTGATTAAACATTAATGATTTATGGTGCAAGCAGGGTTCATTTACTGCTTACTGAAATATGTTTGACAGTAATTTTGTGATTTTTAGAAATAATGCTTTCAAAGATATGTTTCCTGATGTATTTTTTACACTGTTTTCAGTAAGAATGTGATATAAAATCTCAGATTGCTTGTGTGAGTGGTTCTCTTGCTGTTCTATGAGACAAGAAAAAGGATTAAATGTAGCAGGAACTGGTAGCTGTAATAAAATGTTTTTTCCCCAGTTTGAAGGAGCTTTCAAAAAATAAATTCTGAAGTCTATTGTTGACTCTTAAATTAATATTAAACCATGCATCTTAATATAACTATGAATCTTAATATTTAATTTTGCAACTTAACACTGAACTGTGCATCTATACAGGTGGATTTTTCCACTGGTGTTTTGCTCATCACAGTTTCAGGTGACTTTCCTAAGATCTTCATTGGGCATCCAACATACTGTTCACAAGGATGTAAAAAATTACATATATTAGTAGTCTGTATAGGGATCATGGGAAAAGGTGACACAAACCAGGGACCAAATGTTCAACTGAGCAGGACAAAATACTTTGTACTGCCAGTAGGAGTTAATGAAAAAACATCATAAAGATCTGTCGTTATTCAATATCAAGGACAATTTTCCAATGTATCATATTTATGTGCATAGCAAAATGTTGGTGATTACAGTCATAAGCTTGTCCTTGTGATGTTTGTCTGGAAATTATATGTATCTTGTTATTGTACAATTTCAGAGTTTATACCAGTAGCTAACTGTTAATGAGTGCCAGTGTCACAGTTGCCCCCTCCACCACATCAATCCTGATTTACTAGTATTTCAAGTTCCCCTAAGGAGGTAGGAAAGCTAATTTCAAATTTGCACACCAAATCATGGAAAGAGAGATATGATTCACTGGCTTGACAACACATAAGAGTGCCGAACAAGGATGCCTGGGTTTTAATCTGAACTCTGGCATCAAAGAGATCTTGGACATCAAATAAATCCTGAATTCTTCAACTAAACAAAAACCCTCCAATTTTGTAGAGAATCCTTTAATGCATGTTTTGGTAACTTCCATGCTGTATTAATTAGAGTTTAGCACCTTTCTGATGTATTAGTCTCATATTTCAGAATCACCAGTATAGAGAATCAAGTACTATGAAAATTACAAAATAGAGTTTTGAACAGTTTTTACCTTCTACTAATACTCTATATTCTGGGTTTGGGGATGGCAACTTTCCATTTGGATTGCCTCCAAGTTTCATTATCCATGCAGAAAGATTACAATAAAAAGTGAACCCATAAAAGAAGGCATTATGGCAGTTTTTTACTGTGTGGACAGGTTAAGATAGTTAAGAAACTAAGCCCTACACAGGACCAAACCTGTCAAATAAACAATAGGCTGTATTTACTTTCTTAGACATGAGGTCCCAGATGCAAACTGTTGAAAGGTTCCTGAAACAGCTCAGAACATTTAGCTCAGAAATTGGAATCAATACAACAATGCTAGTGTCATGCCCTAGATAATTATCTCTGCTGAGATACACTGGTAAATTAACCTAGAAACAGAATCAAATTAAAGCAGTTAATACCACTTCCAGGATGCAAGCGAATATTTTCTTTCAGTGCTGCATTTTGCCACATGAATACACAAACACTTTCAGGACTATCTAACGTAAATTTTATGTGGGACACCATTCTTCTTGTGTAAATGTTGTGAGACTCTGCACCCCTACTAGTAACAGAGAGCTAACCTACTGCCCCAGAGTAGGAGATAGAGTGGTCTTCCCACATCCTTAGTAATTCTGTCAGTGCCACTACTTTACCTGTGAGTTTCCATACTGAAAACTTCTTTGTACTGAAATTATTGCCACAGGTGGAACCTGGAAAACTGCCCCAGACTTTTCTCTTGTAATTAGATTGTTTATTATAATGTAGTTACTTGAAGAATAATAGAAAACTCTCTGTAACCACACAGCAACAGAAATTCTGACTCCCCCATGGTTTTCTGCCAGCTTCATTTCAGGACTTGGGAGGAACATACCTTAAAAAGCCGAATATAAACTGCTTGCTGCAGTTGATGAACCCCAAGTCTTACCTGTGGACACAACACCAGATGGCTGTAGCTGAAGAACTGGTTTATGAAGCACAAACACGTTGTGGGGAAGTGTCAATTTATTTTCCCCTGTAGACTTGCAGACAGCCTCTGGCTAGTTACCCATTAGCTGCTAGCCACAGGCACAACCTTGGGTGACTCTCTACCTGGGATGTATTTTCCCTTTTATTTGAACTAATTTGAAGTGTTTTCCTTCTATATTTATTCTATTTAAAGATAATTTTAAACAGTGTCAATTTTTCTTTCAGCTTTTCTATGGTTAATATATATAAAGAAAAATATCTGCACAGAGCAGAGAGGTGCAGGATCACTAAGCAAATGAAATTCAATTATGGTGAGCTCTATTTAACATGGTTCTTTCCTTTCTGCCTACCTCATCCTCTGCTGGCAGACTGTTTGGTAAATATTTTCTCTGCAGGTCCATGAGTCATCCTTGTAGTAAGTCACAGCCAGAGATACAGGGATAATTGGGAAGTGGGTCAGTGCATGAGTCTTCTCTATGGGAATCAGGGTTAAAAATTTCACCCAGAGCACAAGTCTAGTGGTCCAGTTCTGTTACCACGTGTTTACACTGCTGCCATATCTAAATTTGGAATTTGATGAGTGCCTCCCTGCACAGTATTCATCTACCTTCAGTATTCATCTACCTGACAGACCAATATTCTTAGGCAGGCTGTTTTAGTTTTTAACATGGAACCCTCAATGTTTGTGTAAGTAAGATATCTGTAGATTGAGTCTCCTCTGGATATCAGCTGGCTCAACATCCTGATGAAAGTGGTAGAATTACTGATATGAGTAAGTGTTGCAGTTCGCTGATACAGCGCGGTCCCGCAGGAGGCTGCCCGTGCCGCTTGGCAGGGCAGCCCCGGATCTGGGCTGTGCCGCCCTGCACAGGGGCAGCCCTGCTGGCACTGCCTCTGTTGAAACAGAGCCCAGGTTGCTGTCCCTGGTGGGAACAGCATCACAGGGTCCCGGCCTGAGCCGGGACAGCTGGAACGCCTGCCCCCTTAGCACTGCCCGGGCTTGTCCCCCTTTGGCAGACACAGTGGCAGGGAAACCTGGTGTTCCTGTGCACACCTGGGGCCAGCCAGCTCCAGAGTGACGTGCCTACGGACAGTGGTCCCACTGGGCTGGCAACCTGTCAGTCAAGCTGTGTCCCACCCATCCTCTCAGTGATTGGCTTGGGTCAGCATTCTGGCTCTGTTCCCTAGATTTTAAAAGAGCATTGCAAGTTCAGATGCGCGCCTTTTTTCTCCTGTACGTGTTTGCATTAAATCCAGACTGTTGTATGGGAGAGGCCCCTCCGAACCATCTCTTTGTCTCTGTCGTGCTTATACCACGAGGTGTGGGATCGCCACTCCAATGCTCCTGCACTCAGTGCCTCTGTACTCCTGCAAAGAGGAGCTGGAAGCAGCGCCGATAGGTGCTGCTTCCAGTCAACCGGTGGGCTCTGCACAGCATTTTAAACCCACTTCCTAGCCGTGGCAAGTAAGAGTTATTTCACATGGCTGAAGCCCTGTCTGGAAGCTCTCTGAATGTAGAATCATAGAATCATGGAAATTTTTAGGTTGTAAAAGACCTTTAAGAACATTGAGGCCAACTGTGAACCTAACACTGCCAAGTCCATGTCCCTAAGTGCTACATCCACACATCTTTTACATACTTCCAGGGATGGTGACTCAACCACTTTCCTGGGCAGACTTTGCCAGGGCTTGACCACCCTTTCAGGCAAGAAATTATACGTAACATCAACTCTAAACCCCCTCTGATGCAACTTGAGACTGTTACTCTTGTTCTATCAGTTGTTAACTGGGAGAAAAGAGACTGACTGACCCCCACTTGGCTACAACATCCTTTCAGGTAGTTGTAGAGAGAGCCTCCTTTTCTCCAGGCTAAACAACTCCAGCTGCTTCAGCCATTCCTCATTAGACTTGTACTCCAGGCTGTCCACCAGCTCTGTTTCCCTTGTTTGGACTTAACGTGAGACCTCACCTGTGCCATATACAGGGGCACAATTACTCCAGTTCTGCTGATCACACTATTTCTGATGTAAGCCATTGGCCTTCTTGGCCACTTGAGCACACATTGGCTCATGTTCAGTCATGTGTTGACCAGCACTCCCAAGTCTTTTTCTGTTATGGTGTTTTCCTATCACTTTTCCCCCAGTGCTGCATGGGTTGTAAACCAAGTGCATGTCAAGGTGGAGCAACCACACATGCTCTGAGTGATCTGTTCCACACTTTTCTGATTTTCATTACAGAGAATTTGCTAATTTTATCTGATTGGAATATCCCCTCCCTTGTGTCCACTGATCATCGCCTTTTCACTGTGCACCTCTGGAGAAACTGAGTCTTCTTTATCTGTGATGGAGCTGAAGAAAGCATTAGACTCTATGCCTTCTTCCTTTTCCTCTTCATGCTCTAGTACCCATTTTCATTCTCTTCCAACTTTGCTTAGTAAATACACATTAATTTATTATTAATGAACAAGATACATACCATTTTTACAAGCTAAAATACTAACAGCTGCTACCTTGCATGAAAGGTGGCTAACAATCCTTTCCCTCTAGTCTAACGAAATATTACTGCCTCTCCTTCAGGACACAGTTGTGTTAACATTACTGATGTCTGATAGGAAACTAGGTGGTATCTCTGGCTACTGTGATGTATTACTCTCAATGTCTCATCTCCTATAGTGCCTTTAATGCATGGTCTCTTGAGAATGTCCATGTCAGCATCCATTGCCCTTAACCTCACCAAGGTGCAAACTTTTTGTTCACTACATCATTTCAATGGCTTATGCATCTCTTTCAGACAAAACTTTAACAAATGTCTTTCTGTGTAGGTCTTTATCACCTCTTTCTCTAACAAGGGTGGTTCATCATCCTAATGTAAGTTGTTTTCTTTTAATACTATATGGTCTGAGATTAATACCGGCACATCTTTTATGATGTTTTGGTCCAACTCCTCCACCATATTTATGTGCCACAGCATAAATCTTCTCAGACTTAATGTTAAAAATGTGAACATTGGGCTGGTCTGGGCAAGAAACTTCATCAGTTTCAATATCCTCTTTACTATGTGATCAACAATAGAAACAATAAAACTCTTGTAACTAAGATAACCCCTTTTCCCCTTCTTTTGAAAGGGTTACACTTTTTTTCTCATGCTTCTGTTGATCAACTATCTTGACTTCTCCAAATTTGAATCAATATACTTACGCTTCTTAGAGCAACATTTAGCAATGCAATGCTTGATTAAACCTTGTTTTCAGTGCAGAATTCAGCCTAAATAACCTTTTAGAAAGTTTAACAAAGAGATGAGAAGAAAAGAAAACAAAAATTATATCTATCTTATATTATCCTAAGCCTCCACCAAGTTCCACAGTTGAGATAAAATTAATGGATATATCTGTTCTGGCCTGCAAGGTAAAGTACTCTTTTTCCAAAGGCATTCCGAACTTTTTCTTCAAATAAAAAATTGTATATAAATAATAAAATTAGCTTGTTTTTCTATGGCAACATAAGTAAGAAATACTTTCTTTTGTACAGGACCTGTATACTTTATTGCAAAAGTTAAGTCAATATTGTGTGGGTAGTTCAGCTTTGAAATGGTAAAAGGAGAACAGTCAGGCCATGGTTTTCCAAGCTGGAGGCTTTACGAGACCTTCAGGAAATATTTGCCTAGTCCGTATCCCAGAAGAACAGGAAGATTAAAATCTCTGAAGAATTTTATTTCATAATACCAGGATAGGATTGAGGAAGAGCTTCAAAGCTATGTAAGAAAACTGGGACAAGTACTTCTTGAAGACTGTGGGAGACAGGGGTGGTGAAAAATGGCTGTGACACTCATATTACAATGTGCTGCTGTTGAAGTCTGAGCAATAAGGCTAAAGGGGAGAAGCAGTAAGAGTCAAATGAAGGTCATTACTACAGACAAACTCTCAAGGTTTAGATGGGTGACTAAACCTGAGCTGACTCTGCTGATATCTTCATATCCCCTCAGAACCTTGTCATTTTGAATCAAGCACTCTATCTGATCTTAAAATACAGTCAGCTGAATGTTAATAGTGCCTTTAAAACCAAAATATTCTTATTTTCTTTAAGCTATTAATAATATGAAAAAAAGATAGATTTGAAATGCACTTCAGAATATCCAGCATACACCAAAACACTGCAGTGAGGGCTACTCTCTGTTCTCAGGCTTTTTAGTATTTAAAGAGGATTTTAAATTTATATTTCTCATAGCCTATATATTTGTTTCGTGGAGCACAGAAACTGGAATTTGTTGACCTAGGACATAGAAAGTTCAAAACAGGTAAAATGGTCATATCAATACAGCATTTTTAGCTGTTAGCTATAGTCTCACAAATATTGTTATTGTAAGCATAATGGTAATGATCTAAAAACTTACTTTGGCAAAGAACTCTAGACCAGCATTGACTGTGATCCCAAGTCTGAGAAGTGCTAAGAACCCAGGAGGCTTCTGAATTGAGCACAGAAGATCATTCATAAAAACAGGGCAAGCAAAACATGGATGTGATGCAATGAAGTACAAATGGTCATTTTAATATATCTTTCTCTAGAAAAGATTGATCATGAATGGTCGAAGCTTTACCTTCTTATTTGTTCCTTTTCTTTAATTGGTTTTCCCACTTCTTTCAAATCTTTAGGTTCTTTTCTATTTATTTGTGTTCCAAGTTTGTTTCTCACTTGTTTATTTCTTTATTTGCCAGTATTTTCAATTTATTTTCTTTATAAAAAGCATGAATTAGAAACCAAGAGCTCCTCCATTTCTTTTAATGCAATGTTTTCCCAAGTGATAGCCTGAGAGATTAGATTCTGCATGATTTTGTAGAAGGCATACTCATTAAGGACCACATTCTTCCATTATTTCTCAAGGTTAGTGTAACCATTTGACAGGCAGAAGTTCATTCATATAAGTGAAGATATTGATGAAGTTTTGCTTAGTTGCATAAAAAAACTTTATCTTTTTCTGATTCTATTTAAAACACACACACACAAAATCATTAGACCAAACAAAATCAGCATAAAGGGAAGCATGCACACATACACAAAGAAAAAATACTAGAAACCTCTGTCAGACAGTTCCAAAATCTACAAATTCTCTAAGTAAAGATCATCAATTATCTTTACTTGGCAAATGAAAGGCAATAACAGTAAAATGCATATGAGCACCAACTGTGATGTGAAATTTAAGGCTCTAAAACTTCATTAAAATCAGACTGGTAATGATGTACCATATGCACTGGGCTGCGTTTGCCTGAGGATCTCTCAACCTGTGGCTCATTTCTTCTGTCACACCACCTCTTTATAAGAATGACTCAGAGTGCTTTGTTGAAGTGCTTAGGGGCTGACAAGCAGGGTAGGTGTTTCAGAAATAATCATTTGCTTCATTATACCCTGGTGGATTATAGACATTTTCTGTTTATAGGAGAATCTTAGGCTTTCATTTCTAAAGTTAGCTGTAGACATGAAACAAACCTGTTAACAAGTATTCTGACAATTTATGCTTTCTGAATAGGCAACTGATTTTATTTCTTTTTTTTTAACAAGTAAAAAGGATTTTTCATAGTCTTTTACAGAAATAACTGATAATTAGTTTGGATAGTACATTTCAGAGGGATTACAAAAATATACTAACCAGGTAAGATAGATGGTAGACATCATAAGTGAAGGGCTGCATATTTCATTACCAGCTCTTGAGCGATTTAATCCCCATGTGCTTATTTTATTATTCTGGTACTTTAGTCTCTTATTTGTAGCTCACCTTTCCAAATTATTCAGAACCTTTTCCTTTTTCAGTGCTTTCATATATAAGCTCCTCATAATGCCACAGCTAGATATGGCTACATGTGGAAAGTAAAATAAGTGCTTTTAGATGAAACTTCATCTTATGTTGATTAAAGATGAAAGAAAGCCCACGCCAAAGCAACATTAAGCTAAATTCTTTATATGTTAAACAAGATGAAAATGTGGTACCTGAGAGATACTAATTATGGTGAAATCCATTTGATACCTGGTCATATACTGAGGCCATTAAAAATTAAACTTCTGAACATAGGTGGAAGCACCTCTAAACACTGACATATAACAGAAGTGTCTGATTTCTCAAAAGAGACAAGTCTGGTGAGGACGTGTAAACTGTGTTCAGCATGTCTGAAAGTCATAGACACAAAAATGGAGAGAAACAAAAGTAGTAGTAACTCCTGACTTGTCTGGTTGGTTCATTTGCTTTCAACATAAGCAACCTGCTGACCAGGTCATTTGTCCAGAGTAGAAAAACCTATGTTTAATCCCATTTTCTGAACAAGAAAGTGCCTTAGCTACTTAAAGAAAAGAATGGGAAGAGTGCTTGCTACTGGCCTTGTAGTGCAGTAAGGGGAAAAAAAGTGAGCTTTACAGCTAACATACTCACTGATGGAACTATGGAGCCATATTGGACTTACCAACACCTGTAATACTTTTCCTTTCCTTTTTGATGTAAGAAAATAGTTAGTGAATACATTTTATTTTTGCAGAAGTATTTCAAGTATTTTGAATATTATAAAAAGAATTTAAACATACTTCCCACAAGTTTTTTCATGTTGCCTGTAGCAGTATTACAACACATACAATCTAACTTTTCACTGAAAAATTAAATTTCAGATCAAGTTTTGAATCTCTGGTGAACATTTGGTATTAAATAGACATCACAGGTGAGTAATTGCTCAATGTGCATTGCAGTGTTACTGGTGTTTTACCTCGTGCTTTAAACTGAATAAACACTGATTAAAAAAAAAAATCTAATACTGGAGGATGATAGTAAAGAATCATTGGATTATGTATTTTCCAGTTCTGATTTTTCAGCTTTGTAGAAAAATCTTTACCAGAAGGTGATTATTAAAAGTTAATATCCTTTTTTAGTCTGAAATATTATAATTAAGCCTTTGAGTAGCTTCATGCTTTGTTACACCTTTCTTCATCAAATCATAGTTTCGAGAAAATGTTGAAGGAGCACATAGCGTTCATATGTTATGAAGAAGTGCGCACAAGCAATGGTGAAATGCCTTTTGCATTTGACTGCATTGGCTAGTTAAAAGTTAACAAGCTGGTAAAAAGGAAAACAATCAGCAATGAGTACTTACATTTTAGCTACATTCACAATACCCTTTAAAAAGTATAAAAATAAATTCTATTAGTGAAAATCAGGTTTTCATCAAAGTCCTTACCTGGCTTTTGATTGCTGCCGTGTGTGGTGTCTAGTATTACACAACTGGCTAGAAACCCAGCCAGCTAGAAACCTGGAGATCAGACTGAGGAGCCTCTGTTCTCAGTACAGTGAGGTTGAATACTGAGAGACTACATTTCTGTATTTGCTGTGTAAACAGAATTACCCCAAATGGAGTTTAGTTAAAACAGGAAGAGAAGTTGTTCCTAAAAGCTGAAGTTATATGATGAATGAGAACAAACATCATACAATTCTTGATAGTTTATAATATAGTGAAAATGTAGAAGTGCACTCATGATTGAAATCTTGAATCTATGTTTGGAATATCCGAGACACTAGTTTAAATTTTTGATAAATTAATAACTGTCCTAATCTAGTTTTAGATTCTTTGATTGGAAAAATGTTAAGTATAGTAAAGTTCTAGTTCCATTGCCGGGTACTATCTGAGCTCTAGGTATAGGAAGAAACCAAAGCAGATGTAAATGAACTATAGATCAATATTTGCATAGTATTAAGTTAAGTGTTCATGTAGTTGACTTAAGCAAAACCATCCTCTCCACTGCTGCCGCTCGAGACCCCTGGATTAAGCAAATGTAAATTTATGCATAGTTATTTTCAAGATGCAATAGTGTAATAGGCTGGTTTTATATGCTCTAGAGAGCAAAGTAGGTGCAAACCGTTTCCCAGTATACTAAAGATTGAAGAAGAGAATATTCATGATTTGTTTCAAGCTCCATTTTTCATTTTTTATTCAGCATGGTGTCTTTTTAAATTTGTGTGCTCTTTTTATGAAATGTAGAGTTTAATTTAAGTCACATAAAATCAAGAATAATGCTTCTATTTTTATTTGGTAGTCTTACCTGACTATATCTTAATTTTTGCTCTGTTCAGTATTGCCAAAATAAACAAATGAACAAAACCCCCCAACCCCTAGACTTTCACATTTTTTTTCCACCAGTTTTGATTCTACAATCTTAGTAGGCATTTGACACTGAGTTTTGTTGGAGTCACAATGTCATAATTGTTGTACCTGCAGTTTGGTCCAGAATAATTAATATTTTGTTTTCAGGACTCCATGACTAACAACATGAGTAAATGTAAGTCAGCATCATAGGAAGCTGCACCTCTGGGAACATAAGTAAAAATCTTGCATAAGACAGCATTTCCAACAGGAAAAAAAAAAAAAAGAGAGAGAGTAAAATGAGAGAGTTAAAATGAATGTACAATTTTTATATAAATAAATTTCTTTATTTGATTTTCCCATTCTTGATGATTTTAGTAGGATTGCTCTGTTATATAAAAACATAGTCTTAAAAATATTATTTTCTTAATGACTTAATAACATTGTTAAATTTATAATAGACAGCACCATGACACAGCTTCTATATGTATTAAAGGCCCTGGTAATGTCCCTTTTTACTACATACAGCACAATTTAAATGGAAAACTACTGGAGGCAAATTTTAATAACATCTCATGGCGGGGTTTTTACTGCTTATACTATAGCTATCATTTAACAAGTGCTTTGGAATACTCATTAATTCTTCAATTAATTGATTGTGTAGCTTTCAAACTTGAGTTCCATTTCTGAGCAGCTACACACTATAAAAGTATTGATCCCCTGACTAAAACAATTCTGCTTTAAGCAAATAATCTTGAAATGGAATCACTATTTTTTTTCTTCTGACAATAATATATGATCACAGGAAGAAATACATTAGCTTGCATGTCTGCTGTAACCAGATATTTTAGCATTTGTCATGCATTTCAAATTTGAAAGGAGTTTAATGACTAGCTAGGTAATCAAAGGACATCACTTTGGGACTGCTAAACACGTTCTGAAACACTTAGTATTAATAATAAAAAATTTAAGTTAACTTTTGATAGATGAGTGCCCTGGTAGTATTTAAATAGCACTTAGTATTTATCACTAGATGCTCTGGTAGTATTTAAATAGTAAATTGCTAAAATTCAATATATAGGTCAATATGCAATTGATGGGGAAGCTGATCCATCTAGGTTACTATATGGCAGCATTTTTCTTTGGAGAAACCCTGCCTAGCAAAGAACATTGAGTTTTTCAACTCATCTCATAAATAATTTTGACAATAAACACTTGAGATTGTCTCCAGTTGCTAAATTCACTTCCAGATCTGGAACTGCATCTCACCAGTGTCGCGCTGACCGCTGGCCGCCCGGTGGCCTGGGCAGACGACAAGGTTGGTGTCCCAGCAGAGTGGACAAACCAAACCTCTGTCAGCAGCTCGCAGTGCTGTCTGCAGGAGGCTCCAAGGAGAGCTGGCAGCAGTGAGGGTGTTGCAAGGGCAAGAGCAAAGGACGAGAGAGGGCCTTCTCTTTGCCTGCAGTGCCAACTTTATTCAACCCCCGAGGGGGCAGAAGATCTTGCGGGAAGGGAGGCTCGGAAGCAAAAAGCCATTGGGTAGAGGTGACACCTTTTAAACCGAGGAAGGGAGAGAGGGGAGCAAAGGAGCAAACCAATAGGGAGATGACAAGGGGTGACAGGGAACCAATTACAGAGGAGTAGGGGAGGAACACATTTGAACCAACCAATTACAATCCGAACAGAACTTTCCAGAGCTTCATGCATAACCAACGAACTACATTATTAAACATGAAGAACTGAACCAATGGGGATAAGGGAAGACAGAAGCATCTGGAACAGAGGGAGGAGATGCTGCAGGAGTGACATCCAGTGGGGAACAGCCCTAGGCTGTGTCCTCGCTCTCGGATCCACCCTCAGGGTCAGAGTCCTGGGTGGGGAAAGCTACCCACTTTATGTCACTCAGCCCTAAGGTGGGCTGGGCCACCGCAACACACCAGTCTTCAAAACCTCTTTTTTTTCCTCCTTCTTACCAAAAATAGAAGAGCAAGCTCTATGTAAACTGAAGTTTTTTTATTAGAGAACAAAGTATGTAGCTGTATAGTTTGATTTTTTTTGTACATTCTCAAATATAACATAAAATCAACAGCTACTATTCCTGTGAACTAATATCATTACAAAATGTAGTACAAATCACTGATGCTTCTCCATTGCCTCATATGACATATTATTATGTTTTGAGGGCAGCACAAATCAGAGCTTCTTTTCTCTAGGTTAGACTGCACTGTATGTCAACAATCCAGAACAAAAGATAGCTTGATGAGCTCTGGAAAAATATGCAACTTCATAGTAGATGCAACTTCATAACCATATCTCAAGTATTATCTACTTTAAAATGAGGCCCCAAAGAATATCTGTCGCCAAAAACTCAGATGTCAAGAGGAATTAATAGATTTGATTTCACGTCTTGTAGAAAATAGGCTATACAGTTTCATGCAGCTATACCTGTAGAGTCTAAATTTGTAGGATAAAAACTCCTTCCTCAGTCTGTTTCCCAATCTGAATGGAACATGTCATATTCCAGGGGATCCTCTGCTTCCCAGTAGTACAGGGGATCCTCTGCTTCCCAGTACTGTGTTTTTTCAGGTATTAATTATTCTGACTCTTCCCTCTCAGTACTAAAATAGAAAATAAGGTTATAAAATTCTGGTTTATTTCTAGCTGGAATTATTTTTTTAGCTTTTTCCTCAGACACTATTCTAGCATCAAAAATGTATTTTCTATGCTAGACAAAAACCAAACCAAACCAAACAAAACAAAACAAAAACCAAAAAAAACCCCACCAACAACACTAAACCCTACCAGTTTTCTTCTACAACTGTCCTTACTCAGGATAGTCAATTTATGTGTCATTGTTTAGGACTCAGTAAGTAGGTTGGCTTCTTTTAATCTTATTATGCTATGGTAGATATGATCTTCAACCCCTGAAATGTTCTGCCTACCTTTTTTCACAGAGCCAAAGATGTTACCTATTATTAAATATAAATATCAAGACTGGATGTTGTTCTCTCATTAACAATGCTGATGCCAAAAATAAAAAAAAAAAAGATTCCCTAATTCTACATAATCTACTGTGCCTCATTTCATCCACTTTTGTCACAGAACCACATTCGAAGTTCGTAATCCATTGCTTACTTCCTGTGATTTTCCAATGAAGTGAAAAAGACATGAAATGAAACTTTGCCTTGAAACCACTTCAGCAGTTGATCTTTATGTATTGGTCTACCTAACATAAAATCTTCCCTAGTATGCAACCACTATGACACATATTTTCGGTTCCTGCATGTGTCAAAGGTTGAGTGAGTCACGAATAGCCTTGGAATAGGACAAACTTGGCAAGAAATATGGCAGCTGTCTTCATCCAGGCAAAGGTCAGCTCAGCTTTACTAGATCTTTGAATCATGTCCACACCATAAAATACTAAACTAAAAACTACCAAAATCTGATATTTTTTCCAGGCATTTATTGTTCTTCCGAGTTTCTTGTAACAGTTTAACACAGTAAAAGGAAGGAGACATAGATAAGCAATTTCTTAGGAAAGCCATGAATGTTAATTCTCGAGGAATAAACCCCCAAAAGGTAGATCTTAACAATTGGCTTGTTTTGGTGCTTATTTTAGCACCAATACAGCACAGAACTTTCTAATTACTCCTGCTCTTGGAAGCAGATTTGAGCACACCTATCATTTCTCCCAGGATCCACTACACACTTGATGGGAAAATATAAGCAAGGGTGTCCAACATGCTTCATAATATTGCAAGAAATGTGTAACCAGCTTGTAGAAGATCCCAGATTTTTATTGCGCAACTTTCCCACCTTACATTTTCCCATTCATTTCTTCTAAAGTTATTTTCTCCCAAAATGATGATAGTATTTAGACAAGTAGAAGGTCAACAACATAAAAAAGCGAAAATAAAGCTCCTTATACTCTATGGCTTAGAATTTTTTTTTTCAAAAACATGCAAATGGAAATAGCTTTTGTAGACTAACTTTACTTTTCCAATCCAAGCTGACTGACACTTTCATGTTAAAACGTCTGTTATTTCTTTGTGTTCAGGGTGTCTCTAAATGGGACTGACGTACTTCATAGCAATGACAAGACTTATTTGGTTGGTCATTTCCATCTAGATAGATACGAGAGATAATACAGAGAATAAAAGCATCACGGACAATTAAAATTGTCCATTTCTAATTAAAATAGGATTCATCATATACCATTTCATACTTTGGATGAATTCCCATATTTGATTTATTTGTACTTTATTATCTAAATGTTGTACAGTAAACCAGTTAAACTGCCCACATAAACGCCCACAATCAAGATTAATATCTCCCCTAATCTTCCTGTCTTGCCTTTCAAGGAGAATTAAAAAAAAAAAATCCTAGATATTCTTCACTGCTTCGAGTATCTCACAAAAATAACTTAGTCTGAGAGAGTGTAGACAAGTCGGTGACGATTAACTTGCTGCATTCTCAGATGTCTGTATTCTCTGAAGATCAATATTATACTCTGAAGTAATTTTCAAAGGGCACAGATATTTTGACATCAAGTCTTACTACATGCCATTGCCAACTCCAGCCTCCTGATTCCTCTACAGTCCCTACACTAAAGACTAATGCTCCGAGTGCAATAATGTGGGTCTGGGGATATGTAGTGGTTTAGCCCTGGCCAACAGCCAAGGACCCACTAGAACTGCTTTTTCCCCTTCTGAACAGAACTGTGTTACTAAACCGTGATAAGAAATGCCAGCAGAGGAGCAAAATTAGGCTGAGACAAGGTCAGTGCCTCTAAGTGATAAAGTGAATTTATTACAGAGTCAAAAAAGCAAGCAAAAACAAAGCAATATCTCCTAAACATTCTTCCTCTGCCGTCCTCCCACCTCCCCCCCTTCCCCAACAGCCTCACAGCCCTCTCTTCTCCCAGATCTTAAGGGGAACCTGGGGAGGGGGTTTTTCTCTAATTAGTTTAGTCCTCAGATTCTCAGGTGTTTCCTCTTCTTAGCAATTATACCTGGAGGGGTCTCTCTCCTCTGGCACTGTGGCAAGGTTTGCAGAAGTTGGCGCACAGCCCACCCGGACTGGCTGCCACTCCAGCCCCCGCGTCGGGCTGGTCTCTCTCAGGGTAGGAATAAAACTAGGGTTCTTTTAACTTAATTTACTCCCTTCTTGATTCAGGAGCAAAGTCCTTGGTCCCCACCAGACACAGCTGCTCTCGTGGGATTTCACTCCCTTCTGCACTGTCTCTGCTTTATTGTGTTTGATTTAAGTCTCTCACCACAGGCCACGAGAATGTCTCAGTTCCAATGATGCAGGAACCTCCTCCTCTATTGCTCCTCATCTTTGGTGGACTGGCAGAGTTTGCTGGCTCTCATATCTGATGGTTCAGTTGTTTTTCTCAGTTGTTTGCTATACTCCCTCTCCTCTGCCTAACTTACACCTACGTGAATACATGGCGCACGCGTGCGTGCTAGTGAGATTGCTTTTCAAATATACTGTCGCAGAGGCATTTCTGTCCTTCCTAATTGACCCAACTGTGGAAAACAGCACATCATTCTCCCAGGAGCCATCAGAGATAGGCCCTGACCGGACAGCTGTGGGAGCTTCTGGAAGCTCCTTACAGGAGCCATCTCTTGGCCCCTACCACACCCAAAAAGCTAGACCTCCCAAACTCCTCAAACTACTACAGGACATCAGAAGTGTGGTTCCTGCACCTGAAAGATTTTCTCCTATGGTGCAGTTGTAACAGTTGACCAAACCCAACAGTTTCATATTGTTTTTGTAAAATTCATGTGGTGTATTAATAAAAGAAGTGGCACTGATGAACGAACACACAGATATGGGCATTCATATGGGTGTTACTAAGTATTTCCCGAGAAAGACATTATTACTGAACTAACTAGACTATGCATCAAGACTAGAAGTCAAACTGAAACTCAGAGTATAATTTCTGTATAACTCCTGGTTTCATTAATTTCATTTCATATGGTTCTATGCATTACCTATCTTTTAGATAGCTCTAAGATAGCACATAATTTTTTTATTTTGATCTAATTTCCATGTTTTCACCGAGGCTGATTCAATTGATTTCCTTTTTAGAAACAAACTTTACAGATTATGCCTTAAATTAAAATCTAAGATTGAACTCCATATAGCACTAGAGAAAACTGGTTTAATGATTCCCCTCATTAAAGAGAGGAGTACCAGTTTTGGAGGGGAAGTAGCAGTTTAGAGAGCTCTTATATGCTGGAGATACTGGGTTAATTGTCACCATGGCATGTCAGAGGCAATTAAGAGACAGGTGAAGGAAGGAGCGGCAAACTGCAGATAAGGATAAAACCAACTCCACAATAAAAATATTTTCGTTGGCAAAAGTTAGTTTGCCCTAAGCTACAACAGTTCATGCTGATCCCTGTACTTTTTGTTTTCTTGGAAATAAATATACTGTACATTTAATGGGAACATGATCCTACTCCTGAAGATACTTAGTCAGATGTGTACTTGTGAGTATATGAGAAATCTACAATCCTAAGATCCCAGAAACAAGATGAGGATTTAAAATCACCTATTCATTCAAATTAAAAAGAATTTATGAATTTCAGCTAGAATAAGAGAAAAGAACAGGTAGGTCCTCTGGGAAATTTATAGGTGACATATTTTGCTTTTTCATGAATGTACAATAATAGCAAGCCTATCCTTCGTGGGTCTTCACAATTCTTTCTCTGGTCTTTCTGTTCTAATTTTACTCCTTTCATCTTCCCATGGCAGCAGTAGTCAGACTTTTGATCCTAATCCAAGGAAAGGTAAAATTAGTCCATCTGGCTAAGAAGTCTCAGGCCAGCCTTAATGAAAGTTGCATGTACTATTACAATTCAACATCAAAACACCTTGCCTGTTATTTTGTCATACTATTGCATTTTCACATCTGAGCCTAAGGAAATATTTTCTTGAAATCCCATGAAAAATGTGCAAAAAAAATGGCACAGAATCTGATCACACTGTGAGTGGCCAGGAGTAATTTTCTTTTATATCATTATTTTATAACATAATTTTGCTTTATAACAGATAATAGCTTGCTGAGTTTTACTGAAGCAAGTACTGAGATTAAGAGGATAGAAGAGCATCCATGCTTACAGTAGGCTAGATAAAATTTGAGGATTATCAAATTTCTTTCTAGATGTACAGTGATAATCAGCTAACATCAGAGATGCAGAAACAAAGAATCATGCATTGCCATATCTGAAGTATTTTGCCTCCATGGTGAAAACAATGAACAGAAATGCGGAGTGAAAACGTGAGCTAATATACACACCAAATACACTTTGTGGTGAACCATTTTGCCCAGGCTTCTCTAAAGGAGAAAGAATCAATTTATAAGGGGCACACTGTACTCCCATGTTTCAGGAGTTACATTCCCTTTATAATGCAGTGATATTTCACTCTCCTCTTTTAACTCAGAAATTGTGTCTAAAATTTGCTGCTGGCGTCAAGCTGTTCATAGTGACTGACAAGTTCCAACTGGAACCCAGAAAAAGGTACCAAAGCACAAACTTCATAAAGCCTTCAGTAAATAAATAACTTTCCTTTATTGAGATTAGAGTGGGTGAGGTGTTTGTGCTTTGGAAAAGACAGTTAATGTAAAATAGAATCTCATGTTGTTTTTATTTTGTTTTTTTATTACAAGTCAGATAAGGCAATAAATAGATTGATATGAATTTGTTATTTGGTCACTAGCAACTAAATGCAAAATTTGAACTTTAAAGGAAGAGGAACATATATTTCTGTCAAAGGTAACTTTTACTGAAATTAGTTCTTTCAGACTTAAATCTGGACGTCTTCCTTAGAAAATGTAACATCATCATTACTTCTGTGATATTTTTTTTTATGAAAAGATGTTTCTTGTATTTACAGTCCTTTGCAAACAAAAGAGCTTTCAGCTTTTATAAATTTGATGACTGCTTTTATCCTCTTCATCCAGATTTTTCTGAAGGAAGTTAATAGAGGTCATCTAGATAAATGATTACCCTACAGAATTGGAGGACCTTTTGATCAGTAAATAAAACTGCAGAGAGAAAGATGTTATGGAAAATTCTACCTGGAATATGGAACTGTTTTATCAGGAAACAACATCCTGTGTGACTCAGGCTTGAACTACAGCTTTGCTACAAACTCTGTATAAAAACAATGCCTAACTGAAATACTCCAGGAGCTTATCATGGAATATAATTGCTGTAATAAAGGTAAAAATCACACAACATGTAACTTATTTGTAACTTTTTGTTGTATTAATTGTGGTAGTAACTAAAACTCAAAACCTCATTTTTCCAAACCCTGTAAAAATTGCTGAGTGAATAATGTATCTGTATGATTCTGTCTAGTCTCAAAAGATGATATGGACATTAATGGGAATTATTTTTATAAAAAGATTTAAAAATAGTTATGTGCTGTGTGAAAGATAATACAGTTGTCTTTCCACACAATGTCACAGTAACAACACGAAGGAAGAAAGAGACGAGGGACACCTGTCAGCAGCAAGGAGGAGAAAGGGGGGTGAGCGAGACCTGCCTTGTTTATTATATATACATTTAGAAATCACTGTCCATTGGAAGAAATAAGTTCGTCCTCCCTCAATCACAGTAGTCAAAGGAAATGTCCATCAAACTTCTGTGTCCAGGAGAAAGGAATGTAAATGATAAGATACCGTTACAATAACATGGCTATGTTTACATAGAAGAATGTGAGAAACTAGCTACAAAGGAATGACAACATCCAGAACTGCAAAAGTCAGGGCAACACACAACTAATTAATTTCCATATTTTAGCAATGTCCCATAAACCCCCTTTCTTAATTATCACATTGCTGTATTTTTCTAATTCTTTTGCTTCAAATAACATTTTTTTGTGTTTATGGGAACAAACAAAGGCTACTTAACTTAAAAAACCGGTCACTGAATAGTTTGTATGTCCTAATGAATATCAAAAAGTTATCATGTCCACAAAGTTGTCTGATGGTGATGGCCATCTGTATTAACTAATAACGTTTCAAGGTCTGAGCTTCATGCTTGCTCCGTCAGCACCTCAATGGTCCCCCACATCTTCTTTTTGGCTAATAACTTGTTCCCTCCTTTATTTTTGGCATTTGGTAGCTGTGCTTGCATTTGAGATTGAGTTCACAGTGGCTTCAGGTAGTAATCTTCCACCAGAATTGTTTTAAACTATCAGCTTTTTGATGGTGAGAGTCTATGTTCTGCATTTGCACAGTGTTATGATAATAATATAGAAAAGAAGAAAGTTAATGGAGATGACAGTGGAGTAAGTGAGAAATACAGATCTTTCAGAAGCATTTTGCCTGACGTAAATGATACAACATGGACTTTGTCAGGACCAAAGAAGGAATAGGCATCAATAGTCAAGATCCTGGCAGTTTATAGCTTTTTTATGATTCTTTGGTAAAACACTATTTCATTTTTAGCATTTTCATTACTTCTACAAGCAAGCACACACATGGATCTCTGCTTTTTTTGCTTCATGCCTGCTCTAGCTGTGTATGGTATACTCCCTGAGATGTCTGATGATGAGGGAGATGTCTGGATGATTCAGTTTGCAGAATTCCCTGTGTGATTTATGTTTTGCTATGTTTTACTCAAAACTGTGTTAAAACAGTGCATAGTTGAACCGCTCCAGCAACACATAATAGATTGAGCTAAAGCTACAGGAGTTATCTAATTTCTTTCAGCTAGAAAGAAAATAACTGCTGCATACTTGTGATTGAATATGCCTTAAAAATATTAATGCAGACCACTCTCAGTTTCTTTGCCTGAATCTTGCCAACTTCTATTTCAAATGCAAGACATTCAGAACATGACCCTCAGCAAGGATAATTTTTTTTGAAAAAGAAATGTTAAAAAAAATTGAAACAAATATTTTCATTAAGATCTGAGGTAATCCCAAGCACAAGTACAGGCTGGACAGAGAATAGATTGAGAACAGGCTTGAAGAGAAGGACTTGGGGTTCTTCATGGACAAGCTCAACCTGATACAGCAGTGTGCATTCGCAGCCCAGAAAGCCAACCACATCCTGGACTTCACCAAAAGAAACAACACCAGCAGGTTGAAGAAAGTGATTCTGACCCTTTATGCTGCTCTTGTGAGACCCTACCTGGAGTGCTGCATCCAGCTCGGGTGTTCCCAACAGAAGAAGGATGTGGCCCTGCTGGAACAAGTCCAGAGTACAGCCAATAAGTTGATCAAAGGGCCGGAGCAACTCTCTTACAAAGATAGGCTGAGAGAGTTGGGGTTGTTCAGCCTGGACAAGACTTCTGATAGAGATGTAATAGTCACCTTCCAGTACCTAAAGGGGGCTACAAGAAATCTGGAGAGGCACTTTTGCCAAGGGTGTGTAGTGATAGGACCAGAGGAAATCACTTTGATCTGGAGGAGTGTAGATTTAAATTAGATATTAGGAAGAAAGTATTTACTGTGAGAGTGGGAGGACACTGGAACAGGTTACCCAAAGAAGTGGTGGATTCCCCATACCTAGAAGTGTTCAAGGCCAGGTTGGATGAGGCTCCGAGTAACCTGGTCAAGTGGAAGTTCTGTCACTTGTCTTGGAAGATGCAGCATTCTGTTCTTGGCATTTCAATACAAGAAAGATGTGAAGGCACTAGTAGAATTTCAGAGGAAAACAAATATGACTAAGGGATTTCCTCATTTCCAATGAGGGAATACCAGAACTAAATACGTCTGATTTGGTCAAATGATGATACAGTGATGATATAGTATTAAAAGGGAAATAAAGTAATTGAGGTTATTGGGACATCAATAAGTAAAGAAAAAAATAGGAAAAAAGAAAATTTAAATATAAAGACAAATTTCACTGAGAAATATTGATTCAGTTGCAACTTTATTACCCTATGGGGAAAATACTGGTATCTAAAATTAGCTAAGATTGAAAGAAAAACTGTCCAGAAAACTGCAAAAATTGTTGCTCTTTGGAGTTCAATTTTTAAAAATAAAATAAAATAAAATAAAATAAAATCCCAAAACAAAGCAGAAAAGCAAATTGGATATTAATTTTTCAATTGGATGTTAATTTTGAAGCTTTCTTCAGAACAATTTACTGTTGTAATTTTGAAATGTGGTAAAGAGAAAAGCTTTTTATTATATGAAATGTCAGGCTTTTAATCACCAAAATTTGTACAAGTTCAAGAAAAAGAGACTGTTGAATTTGCAGTCCAATTCTGATGCTGATCTGGCAATAGGCATGGGATGACTTCAGAGGTGTTCTCACCTGTAGACAACCTGAAACTAACAAACAATGAAGAAGAGAAGGTCATGGTGAAAAAGGCCAAATGAAGGCTCAGGGTTTCACATGCAACTTCACTGACAACTTGGACTGTAAGAGGAAATGAAAAAGCATGTTATCAGGATGAACAAAATTTTGTGGAACATGTAAACTGCAGTTGTGATACTGCTCATGCTCTAGGACTTTGACATGCAAAAAAATTAGTTACACATAAATTTATTTGTCTTTCTTTAGGAATGCTAAAATCAGATGGTCAGGATTAAAACATGGATGAAATGAAGCTGTGGTTATTAAGAAAGATGTGCTGTGTGTGGACAAGTACACAGATTACTTAGAAAAAGATATGTTATTCAAAGTAGTTCTGTTCCCTATTTCTCCATTTGAAAAATGTCTGAAGATTGAAATCTTGACTTGTGGAAACTTTGTCTTCTGCAAATATAATTTTAGTTGCCCTTCCAGAGAGGAGATTTAGTTAAAGGCATAGGAGAATATGCAGTACTTCAAAATATATGCATCCCGCAGAACACATTGTAGGTATCATGGTTTAGAGATTCATTTACTTGCTTTGAAATACAGGCTAACAAGATGTGGTAAAAGATATCTTAAATTCTGGGTTTTGACATAACTAAAAGCATATAGAATAGGTAGCAAAATTCATCTTATTGTATCAGTGTGAAAACATAAACAAACTAATTAAAATTTCCTGCCTAATTACTTCCTCTGTGAAAAAATGTAAAAATTTAATCATAAATAATGGATAATTTTACTGTTATCATTCATTTTACTGTTTATTGCATTTCTGTTTCTATATTCCAATTGATTTATGTTTGAACTTTGTAACTTATGGGCATTAGGTTTTTATAAATCTATGAAATTCTGTAAGAGTATATTAGTTTCTGAAAATTATGTGATACACACTCTTTAACACTATTCAGTATTTTTTTCAAAATAAATACCATGTATGTTTCTAGCAACAATAAATTATTTTTGTTAAATTTACATCTATAATAAAACACTCCATTTCCTAGTTTTATGTCTTCAAAATTACTCCTGCCGTTTCTGAGAGACAAACCCCTGTCAGTTTCAGTTTGATTCTGTAACAAACATTTTAAATATCTTCCATTTATGTTAAATTTACATGAAATAATTTATTGAATAATTGTATGAAGATATTTTTCTTATTTAAGCTGCCTACAATAAATACTTGAAAACCAGAGCATTTCAAGAACTGAGTTTCAACAGCCCATAAATATTATTAAACTGCAAAAAGCTAAATTTATTTATGGAAAAAACGACTTCTTTCTTGACTTACTGAATGGCATTTTGTCCCTCTGGTATCCTGACATTATATAAAATCAAGTTCAGTTTGCCAGTGTTCTGAAACTGATATCCTAAAATACATGTGAAAAATCATTCTACTACTTATTTCTTGTTTTTTAGACAAATTTGCCATAGCACTGAATTAAACAGGATGGGCTTTATTGCATATTTGCTGTTTGTTTCTTCATATAAAGAGTACACTGGCCATCTTGGGGGTAGTCTGCATGGAGATGATATGAAACATTAATGTGAAGCGGTGGAAGGCATGGTAATGCAGTCTGTAGGTAGTTAGGTTAATGCTATCACTTCCAACCACGAGTGATTTTAGTTTGAAATAGTTATATAAGAGTACTGTATCTTAATTATTCTTCCCTGTTTTTAGCAGGGGGAGGTATACAGAGAGGTTTAACTTAATTTCCAAGAACATTCTGTTCCCTTTAATTTCCATGTACAGTGAAATACTAAATTCCTTAAGAAAACCACAGCAGGTCTATTTTGTCGCATTTCAAATTTTCTATTTGGAAAAGCAGCCTCCATTGGCAAAGAAGAGATTAAAATTCTATCCATTGCTGCTGGTTTATAGCTGGAATATAAATGTGTTGCTTATATGAGTTTCTTGCAGTCCACTTAAGAGTAACATAAAACCTCCTATCATATCTCTGCTATTAAGACAAGCTGAGAGAGTTGGGGAGGTTCAGCCTGGAAAAGGGAAGGCTCTGGGGAGAATTTCAGTACTTACAGGGACCTAAAAGAAAACTGGAGAGGGACTTTTTAGAAGGTCATGCAGTGATAAGATAAGGAAGAATGGTTTTAAACTGAAAGAAGATAGGCTTAAATATAAGGGAGATATTCTTTGCTCTCCTTTATTAAGAGAGTTGTGAGAAACTGGAACAGGTTGCCCAGAGAAGTTGTGGATGTCCCATCCCTGGGAGTGTTCAAGGCCGAGTTGGATGGGGCTCTGAGTAACCTGCTCTAGTGGAAGGTGTCCATGCACATGGCAGGGGTTTGGAACTAGATGATTTCTAAGGTCCCTTCCAACTATGATTCCAAGAGTGGCCTGTATTAAAAAGAAGCTTCACAAGCTTACAGAGAAGAACAATCAGAATCCTCTATGAAATAATTTTTCCAGTAAACTTGCACTCAAAATTAAACAAAGTAACTGTGAATGGAACATAATTAAAAATATTTGGTTTTTTTCTTCTCAATAAATTGATTTGTCTCTTTTAAGTTTTATATTTATGCATTAAGTTTCATATTTAAATGCAAAGTGAAATGTAGCAGAATAAGATTTTATTGAATTTGGAAAACTCTGACAATGACCTATCACTCTATGATTTAGAGAGAACTGTCTGTCTGGCAATTGCTTTCTAATACAGTCTTGTTTTTGTAGTAAATTGAAAATAAACACAGAATTAAAAAAATAAAAGTGTATGAGCATGACAGCTGAAGTTGAAATGTGAATATATGCACATAATAAGGTAGGCTAAAGTGGTTTCCTTGTAGACATAAAAGTAACGTGTAAAACAAAATGAAGAATTTATTATTTAAGTGTCAGAATGTGTTGTCTGTTGTTATCAATTTCTATGCAAATGCTTGCATAGAAATAAGAATAAGTAAGGTATTTGGGGATCAATCTTATGTTTACTGGATTTCATAACAAAAGTTATATTAATTTCAAATGAATGCAAGATCAGACTCTGGAAAAATACCAGTAAAATATCTGGCATGACCAGTCAGAGAAAGGTTATTGAGATGAAGGGGAATCTTAAATTTCTAAGAAGTCTGGTTATAAGGGTGTATATCTTACAGGTTCCAGCACTTGTCATCTGGCTTATCTTCCATCTAAACATCTTCCTAGAGAGTATTACCAAAGCTTTCCTAGCATTTATAATGGCATGTAAGCCCTTGACAGATAAAGGAATGTTATCTGTCAGTTACCAGCAGCCCTGTGAGGAAGTGGTGGACAGGGTTAATGAAGAAAGGACCTGGAGTGATGTGAACAAAGAGGAATACAAAATCAACGAAACAGGGCTTAAGCAGATTCACCTCAAGTATTGATGTGTAAGCAAGAAAGTACCCACTAGGCACATTATGTAAAAAGGACCCAGGCAACTTCAGGGAAACAAGCGTGCTGGGGGTCCTCTCTGGAATGCCTGTACACAAGTTGTCATGTGAAAAGGGAAGTTTCCTCCACCCTTAGTGTGGGGAGATTTCCTTGTCCCTTATTGTTTGATTTGCCTATCAGCACCCCAGGATAGCCAAAATTACTTTGTCTGACCAGTCTGTCAGTGTCCCTTTACGGGGACCCTTCACTGAACAGTCACTCGATTGGAGGACAGTTCCACTGACTTATTCAGGGGGGTACAATAGCACAAGGGAGACCCCTCAGCGGGTCTTCCTACTTTATGACCTCTTATGAGGCCTTCCGCTTTGTTCGAGTGTGTTCCCTGCTGCCGGTGACTTCCAAAGCCCTTGAAGGACTCACACTAACACTTTACAGAATAATACTCTTTATAAAATTGTGACAGGTTAAGGTTTGAGGATTGCCGGGGATAGTATCTGACTGCAAAAATGTATCCAAAGCAATACACAGACAAGCTCTGATCCCAAATAAAAGTGTTCAGTGCACACAGAGTATGGTTCTTACCTAACAGGCATCCCTATGGGGGAGAAGACAGATTCAGCTTCAGCCTGTGGACTGAGCCCAGCAGTTACTATGGAGACTTCCATAACTTTTCCCCAGTCTCAATTTTATACTACTTCTTCATCTTGAGGTGGATCTTGAGTGACTCTTGTCTTACTTTTGTCACTGATTGGTGTAAGTGTCCCACTCCGTTCGTAAAGATACAGTCAGTAAAATATAGAGTGCATGCCCAGTGAGGGGTGGTTGTACTTTGGAGACAGGTAACTTTGGGATGAAGGTGTGAGTTAATATGGCAGTTAGGCTATAATGAACCAAGTTCCTCTGAGGAGAGCAATTTCAGCACAGTTGTTGGCTCAGCAGTAAGACATCTCTTATCTCCCTTGGATGACAGGTGCTATACGGTTTATCGGCTGCGAAGTATCATTAAGTTCCCTTTCCTGCAAGGATTTCAAGAGAGCCTGGCCATGGTCTTTCCACTCTCTTCCACCCTCCACTCCATCTCCCTTAGCCAGGGCTTTTAGGTTGCAGATTGTGTGTATTAGGAATCATCATGGAATAGGTTTTGCACAAGCCAATCATATTCCATCCAGGGAGTAGCAGCTGCATTTTACCCTGTAATTTCTATACTGTTATAACTTCTGATGGAATGTGAAGATAACTTCTCAGTTTCCTCTAATTTCAGCCCCAGCCACCCTTCCACACAAGTGCACACAGTGTGCAGAATAAACATGAGGAATTAGAGATCTGTGGGCAGTTCTGGGGTACAGAGATACAGTGAGATGGCTTGTATCCCAGCTTGAGTGCTGCAATATCAGCATGCAAGTATGTCAGTGGCAAAAAGATGGTTAGGGCAAATGTGGTTCTCTTGATGAAAGGTGCAGGAACTCTGCTGACAGAGAACATTGAAAAAGGTGAGAGACTGAAGGCCTTCATTACTTCTGTCTTTACTAGTAGACCAGCCTTCAGAAGGATTCCGTAGGTGCAGAGGCCAGGGAGAAAATCTGGAGCAAGGAAGACATACTGTTGCAAGAGAATCAGTTCAGAGAATATTTAAGCAAATTTGTCATACTTAAATCCGTGATCCCTCATGAGATGCACCCAAGTGCTGAGGGAGCTGACTGGTTTACCAAAAGAATGGTAAATCAAAGACAAAACCAAGCTTTTCATTGTCACTGAAACATGATATAAGGCAAATTTTTTAAAACTCCAACAAAGGACTGGAAGAAATTTGAGCAAAAGAGTTGGACTGCAGAATGAAATTATACTGAAAAGACAAGGGAGATTGAAAAAAATAGGTAAGAGGTAGCTATCAAGGTGTGCACACCTATAAAGTAACACATGATTAGTAACAAATGATTAGTGTACGCCATATAATAAAAGCAAAGGAAGTAAGAAAACAATGTCTATAGATACTTAAAAGCAAAAGAGCATTGTGAAGAGGCAGAAACTCTAATGAAATACAGAGGGAAGAAGTAAACAAAAAACTCAAAAGACTAATTTTGTAAATAGCTGTTTTCACTTTTTTTCTCTTTAAAATTGATGAAGAATATAACAAAAGAAATAACAATATGAGAGCATATTATGCAAAAATCAGAAAAAGTCATTAATGATAATAGCTGGAGAGATTGAGACCAAAGAGGAAAAAGGGTATTTGCCCGCATGCTGTTTGAACAGTGACTAATTCATAGGGAACAATCAGGATCCCACTGCTACAAAAATTATTTTAGAATCCACCTTTTGCAGTAGGAAATTGCCCCAGTAGCTAATCTTTAAAGTTATGTTTACAGTTCTCCTCTACAGAGGAGATGTCAGAAACAGTGTAAAAGAAATACAGTGAGTTGTAAAATTGCAGGACCAGTAGGACTGAGAGATGTAAATTACCCTGCTCCTCGCGCCTTTCAGAGTGAGAAGTCTGAAAATTAAGGCAGGTTTGTTAAATGCCAGCTCTTAACTAGTCAGATGCTGAAGTTTTTGAAGATTTCTTACTTGTGACATATAATTAGTGTGACAACACAGTTCTGAAACATTTGTCCATAAGCATCAACTGCTGAGAAGTCTTCAGCAACTAAACTTCAACTTCTCCATTATAACTGATCTATGAAAGTAGTTGTCTCTAGCAGATACAAAGAAAGAATGTGCAACTGAAGCCAAATCTATGTGACAAATTTCTATGGCATAGTTTTTTGAAGACTCGTATAAGAATATTTTATTGACATCTTTCAAAAAGTCTGCATGTAGTTTTCTTGTACATGCAGACATACATGTATGAATGCATTCATATTTATACATACACCCCACTTTTGCTTTCACACTAGCACAACCTGTAAAGTTTTACTAGCAAAGTTGTGCTGCTATAGATCTTCTTTGACTAGTATATCCTTGTAAAGCAGAGTTTTACTTATACTAAAACACAGACCTAAGGTTTGTCAATTGTGAAAAATCTCTAAATAAAACAATTCCACTCTGCCATTTAGCAAGATAACTGACAAAAATACCCACAAGGGTCGAGTCTATTAATTTCACTAGTGCCTCTGTATCTTATCAGAGAAGCGTTCTTTTTTTTGTTTATTCTTTTATTTATGGTAGCCTTTTTAAAGGGGATCCTTTATTCCAAAATCTAAACCATAAGGAGAGGAAAGACATGGGCATCTAGATCTACCTCTCACGGAAAAATGTGAAATGTTAGTTTTCAATTCATTGAACCTATTTATTAGTGAATAAAACCAGTAACTATGCAACGTTTCAATAGCACAGTGGTTAATTAACATTTAATTTAATCTCATTTCAAATCATTCATATAGATTAGTTTATATGAGATTCATTCACCTGTCCTTATGTTAGTAATTTTAAAATAACTTCTTGCTTGTCAGTCTGCTAAATTCTGAATTCTCATCAGTTCTGTATTCCCTTGAGAGTTATTTTGAAATACAATCTGTTATGTGAAATACATGTTCCTGATTAAAAAAAACACATAAGAATAGGAGCTCTAAAATCATGGTGTCAGTTTTTAGAATCAAGCCTTGTAAAAGTTTTCCTGTTACAAGTGAGCAATCATCTGACCTTCTCAGGTTTCTTGTGATCCTATCCTTTTTCCTTCCCTCTTCCCCTTCCCCCCTCACAACTCCCATCCTGCCCCTTGCCAGGTAGCTGCCAACAGCTGACTCAATATATTTCCTCTCTGTTTGGTGTCCTCTTTCCCCGCATCATTTAGCCCTTGCTACACGCAGCCCTGATAATATTTTGGTTTGGAATTAAGTTATATATCTTGAAGAAGCTCCAGGTGTTACAAACCCAGGAGAGTGCTGCTTCAGAAGACAAACTGTCCTGAGTTTGTCCTCACTAATCCTGGTTTTCTTTGACGAAACACTCGTTGATACTTTTTATCCTCTAATGGCTTATGGCCTGAAATTATATCTAGAGTAGAGAAGGACACAATCATTCCTATGCCAACAGTTTGGCCAAGACCACTGAGCATGACAGAGTTCTGCTCAATTTTGAGATTTTACCTGTATTAGCTGTTGATTGTAAATTGTACAAGCAGTGATGGACTGCTTAATAAACTGCCTGAAAAAATAAAGAGGCTGCTGAACACACTAAACATTGGTGCGTTCTCAAAGCAACAGAAGAACTAAGAGTTTAGTATTTGTATTTCACCATTATTGTTGTTAAAAACAGGAAAGAACACATAAAACAGCCATGTCTATATTATAAACTCTCAGGCTCAAGTTTAGGTCAAGCATCAGTAAATTTCCTTCCCAGATATCCAAAGACAGCAAAGAAAAGTTTCAGTGTCCCAGGTCTCCAAAGTTTTAAAATCCTGATTTTGTCTTAAGAGACCAAAAGAATCTTCTGATTAAAACTGTAGTAAATTTAGGATGCTGAAGCTATAAACAGTTGATTTTCATATCATAATCTGGAATCACAGATGCTTTAACCAGAAACCTGACTTGCTGTTTTTTAGTAAACCTTTTCTTTTAGTAATTTGATTACTTCTCAGTTTTGTTTGGGTCAGTGCTAGCCTACCCTTTTTCATTGTTTGGTTCACTCCATATTTCAATCTACCGGGTCAGACTCCTTGTGCTAATCAGACAGAGAAGGCTGCTGCTGACCTCATGTAACATGCATTTCTTGAAGGCAGCACAGGTATTCTACTTTGCATCAATTACAGATCAGATCCCGTGTTCAGAACACAGTGCATATGCTGTCATTCATGGCATTAACTTAGATGTTTTAACATAAATGGAAACAACTGGGATGAAAGTACTGTTCTGAGCATTCAGTGTAACCTTCCTTACTCACTCTGATTTCCCAAGCCTGCGCAGTCTGGGTTTCACATTAGTTTAAGCTGAGACTACTGTAATAATCATCTTCCTGTCCATATAGCTTCATCTCTAATTATGTGGTCCTAAATCTTTCCTATACACCCTGAGTGGTTTATTCACTCCTTTGTGAAGCTCATCATGAGCAAGGATGAAATTAATTCAGCAACAAAACAAGCGAGTGTCTTGTGTTCTGGTGTTGACACAAGTAAAGAAGAAGGCATTTAGGGAGGGAGCATAGCAGATTCATATTCTGAGCTTATAATGCACCAATACATAGATTTTTTCTTTATTACAGTATATAAATATTAGCTCAATATAACCAGGATGACATTTATGCAAATGCATTTCATATGATCATTTCACATTCTCAGTGATTAGATTTGTTTCTTCATCCGTTTAATGTTTTGTATTTTCTATATCCTAATAGTAATCATCCTAATTTCATTGCCTATTTTACCTGTGTGGTGTGCATATCCAAAGAGAGGACACTTTGATAGAAACAGAAATAGAGTAGCATGGGAACACTTGCTTTCATTAGGTTTATTTTATGTAATTTTTTACTGTTTAAAAAATCCTATCGTCTTCAAAAGGAGGACGATAGGATTTCCTTTAAAAAGCTTGCCTTTAAAGGAGAGCAGAGAAGTACTCTTACTTGATTGAAAGACCTGAACATGTGCCCTTGATACAGATTCTGGCATTTTTCTGCTATGGATAGCTCTTGTGCTCATGTAATTTTTTTACTGCACTCATATTCACACCCTCATGATGAATTATTTTCCTTTCATCTTTAATCAACATTCCTTTCCTTTAATTATCCTGAAGAATACACCAAGATATGATACAAAAAAAGACCCCTAGGTAAAATAAAGGCATCCTGAAGTAGACATCATGAGAACAGTCAAGACTGAAGATGAATTTCCGCTGCACTTCATGCTTTTCATGCCAAATCATGCCATATTCTAGGCAACAGGGAGTTTTGACCTACAGTCATGCCCAGATCCAGTGTGAAAGACATCTTTCAGTCACCATAAAGAACAGACAACCTTTGAAATACAGAGACAGAGATGCAACATGTTTAGAGACAGAGAAAACAGTCTCAGAAAAAAAATTTATGACAAAATCTTACAATGCTGCAAAAATCAATATCTGAGTCTTTTATCTTCCTGCTATACACACAATAGTCAAAACTATGTTTAGAAAGGTTTTAGCTTGCATTGATAAATCATTCCTTAGACTATGAAAATCTTGTGTTTGATAAATGTTGTTTTCATGTAAATTTTCATGAGAGAATTACGTGACATGATTTTTTACTTTACAGTAGCCAACACCAAAATATGTCAAGACAAGAAAATAAATAATAAACTTATTTGACATCTTGGAATCAATGTTTCACAAAATGTTTTTACAGGCAGAAAAAGAAGGAAGTTTCTTTTGAGAATTTAAGCCTCATGGCTTCCTTAACTTTTATTTTTGTTCCTTTTTTCCTTGTGGATGATATTTCTGGGTGTAAATTTTTGTTGTCTTGTTTTGTTTTGCTTTTTTAATTAGGTTTTATCTTTATATTTGTTCTGCATTCAGCAGTTATCATAACTTGAAACTTCACAGGCAAAAATTATGTACCCAAGTTCTCACCTTCTCAATGTTTTGATGACTTAAATGGAGGAGCAGTATGGATGTAATCACAATACATGCAAACCAGAGTCTACTGAATCCATACCACATACATTATACTTTTTCAGACTAGGATATATGGCTTTTATTTCTTGGCCAAGTGTCTGAAATAATTGAATAAAAACTTACTACAAATACATCTTAATAAAATAAAAGGAAATTAGTTCCAATTAATTGGAATAAAAAATAGAAATAGAAAAAAATATTTTTTGATAAATTATTTAACAATTTGTAACATTTGTTTCAGTATTAAGAAAGGTCACTTTGACATAAAAGATAAAGAGCACACTTGAAACAAAATTTACCTCCTTCAGGAAAATGTCTACTACTTAGCTTTACCTTATGGATCATTGCTTGAACGTGGGCTACTGGTCCCTATAACACCAATCTGGAAAAACCTCTCATTGAATCAAGATAACTGTTTTTGTATTTTCGAAGATAAATTTGTTTCAGCTTTCTCAATACATGGTAGCTCGAGTCCACATAGTTACCCTCACTAAAAATAGAGCCAAAAAGTGTATGAAGTTATATCTGCCTGTCTCAAGTACAATTGTATGAGTAAGTAACTAAAAGAAACAATGCTCAGACCTGTTTTATTATCAGAAAAGAATATAATTCAAGTGCTGATACATTCTCTTCATATGGCAAGGAATGGTTAATACGGGTGAAGATATGCAATGAACAGAGAGAGCAAACATACAGGTTCAGGTACCAGAGTAGGCTATATGGCATCATCCTGAACCTGTAAGTAGCTTCTACTTCTGAGCTCACTGATGTTTGCCCAACAGTTATAACAGCAAGGCTTAGAAATATTTTGCTTCTTAACACTGCCAAAGGGGAAATAAGAATAATGTTTTTTAACTCATCAACATATCTGAAAAAATGTAACCCTGGTATCTGAAAACAAAACTCTTAGTTTAGAATCTGCCAGTCAAGTAATCAATATGTTCAGAAAATGGTCAGTATAAAATAAAACAAGATTAACATAATGATCAACAGATAGGGTCTGTTACCTGTCCCACCACCTTCCACCATCCTCTGCTTTAATTAGATAGAGGTCCTTCTGAAGAACACTCCATCCTTAAATTAAATGAGACTGCTATGAAAAATGATTTAAAATGGGTTGATGAAAATTGAATAGATATTAAAGAATGCTATCAATAATGGATTATCAAAAAGTCAGAGCACACCCCACCAAATAAATACAGTATATTTAAACTTGAATTTTAACCGTGAGATTAGCACTGTAGGTGGAAGAAAGTTTTGCTGAAAACCTTGGGTTTTTTGAAAAGAAAACTGAGAGGAGTGATGAATACTGTAGCCCTTTGGAAGGGCCTTGACATGTTGGAGAGATGGGCAGAGAAAACCATCTGAAATTCAACAAAGGCAAGTGCAGGTCCTGCAGCTGGGGAAGAATAACCCCACGAACCAGTACAGGCTGGTAGCTGACCTGCTGGAAAAACTCTGTGGAGGACCTGTGCCGCGGGTAGAGACCGCGAGTAACTCGGAGTCTCTTGCATCGGTGCCGTTTGCCTAGATAACGCGACTCAGGCTTTATCTAGTCTCGGATCAGAGGCGAGCCAAGCATCAAGACTCCCGCAGATCTAGACTTAGCTCATGCACAGCGGTTTAATTTATGCAGGGAAGTAAAGAGACAAGAAAGGGTTCTTTTCCGCTTATCGCCAGCAGGTTTTATTACTGGACCATGGTGCGGAGAAGACAACCAAAATGGCGCTCAGGGTGTGTTATAAGACGGGGGGCGAGGGGAGGGCAGTCGGGAGAGCCAATCACTGCAGAGGACCACAATGATTGACAGTGGCACCGGCCAGTGAGTCGGCTCTCTGGACCCAGCATGGGAACCAATGAGCTGTTCCCCTGGGCGGGGACAGCCCCTGCAGAGCCTGGCTCGGACAGCCCCTGCTGAACCTGGCTGCGCCACCCCAGCTGCCGCGCAGGGGCGGGGAAAGGACCGGCACCGCGCAGGGGGGGAAAGGAACCGAAGGTCCCAGCCCGGCGGGGCTCGGCCCGGTCGCAAGGCACGCCCAGAGGCACCACAACAGACCTGGAGATCCTTGTGGACAACAAATTGTCCATGAACCAGCAGTGTGCCCTTGTGGCCAAGGCTGCTGCTGCTGCTGATATCCTGGAGTGCATTCAGAAGAGCATTTCCAGCAGGTCAAGGGAGGTGATCCTGCCCCTCTACCCCACCCTGGTGAGGCCACATCTGGAGTGCTGTGTCCAGTTCTGGGCTCCTTGGTACAAGAGAGATGTGGAAGGCAGGCTCTTCTTAGTGGTGCTGAACAATAGGACAAGAGGCAATACACAGACACTGATGGACAGGAAGTTCCACGTGAATATGAGGAAGAACTTTACTGTGCAGGTGACCATGCACTGGAAAGATTTCCCAGAGAGGTTGTGGAGTCTCCTTCACTGGAGATATTCAAGAACCTTCTGCATGCAATCCTGTGCCATGTGCTCTGAGATGACCCTAATTGAGCAGGGAGATTGGACCACATGACCCACTGTGGTCCCCTCCAATGTGACCCATTTTGCAATTCTGTTATTCTGTGCTTTCCATTGCCTGAGAGTGAAGTCAGAAAAAATTACATATAGATAAACTGAAGCTTTGATAGTTTGATGTTTTACAGGGAACAGGTAGATAGGAAAGCGTTAATTCTTGAATTAACTTTTAAAAAGTACAGTCTTGTGGGTTTTTTTCTGCTTTTTTGTGGCTGCCTATCTAGAGAATCTGTGGGATCCATACTGTCCTAAAAACTTTTCAGTTGCACATAACAAAAAAATGAAAGGTAAACATTACCTTCATTTGAGAACCCACAATCAAGAATTCCTCAAATGTAAAGTTAGATAGTGAAAAGGAATAAACAGACAACAAAGAAATAAAGCTCAGTTCTCCTAGTGCTAACTTCTCACATTTTTCTTATTCAATTTAATTCAATTTGAATATCTATATCAACAGTCCGCCAAAAGCTAAATATGCGGAATAAACCACTTGTTCACCTCAGTCAATACAAAGCAAAGCTGGGATTTTCTGAGCACAACCAATTTCATACAGAATTACAGAAGAGAATTACATATAACTCTTCATTAACACTCTCTGAGTTGAGGGATCATGAAGATCACAATGCCAGAAAACTGGTTTAGCATCTAAATCTAAGAGGTCCCCAAACTGACCTCTGAATTTATGATATTGCACCCAGAAGTAGGAACATTTTGTAATTCATATTTATCTACTTTACACTCTATACAAAAGTGAACAAGTGAGTAGAAATCTAGACAAAAGAGAGCTTGAGAGCCGTTACTGTGGGAGAAGTTGGAAGATTGGCTGATGGTTGAGGGAACTGAATTGGGATTAATCACAGACCAGTATCTCAGCCCCTCTCTATTAATATTAAGTCATAAGTTTTGAACGACTCTGCTAAAACCAAAATCTACGATGTAGCAGTGCACTTGTCAGAAGCTGCTGCTTTTGAGCTTCAGGTTTTGGTGGGAAGAAAGCCAAGACAAAGCCCTCGTCCTGCATCTTCCAATATCTGAATCCTCTACCTGAGCTGTGGTAAAATCCCATATTTCCCTTGTATTACCTGCATCCACACTTCAGATCCCATATATGGCTATGTCCTGGAAAGCTCTCCTCCACTGGTCACTTTGAACTACGCATTTTCCCATTGGGTGTTTTGTGGTCTCACTTCTCTTTAAAAGAGCCCCACAGGGCTTCCTCCTGGCTCTTTCTTTGCAGCAGCATCTCCCAAGGTCTCCTGCTTGGCCTCCCTACAAGACAAGTTCTCTTTCCCCTTCAGTCTGTTCTCCTAGACACTATTTCACTACTGCTACAGTGACCTCAATTCATAAGCCTTGAACTCAGTTTGCTCTCTCCCAACTTTCCCCTCCATTCCTGTGTTTTTCTATCTTCTCCAGAACTGCTGGCAATGCAAGTATGAGGTGAACTCTTCAGGGAGCTATACTGGAAATTTGACCTCAAATCTCACAAGATATTTCTTTGGAGGCACTAGCTCATGCAAATATGATTTTTTGCCCACTCCAACAATTTAAACTGTGACACATCTGGATCAAGTATTTTGTTTTTTATCCATTTTGCGAATAATGCAGAAATTGTTAAATGCAAAATGCCTGTAGCTGTGGCTGGGGAGAGAGAAGTGATTCCTAACTTGGATTGCCATAGGCTGCCTCCTCAGCTTTCCCCTGACCTGAGGCAGGACATGATGAAAGAAAACAACTGTTCCCTCAAGTAAGGAAATCACAGTAGTGTGTTAGTCAGTTGAGAGGCAAGTTCACTTAAAATGTCTAACTGTCCTTTTCCGTATTTATGAATGCTCTTCCTTTGCTGTAAAAGTAACTTTTCCTTCCTGCCCACCAACCAGAAGTAGTCTTCCCGTAATATGGAATGCTCCTTACAATAGCTGGGGAGAAAAAAAACGGTGCTGTATTTTGGATGAGTTGTTATAATCTGAAAATTAGACAATCTGCTATTGTCTGATTGTTCTAACTTCCTCTAACAGGAGTGGCTTCTATGCTGATCCTATGATTCCTCTTTTCTTAGTGGCAGCATGACCTTTCTGCTGAGGAGTCTGGCTTCCCATGCATGAGTTTCTGTGACCTTTATGGGAGTCTTGGTAGAATGACTTACATACATAATCAGCATACTTCCCTCTTTTACTTAGCTATATAACAAAACATTTTTGTGGAGCACTTCTGTGTATTTGAAACAATAAAACTAGTTGAGCAATAAGTAAAACTAAGGATTATTTCAGAGTGGAAAAATCTGAACAAGTTAAAATAAAACCAGCGATAAAGTAACAAAGGTTATAGGCACCTAATCAGTGGAGGGTTCAAACACATTTTCTTTTCTTATTTGGTACCAAGGTTATTTGAATTTTCTCCATGAATATTGGACCACACAATTTTCCATCTTCCTCACCTATTACCAGGATTTGACAAGGATTTCCTTTTACCTTGAAATATGCCAGTATAAACTCAGTTTGAGTCTTGCTTTTCTAGTGGGCCATACTGTTAAGCTCTAAAAATCTCTTTTCTGATTGTCCAGAGATGAGTTGAACATAAAAACATTTATCCATTTTCCTTCTCTAGCTAAGAATGCTTTTCATTTTATTTATTTATTATTGCAAGTGAGCTTTTACCTAAAAAATACCAAAGAAATGCCACAGGTGTTAGAAAAATGTCAGTGATTATCTTTTAACGTAAAATAAACTCAAAAATTCAAATGGATAGGGAAGAGAAAACTTGGTGAAAATACTTTGTTAATAGTACATACAGAAGCCAAGAGAGGACTGAAAAGGATATTAGAGCAAGTTAAAAAAACTTGAAGACACTCACTCTGATTGTTAGACATTTGATCAAAATGACATTCAGTCATAATGTGTAAAACCAAATTGTTTAAACTAAAATTATGCCTGTAGCACCATAACAATAAAAATAATGCAGCAGATAAGGCTTTTTAAATTTAAGTGTGTTATAAATGTGGGAATTGTTCAAAATATAAGTTGTATTGGAAGCAGCAAATTCAGTTTTAGGTTTTTGTAGGTATATTTAGAAGAGACAAGTTTCTTTAGTATTCTGAAGGAATTCTGGTTTAAACACTCTATAGAGTTAGTTTTAAAGATGTATGTGTACAGAAATGTATGAGTCATTTATCAAATACTGCTAAGAAGAGTATTTTTTGAAAATTAAATAAACTGGTAATAAAACTTTTAAACTTCCAAGTTTTCTTAAAACAATTCATGAAAGGTCTTCATTTTAATTTTTCTTGCTCATGAATGTCTTTCAAAATATGCCAAAATGAATGACATTGTAGTAATCTAAATAGTGGCTAAATTAAATGTTCAGCTGAAGTTCAAATGAAAAGAACAAGTAGTTTAATAAAAACAGAAAAACTCCTAAACCCACAGCTCAAGAGAATGTGAAAAGGCATTAGTGAATCACAAATAGAGGCCTATAAACCAAAAATAAAATAAGAATGAATATAAATAGTATTTGCTATTAGGTGGGATTTTCAAAAGCAGGCTGCATGAAGGCTTTATTGTGCTTACATTGAAGTCAGTAATAAAACTCCCACTGAATTTACAGAGAACAGATCTAAGCCTACACTGAGCACTTTTGAAGATCACACCACTAACCATACACTAAACCATCAGATGATGAAAGAGAGCTTCAGATAGCAAATAGCAGCCTTACTACATTATTCCCTGAGAACCTAGTAAGGTCAGAGATTACTTCAAGTATATTCAATATGTAAAGCACCAATGTTCCATATGCTCAATAGCAGATTTCCTGTATTTTGTTAAAAACCATGGCCTACAGCGTAATTGCGAAAACTACTTTCATACCAAAGTTAAGCAATAGGGGTAGAATGAACATTAGCATTTGGGGCATCCGCAAACTCCCCAGGCAGTGTCTCACCACCCTCATAAATAAGAATTTCTTCCTAATATCTAATCTAAATTTCTCCTCTCTCAGTTTGTTCCCACTACTTCTCCTATCACTACAAGTCATGATGAGTTCTGTGTAGGTCACTTTCAGATACTGGAAGGTTTCTATGAAGCCTCAATGCAACCTTATCATCTCCAGGCTGAACAGCCCCATCTTTCTCAGCCTGATCTCATCATCAGAGATGACATTCTCCTGTGCTACCTGGTACCTTGGGATGATCTAAGGACAGATCTACCAGGTGTTGTTGGATGCATATTGGCAAGCAAGAAAGCAAAACTGTGTGTTGGAAGGACCTACATATTGTGTCTCCAGCCTGGGACCTTGACAGGCGGGGACAGCGGGCTGACCAAACCCTCATGAAGTTCAACAAAGGGAAGTACAAAGTTCTGCAATTGGACAGGAACAATGCTATGCACCAGTGTGCCGCGATACTGGCCAAAGCTTTCGGCCCTGCCACGGCACATCTATTCTTTGTGAGTTCTTTTAACAGACATTTGAGATAAGACACAGTAAAAATACTTCAGAGTTTCTTCGGTCTCAAAATGCTTATTAAGTGTTATCTATAACTTGGCGGCACAGAAAAGTGCTTTGTCGTTAATAACAAGGTGCAAATGGCCTCAAGCACGTCTCGTCCTGATTATTTATACCTCAGATTGTCCAGTTAGGGAGAGGTTGCGTAGGATATTTTCAATAAAAACCCAATAATCAGTTTTTCTTATCCCACACTGCAGAACTTTAGAACCAATGGCAGAAAACACAAGTTTTTGGAGAAGAAAGGGGAAGTAGCAAAGGTAAAAAAGGAAGTTATAAAACAACACCTAAACCCTCCATTTTGGACACTAGTATTACAATATTTCATAAACCAAAATGTCTACACTTCTACCTAATTCACCTAGTGACATAACCTTAACTATACAGCATTAATTTCAAAGTTATCACACTACAGGGGAAGTCCTTTCAAGGGTTTAAGATCAAATGAGGTATATTTCTGGGGATCATAACTTGTTAAATCAAAACCAGTGAAATTCTCAGAATTCATGGTTCCAACACCAGTGTATGCTGGGAGCCACTCAGCTGGAAAGCAGCTGTGGATCCTGGAGGACACCAAGTTGAACATGAGCCAGTAATGAGCCCGTTCAGAAATAGATTATCAACATCCTGGGCTTCATTAAGCAGAACACTGCCAGCATATCCTTCTCCTCTGCTCAGCCTTGGTGAGGCACATCTGGAGCACTGTGTCATGTTCTGGAATCCCAAGTACAAAAGACTGGAGGGAATGCAGAAACTGCCACAAAGATTATTAATGGCTTGGAAGATCTCTCCTAAGAGGATAGGTTGAGGGATATGGGAATTCTTAGCTTGGGAAATAGAAGGGTCAGTGGGGATCTTATCAATATATATGAACTTGAAATGTAGGTTAGGAAAAGAATAGATTCAGGCTCTTTTCCTTGTTGTCCATTGACAGAACAAGAGGCAAGGTGTACAAACTGAAATACAGGAAATTCCATTTAAATATAAGAGTTTTCTTTTTCCTGTGAGTTTGTTTCAACACTGGCACAGGTTGCCTATAGAAGCTGTGCAGTTCTCCACTCATGCAGGTGTTTTAAACTCAGCTTGTCATAGTACAAAATAACCTGCTCTAGCTGACCCTGCTTTGAGTAGTGGGCTGAACTAGATGGTCTCCAGAAATGTCATCTAACCTCTGTGGTGTTAGAATACCAGTGGAAGAACACCTGCTAAGAATTTAAAAATATGTATTCTGTTCTTCTGTCTAGAAAAATACACCCTTAAGTTCATTAGTATGGTTATACTTGTGTTAGAAATACAGTAGAATATAAAACTTCCTAGGAGTATTATTTCTCACTGTGGGTTCTGAATCAGATCCTGAAGGATTAGACTTGCAGTGGAACTTTAGTGTAAGGAGGTATTTCAAGGATTAGGAACACTCAAAGATAAGATAAATAACAAATTGAAAAATGTATATCTACAAATAAAAAGATGGAATTATTTTTTTATAGGTAGTCCAATCAATTTAATTATGAAACAATTTTAAACCTGGAGAGCTAATTTACCGAACACATAATTAGCATATGTAAGTAATTGCTATGAGATACTATCTAATTCTGAGATTAATGGGATTAATAAAAATGAAAAACATTAATATGCACAGCTAGAGTAGAGAATAGAGTATAATGGTAATGTGTCCCTTGTGTTAAGAGTGAAAATTAAGAAATAAAATCAATCAGGTTCCAGTAAAAGACATTCCAATTACTATACCAGAAATGTCAAGTAATGGTATTATTTTTTCTGGTGTTGAAGCACCTGATACTGACCTTTTAGTCACTTGTCTGGGATTTTTGTCAGAATAATCACAAGGCTCAAAAAAATCTACCAGAAGTAGCTATCCTGAGGAAGGAATCTTTGTCAGTTCCATTAGGCACTTTGTATCAGATGGCTGCAATCCTCCTTGGATGGTTTTCTGGATTCATACACCAAAGACTTAAATATCTGATAACCTGATCTGGAAAATTGCCTATGGTTTTGGCACTCTTTGATGTATTTTGTTATCAGTGTAAAAATTAATAGATGGAAGTTATTTCAATATAGTAGTTGAATTGTATATCAATCCACCACTATTGGGCAGTTTGCCATTCAAAATAGGATAGCATATTAACCATCTCTGAGGCAGTAATAATTTCTGTAATTTCAATTTAATAATATATCAAAATATTTTTTTCATTCCAAATAGTCAATGCACTGAAAATTATAAAATAATTCATTCTGAAAAATTATCACATAACGTACACTGGAACCAGTTTATGTGGGTTAATAGAAATTGTGGTATATAAAAATCAAGACAAGAATAAGAACCCATCTGGACACATTCCTCTATGACCTGCTCTGGGTGACCCTGTCTTGGCAGAGGATCGGACTAGATGATCTCCAGAGGTCCCTTCCAACCCTAACTATTCTGTGATAAGAATTACATGTAAGATGATATAAAATAATGGACATAAAGAAAGATGCTACTTATTTCTTTAACATGAAAGGATTGCATATTTTTTCAAAGAATAAGTAACTGAAGGAGGAAAGACAGTAGTAGAAACTGAAGAAGAATGAGAACACATAATAGTCTACAGGATAATGTTCATAGGACATTATACCAGCAAACATATATTTACAAAATCTACAACTAAGAAGGTTGCAAACTGCGTAGAAAGAATGAGATAATTTTAAATACCAGATTTCAGGCCTGACCTTCCAGTGTATATTTTCCGATGTAAAACATCAGTTTGGTAGTGTTGTAGGTAGAGGACAAAATAATATTCCAACTACACATTTAGTGCAAATTAATTAACTTACGGAGGTTTGCCGAGATATTTAGCCTATTAAATGTGTTTTCAGTCAGTAGAAACCTCAACCTCACACTTTATATTTAAAAGGAATTTATCAAAAGACTTACCTAAAGCTCTCAGAAAACAGAAGTGTTTTCTTACACCTCTTTCACAATTAACTTAACAACTTTTGGTCTGGCTTAGAATCATACCATACATTACAATTGATGATCATGATCTGCCTCTGACTTAAAAAAAAACTTGTCAAGGGAAGCTATACACCAGTTTTTGTAGACTTCAAAATACAGCAGAGATTTTGCTATTATTTTCAGTTACTTCTGAGTCTTCATTGCAAACAGCCAAGGATGATTAACATGTCGGACTTTCAAGTTAATGAACGTGATCAGATATGCTGGAGATATGATAAAACCAATCAGAGGTATTTTTATTCAGTGATAGGTCACAAACTGAAAGGCAAAACCTCCCTAACTCATAGACTATGTCTCCATACCAAACACAATTTATCATTTTCTCCACAACCAGCAAATCAATGAGAGAAGAGTACAATACAGAGAAAAGGAAGAGTGCATGAACTAAGAGGTTCTCTTGAAGAACACACTGTGACCATAAAAAACAAAAAGCCAAACAAAACAAACCCAAAAGCTAAACAAAATTTAAAATAAATAAATGTACACTGAAATACAAGCAAACAAACAAAACCAAATAAAACCTCAAACCCACTCCCCCCAAAACCAGCTAAAAATCTCGTCTTTTCAGCTCTCCAACCTATCCCAGACTTCTCAGCAAAGTACTTTTCACTTCACGTGACTTCAGTTAAAATCAGATATGAGCTGCCAGAATGACGAGCAAAGTGATGGGTGCAGCTAGATAAGCATTCATGTTTCCAAGCTGCTTAATCACAGTTTAGATGTTCATTAGTAAATCAAGCCCCTGTATGATGGAATATTCATTCATTTCATGTGGTTTAAATCAAATCAGGATTCAAGTGGTTTTACCAATTTATTAATAGGTGTAATTAACTGAGAATCAGCAAACTATGTATTCAGGATCAATATTAACAATAGGACAGATAAACCACAATATTCTAAATGTTAATATATGTCAAGTGTTTTCTAAATACCTTGGATAATCTTGATAAATCTTAATCCCTCTTTTGATCCCCAACACATTAATACATGTACAAGTACTTCTTCAGTAGCCATGGGTGATTCAGGCTCCACGCTGCGCATGCTCCTGCTGTGGGAGATTTGAGTACATTGGCTGACCACATAATCTCAGAGGGGAAATACTCCAAAGCCTCAGGGTGCAAGTTACCAAGTGCCTCCTTGGTGGCTGTGGTTGAGATGAAGGCTATGGCTGGGGGCACAGGCAGAGCCCCTCATATCATGGGGCCACATCATGGAGCAGCACCATTGTTGACCTGCTCCTGTCTACACCTATCCTTTATTTTTTCACTTGTATAGCGGCTTAGATTACTCTTTTTGTCTTCCCCACACATTAAGAGTAATTCCTCAGTTGCTGTTTAATTGTACTGATGATTATATTTCTATTTACTATGATCTGTTTTGGAATCACCTGCTCAGATGATTTGGGCATCCCACTCACACACTCTTAAAGGCTTGATTCTGTCTTGCTGGCTGCTGTGACTCTGAACACTTCATCAAGGCTGGGCCCACCAAGTACTGGCAACACAGCAAGTTATTAGCCATCAAAACATGCCATGAAGATCAAAAGTGGTGATGGGACAGAGCTGTTGTACATCTCCAATTCCTATGCTACTGTCATAGTTGCACAAACAAATTCCATGTCTGCAGTTACAGAAAAGAGGTAGCAAATCTTGTTACTGAAATATAGCATCTGTTTCTTTCTCTCTTGCTGTGGCTCAAGGTTCTTGAACAAGTATCAATAGTGATGGCTGACCTTAATATTCTCAAAGCAAATTAACAGGGAGATTAAGGGGTTTTTAATGGACAGTTTTCTGTTATTTTATAAATATTTTAACAGTTCTGAGGAGGAATTGCAGTTTTCTTTTTTGAACAGAAAAGAGTATGACTGCTCAAACTCAAAAAATATTTACAGCTGTACTGAAATTCTAACAGTGAAGAGAAGACTACAAAATAAAAGTCACAACTTTGAAATTGCAGAATACATGAAGCAATTATGATGCCACTACAGAGAAAGGAAAAGTATAACAAGTTTAGTTATTATTAGAGTGAAACTGACAATTCCTTCCCTTTGTATAAGCTCTAGTGGAGAATCAGTAAACATATTGTTGCTCTACACTTTGTTAACAGCTGTATATATTTGCTTTGCTTCTGCAAAATCCTAAACCACCGAAATTAAAGGTAGCTTGATGCATGTGAAAACCCGTATAAAGAAAATCTCCATTAAAAGCAAATAATTATTTTTCAGGATGGTTTGGTTTTAATGAGAAAAAGCAACTTTTGCTTCACTGCTCAGAATGTCTAAGTTCTTGCCCTCTTAGCTCAGAAACCATTGGACTTTGAAAGCAACAATGGAAGAATGTGTCAGCCTAAACAAACCTAATGCCACTGTTGAGTCACCTCCTGCTTGACAAACTGAATAATCACAATCACATATATGGGTGAAAATAGAATATATCTATACCTTTTAGTATATGCATGGTTAAGCAAAGTAGCCTTATAAATTTAAACTGTAGTTACATGTGCATAGTAAGTAAGCAATCTAATACATTTTACAATTCAAATGAATAAACAGTTACTACTGGATAATTCTGCATTTGAACTGTTTTATGGCTTGAAACATGCTGTATTTTCCTCTAACGGTAAGAATTTTTTACCCAATTTCATATACATTTCATTAATTTAAAGTGTATTCCCACAAAACAAATAAACAATCAAAAAAACAAGAAAACCCACCTTATGCTTGCTGAAGTATTATTCTTAAAAAAATTTGAAGCCTTTAATTTTAAATGTTGAATTAAAATTTTTGAAATTATATTTAAAATTGTGTTTCCTGTTCCCTTATGTCTGCCATCCTTTCACCTGTTGGAGTTCAGTCTAATTTTTTGCCTCACAAAATCTAAAATGATAATGGTAAGTTTATGAATTTTAAACTTACTCAGGGTATTCAGACCACTGTATATATTTAGTACACAAAATTTCTTTTGACCATTAGGTAAATGTGAGAGCAAACTGCAGAGAAAGTTGGTAGATGGATGCATATATTCACCCTATGAAATTTTTAGCAGCAGAAATTTCATAGCTTACTGATGATAGCCAAGTGCCTCTTCTGTATTCCTGCCAAGCTGTCAGAGAAATATAACAACAGTGCTGTTCTGCTATATTAACTGTGAGACAGTAGCAGGGGTGTGTGGGGACCCTCCTTGTCACCCCTCTAATGAATGCAGCAAGCACTGGAGGAGGTTATATACTGTAATTTTCCTTTCTGTATTTACCTAAAATTCACATATCTTAACATCTATTGGACTTGCTTATAATTTTCCAGGTATCTGCTTGCAGTCAATGCAGCTCTGTAGCTCCAGAATATATGCCTACCTGCAGATGAAGACCAAAATCCCAAGGCCTAAGGTAGAGCAACATTAAGGGAAGCATTTGAGCGTGGACTATATGTAGAAGATAATAATAGTTCCAGATTAATTTACTAGTGCTAAACTGGCTAGCAGACATGCAAAGACAGACATAAAGCAATGAAAAAGAATGCAGTTTAACATAAACTTGGAAAGCTTTTAAAACTCTGAGATAGAAGTGGAAGAGACTCATGAGAAAAAACAGTCTGATTGTGGGTTGTCAGTATCGTTCAGGAAAGGATCAAGATCATGCATGACTAGTTTGTTGAAATCCTTTGAAATTATTGCCACCATAGTAGACAAGATGACACAGTGGGAACTCTCATTCAGGGCTTCTCAGTAAAAGCTCTGCAACCATTTCAGGGAGTCTTGCTAAACAAGGTATTTGTTTTAAAATTGAAGACAGATATATAAACAAGGCGAGCAGAGAAGCTGACCACTAAGAAAAGCATACTTGTAGGTATTGTGTTATTAGCTCAAATTGTGTTTAGTCCCAAGATTTACCAGGCAGTTTTGCTGCCGGTGCTTAAGCCCATGGTCTGAACTGGCTGCTCCCTGAGTGGCCGATGAGTAGTCTGGCACCACACTCCACCTTAGAGCATAAAAGGCTCCAGGGAAAAAAATGCTGCTGACCCTTTTACCATCTGAAGGGTGACTTACTGCAGATTCACCTCTGCAAACTGATGATGAATTGATTCTGAAGGGACACATCTCTCTGCATTGCCTATAAGGGGCAGCGTGCAGGTAGTGGAGGCTGCTGGCCAGCCTTTGTGAGGAGACCGGAGCTGCTCCATGCCAGACACAGCTGGTTCCAGATGGCGCCAACCCACCTATGACAGGGCACTGCTGAACCCCTCCGCCTAGAGGGAGGTGCCTCTGGATCAATACATCTAAGAAACATTTAACTGAAAGAAACAGAATCAGTGACATGAGAGCACGAGGTGATTTGTGGAGGAGCAGGCCGTGCCTGCAGAGGGCTATGAATCACAGAGGGCTCTCACCTGAGAGGAGGAAACATGCATTCAAGAAGGAGCAGAAGCAAAGCAAGGAACAAGGAATGGCAGAAGACACTGCTATACCCTGACCCCAACTCCTTGCCCACGTGTCATGTGCCCAAAGGGACTGAGTGTAACCTCAGGCAGTAAGCAGGCAAGGGAAGACCTGCAGTGAAGGTGAGTTGGGGAAAGGGACAGGAAAGATGTCTTCTCTAAGTGCTTAAATGTTTGTCTTCTTTGTTTCCAATACCCAAATCTCTAATTAAATGCTTTAAATTGAGTTAAATTCCCCAGAGTTGAGTCTGCTTTGCTTGTGACTGTAATTGCTGCATCATTTCCCTGCTTTTTTTTCACACCCTGGGTTTCCTTACTCTTGTTCTTCTACATCCTGCTTTTGGTGGAGTGGGAACAGCAGTGGGACCAGCCCCCTTGACTGCCAGTTTGGGAAACACACCACAGTAACCCAGTCACAGATAACTAATACTTTAGTTATCCAGTCACCTACACTACTTCCATAAGAACAGCTACTCACAAAGAAAGATCCATCTCATTTAAGGTAATGATCAGGGAAATGGCCTGCACATTTTAAGAAGGTTTCTTTCCAAGACAGTGGCTTGATACAGTATGATTTGTGAAAGCATAAGTTTAATAATCTGCTGCTGAATAATGAGAACTATCCTCTTGTAGCAGTGAGACTACTCTCTCAAAACTTTATATATTTTAATATTTAATAAATGAAGTTTAGCCCTGAAATGTGTCCAAGACTGTGGCAATCTGGAGTAAGCAGAAAAACAAACCTAGAAGTGCATGTTAAAATTAAATGCATTGGTAAAATCTTGTCACCAAAGTATGCATGGATTTGTAGATTATGCTCTTCGATGGACATGAATCCCATTTTAGATACCTGCATACTTTATAGATGAAGACATAGAATTCCAGCTCACAGCAAGAGTGCCTGTCCTCGCTTACGGAAGTTGAAGGGTTGGGGATTATTTTATGAAATAGAACACTTAAATTCTCTACTTCATTGTCAATATCTTCAAGTAAGCCACTCTCTAAATTTGCATTATAGTAGTGTATTTGATATATAGTCATATATACTTGATATAGTCAATGGAGTGTATAGAGATAATCAGCTGAACAATAAATACACATCTACTTTAGGGTAAAGTTAACAGTTTTCCATACTCTTTGTTGTACTGACCAGCTATTCACTGATTATAAAGGGAGATTAAGCTTGATTTAAGTGTCCAAACATATGCAACACTTGCCATTTAAGCTATCCTGGGGTGTTCCCTTCTCCATAGAAGTGGTAGACACAGTATTTTTGGGACTCACACCTATGCCTATGCTCTTTAAGGGCAGCAACTATACACCAGCAGTGATAGGAAGCTATCATACTATCTCAAATTACAGTAGATATATATGTTTGGGAGGTTTTAACTGAATTCTTGATGGATATGGAAAGAAAGATAAGTGTCTTACTGGATCCTATGTTACACACTCTCTCTAAATCAAATGGATGTGGAGGAAAAGGCTGCATAATCATGCAATCTGTGTAGAAACATGATATACCAGCTGTGTGATTTGGGAAGTGAATTTCCAATGGAATCTGTCCTGGTAAATCTGCACTAGGTCAGAATAATATATCCAGAAATATGGAGTCACTTGCATTTGAAAATTTGGACAGTATCTTTTAGATGATTTAAGAATTTACTTATTGGACAGTTATTTTTAATTCAACTGTTATTTTAACTTTGAATGTGTAATGAAAGTAAGAAGTAGGTATATAGCATAATAAGCAAAGGCTGAAATTGTTCGTACTGCATTTTGAGGGAGAGCTAAAAGGGAGAATAACAACTGAATATTCCATCAATATTTGAAAAGCTATTGTGCTGTGCATACAGTTTCCAAGATAGCAATGAGATAAATATGCAAGAAAAGCTGTTTGCACTTGTGATATGAAGCAGTGTTACTATAGATCCCAACCTGAGAGCATCTGAAGAGCAGCCCCAGGGGAATGCTGCAGGCAGCTGGCTGATGTAAGACTGTCAAAATTCAAGGACTTTCAGGACATTTTCTTAAACGAAAAAGAGACTGAAAATTGCAAATTTACTTCTTTGAAGCACTTCCGTTTCATCTGTGGTGATTACTAGGATGTTTTGCTTTGCCTAAAGATTTCTCTGAACTTAAAATAGCACAGACTAAATTCTTCCTCTCCTGTTTAGACTTGAAGTTCTTAGATGTCCTTACAGTAAACGGACAACTATTTGGGAGGATAAGCATAAAAGAAATCCTTTTCCATATTTGAGTTTTAAAGACTATGCTGGTTCAAAATTTAAAATGATTAGTACTTTTTCTGACGTTAATTTGTCTGCAAAGAATGAAAAACAATGTTATTGGAATGTTTTCAACTATGTTTTTTGAGTCACTGTAAGTAGCTCTTTTAGAACAGTTTAGATTGCTCACTGTGCAACAAGGAAAACAAAATTCATAGCACAGACAAATGTGAATCTGGGTCATGTTTGTTCAGCTATGCCTCTCGTGTCTGGAGTCAAAACCCTATTTCCATACTGAATATAAAGAAGGTAGTTGTTATCTTGAGACTGTTTTTCACTTAGTCTTTAACACCAACTGGATGGCCAGATTCATTCTCACTACTAAAATCCCATAACATCATTTACACTAGCAGGCTCTTGCTGTAGACTTATAGCAGGGAGCTGAACAGGATGCAGAGAGGACATCAAAGTTTAAACTATTCAGCTCAAGAAATGTGGAATCCCTGTTTGTGAAGTTTTTTTTTTGTTCTTAGAATAACTTTCTTTTGGACAGGCTATCTAGGATATCTGGTAAGTCTCTCCACCTCCTCTGCTTGTTCAATTCTTTTTCCCTCTTGATCTCTCCTTGTCAGCTGTCAGAACATGAGCTCCTAGCTGATTCTTTTCGCTTGTCTTACCTGCTAATAGGCATTATTCTGACTTACCTCAATAGCAGTCATCCTTAGCGAAGAAATGATGGAAGAAAATATTTCCTAGTTTCATGCAGTTATAACTGTTCATTTGCAGTAACAGGCAGACCAATGGAAACAAGACAGAAGACCTCAGCTCATCTCAGGAAATGTTCTTTCTTTTGGAAACGTTTGTTATCTTAGTTCAGGGGCTTTTTCTATTTCTTTTCACTGTTTAACTTGCTTAAAGATTCCTGACTTTTGATTGATACCTTCATTGAACTGAAATTTAAAAATTTTTATTTTTAAACACAGGAATTTACATAAACAAATACAAAAATTTATGCTCTCTAATGTCAGTCTGTTGTCTTCTTTGAGTACATTTACTAAATACATTCAAAATGTTCAGAATTCAGGCAAGAAACATTATTCTGTTCTTATATAAGCAAGCTTGTATTAATCCATATTTTACCACATTTAAGCATATGCACTTACCCAGACATAATATTCAATATTCTGATAAGCTGGTACTTGTTGTATAAAATATAGTGGGTTTAGCATCTTGTCCTAGATTTTAAGAAATGGGCTTTTTGTGTATTCAACTTTGCATATACAAATAACTGAGCTTGAATTTCTGCATGCATAATTCATAACAGGTGCAAATACTCTTTGGGTGATTAGATAACAGCTAATATTTGTGCTCACAATCACTTTAGGCACATGAATTCAGGTCAATGATTTGTGAGCACAAAATTACTCAAATTGTGAAGGTAGGTAAACACATGTAAATCAGACCTTGATTTTGCTGACTGATAGAGGGTAGAGTTGTTCCTGCAAGGTGCTAGAAACTTGTAAGACATTTTGAGAATCCAGTATTGGTCTTTTGATCACAAGAAGTGCAGAGTGATCAGCATCTTGCAGGACTGGGAACAATGACATCCCCAAAACACCCTTTGTTAGTGAACAGGCTCACTTTTAGGCTACACTTCAGAAAGCGTATGTTTAATTTACAGGGCAAGTGAAGTGTCATTGTAATGAATGGATATGTTTATGTGCTCTAAATTAACCACATATTTAAGTAATTTGGTAAATAATGACAATTTTTAGGAGATTTGTAAGGGGGGGAACAAGTCATTAACATCAAAAAGGCACAGGACATTCAAGAGAAGTAAAAGAAATTAACCATCACACACTTGCAAGAGAGCATTAAAGCTTTGCATGGATGCTTTAATTCAGATGTAAAGTGTTATTGGGTAACTGTATCTTAAGCTAGTGAAGATACCTTCACTAGCTACCTTTAGCTAATGAAGAAAGGTCATTTTACTTCTGCTTGAAGAAAGTCACAGAAGGTTTTAATATGCTTTAATTGTTTTATCTTTTCTGAGTAAAAGCAATAGGTTATATTTAGGATCAAATGGCTATTTGTAAGTAAATGGCAGTTCACTGACTGCAAAACATTTCTTATGGAACCTCTAAGGCTCTGTCTGACAGGAGGCTCAGCTGAACACACCAGCCCTGTCATGCAGAGGTGCTGAACCAAGGGCTGAAGGTTCCAGGATTTGCAGTTCAAACTGAAGATCAGCTCTCCAGCTCTGTAAAAATGAGACGCAGAAACCCTGGTTGAAGCCAGCATTGTCAGAGTTTTATAAACCGTGCTGCAGAGCTCAAACTGGGCTGAACTCCAAGACCGTTTATTTGGATGATAACCAAAATAAAATAAAAATGAAACTTCGTAACCTGTTCTATTCCTCACTGTTCTTGCAGACTTATTTTAAAAGACTTTCTAGAGAAGGGCTATTTGCTCAGAAAATCAAAACTGGAAACTGGTAGCAATAAAGGAAGTCTTGAGTTTGTTAACCTGTTTCTTTCTACACTGAGATCTATATATCTGTTATATCTATAATAGCCAATTACATATAATTATATATGCAGAAAAATATTTCATCATCTATTATATATGCACATTCGTTATATCTATAATTAAGGGAAGATTAATACAAGGGCTGATAACACAGGAAAAATTTTAAGTGTGATCAGCATAGAATTAATTTCTTTCTTTGAATATTCACCAACTTAGCCCAGAAGATGAAAAGAAAATTCCTTAGTAATAATAACCTCTAATATGCACAATATAAAGCCAAACTGGGATAAAATGTATGGATCAGGATCTTAATTAAAATTAATTTAAAATATTGTATATGATTATTGTGGAAGGATGTTGAATTAGAAGTCTGTGGTAATATCCCTCATAGTAATGCTGTGTTCTCACGCGTGAACCCAGTGCCTTCTAGAGAATGTAAATGAAAGTTCTACAAAGTGGGAGAGGACTGACTTTGACCCTACACAGATGTCAGGCACTCAGTGTGCTGCTTTGGAGCAGGGCATTTTGCAACTTCATAAGATTGTATTCCTTTTAACAGGAACCTGAGCAGAGATCCCCAGTGTTAGTGTGTGATTCAGCAATATAATTGAGTTTGCATTGATGCTGCTCAGTTTATTCTTCATGCTTAGTGAGCATATAACAGTTTGTCTGCTATTGCTAACTAATTTTTTTTTGTTTTGTTTTTTTGCTGCTGTTTTTCTTGGCATAATTATAAGAAAAGAAGGCATCTACTGTTGCAAATAAAAAAGTAAAATTCATTATACCAAACAGCACAGAGCTCCATCCTGACTTCAGTGATTATGAAAGAAAATAGACAGACCTTCTAGGAGGCAGAGAAACAGGAAAAGCTCTGAACCACATAGCATAAGGCTATATCGGCACTTGTCTCTCATTGATTAACCTCAGAAGATCTGGGCTTGTGTCCAGAGATGAAGGCACCAGAGAACCTCTTTAAAACATGTAATAGAAGGAAGCTAAACCCTTCATTATTGATACAGTCCATCCAGAAAAAATCTCAGCGTTACAATATTGTGTTCAACATATTAAACTAATTTTTTTCTTAAACAGAGATCTGTGGAGGTCCTTTATTCTAATTAATCTCTTTACACCTACTTATATATTATTAGCAGCTGCAAGAAACCTTTTGCAATGAAACTGGAGCCATTTTCTTTCTACAACAGATATTTGTGAAGTAGATTTTAATTATCTCTTAAAACTGTATATTTGAAGATGCCCTGTCTCAGGAACACTGATGATGGCAGATGAGATATCCTACCTCAAATAAATGAACTGGGTTGCTTTACCAAATTTAAATTATGACTTTTAAGCTACATAAAATAGAAAGAAACACTGTGATTTTTGTATAGCTCTATAATGCAAAGAGTTCCAATAAGTTCTGCATGAGTGCGTTGAGTTCATGAGGATGATTAAAACATAATCTCATCTCAAAATATCCTTTTAGGGCATTCTTACACTGCTTGAGTTGAACAAAGCAGAATTGAATTACTTAATTCAGCTGCCTAGGAGCTCACCACAACAGAGAACAGTTCTCAGCTGGTGCATGTAAGGAAGACTTGTCACACAGAAGCCATACGAAATTTCAAAAACAGATGAAGGTCAAGAGAAAGAAAAATGAAGTCAACAAATTGTGGTAACCCTGATATAGGAAGTATTCACTGCTTTCAAAAGTGAATTAGGGAAGTCCTGGAACTTTTGGGTTTAATTCCTCTGGAATGCAGTGGAGTGAGTATATACATGAAGGAGGAAAAGAAAACTTCCCTCAAACCACGAAACCATACTATGTCATTAATCAAATATATATTGATTACAAAAACTAATTTGATGGGTCTTAATAATAAAATAGACAAAGAGGAACCCATGAGGGTTTTTTTAATGGTCTTTTGTCATTCTGTTCTTTACTGTAATTCGCTGTAGTCATTTAACCTATTTATTATTACTACCCATAGCAGTAGGGTGGTAGTAGTACTAAATGTAATACACTGTTTCATCTACAAAGACTATTGTAAAACATATGAAAAAAAAAATCCATTCCTAACAGACACTGACAGATAATGCAAATGACAGAGGAAAAAATGCTTAGTTCAAACCACCACCATTTGAAGAATGTAATTTTTATTATACTATTTATTGTGTCCCTATGGAATTCTTCCTGAAAGAAAACTCAGTGAGATGGATTTATTTTCCCTTGAAAATATGTTTCTCCTTCAAAGCTTTACTTCTGTTGTATCTGGACTTTCTAATGACAAAATATTACTAACTGATACCAAAACATAAATTTCACCTTAGCTTAATTTCTTATGTACCTTTGATATATCTAGAATTCTTGGTTGTGTGTGTGATGAGAAGGGAACAGAGTTCAGATGAGTAGGAAGGAACATCTTTTAATCTCTGTTTCAGAATGCTCAAACCACCACATATTTTATCTTCTCAAAAACTGGCAATTTTTTTCCTTCAGAACGTCAAAGGCTTGGCTTTTGAAGCTGCTGACCTGACACTTTACAATAGTGTGAATTCCTCTATTTGCTTCTTTTCTCTGAGCTGCCTGAATAATTTGGAACCAGTCACTTCAAGTCTTTGTGCCTCGGTCTCCCTATTTTTTTGAATGGATTTTATATTGACCTAGTTTTATATAAAGTCGTATTTCTTTTTGCTGTATTCAGCAACAGAATGGTCCATTATCCCCAAAGCACTAAGAAAATCTATGGATGAAGTTAGACACCTATTTTTCCTTACTTGTGTTGGCTTCTGGTGAATTCAGTGGTAAAGTACCAAGTGACAAATAATTGCAGAACATTTTAGACAGCATGTGGTGTGTCAGATGCTGAAATGTGATGCTGTGTGGCAGTATTTTATCACTAAACAGCACTGTCACACAGCATACACAGATGCATGAATTAAAATGGACCCAGAGAGCCTAAGCTAACAAGAGCAATACATTTAACTTGATTTGTACAGCTCATGAGAAAGGCAAATAATTTTAATCATGACTATTTCTGTTGCCTCTTTTAGACCAAACATTGCATTTTCACTTGTTGATTCAGCCGTGATTTCATTGAAGACACTGGAAATTTTATCACAATCCTGATGGATCTTTAATTAGTCTTAAAATTACTTACATGTTAGAAATTAAAGTCTCGTTTCAGCAGATCTTGATTTTTTGAGTAACTCATATTTCTGAAGGTAAGCCTATTAATGCCAATGTGGTTATTCCACATATAAGATCTCTGGATAACATTACTAAAGTGTCTAAAACAAGTAAAAATTAATACCTGCTGTTTTTTGGCAAGGTTAGATATCTCAATAGAAGGTCCTTTAGGGTTTAATCACCTGGTCTTCATGTTTAAATGCATCTCAAAATCTGTCCCTGTCTGCAGCAGTAAGACTTATAGCAATAGAATTTGGTAACACAGTCCTGCTGTTTATTTTCATGATAATACATGATCCTTTTGTTTTCATAGCTGTTTTTGGAAAGGAAGAAATTATTTTCGTTTTGCATATGGATTAGCCTTGGAATTCAATCTGATGACCCTTTAGAAAAGCCTGGAGAATGCCCCTGCTTGCACTCTCTTCTGTAAGGATGTCAGAGTGTGAATTAAATATTCCAATTTTTTTAATAGCTGTAAGAGACTGAATGGAAGTAGACTTTGTACTAGTTTTATGACTAATGTGGGAAACTAGCCAAAGAGAGTTCCGAAAGGTTAGAATGACTTTGATAGTGTTGGTGCTTAATCATTGCACAGAATATTAATGTGACACACAGGTGCTTTGTAAAGTCCTATTTTAAACAACGTAGTGACTTACCAGAATGAAAAGGTATTTCAGAGTCTGAGTCTAAATCATTTTACTGTTTATAATTCCTTGCCATTGGTTTCCAAAGGCAATGATTACTTTTCATTGTAATATTTTGTAAGCAGTAGGTTTATAGCTATTTTACAGGATATGTTACCAGTGTGCATAGACACTAGACTGTGATTGAACTAATCTTGATTTTGATATAATTTGATATGTCAGGAGCCTTGTCTCAACATGTGTTACTGCGTAATCATTTAACCAGTGTCAGTAGAACCCAAAAGCCAATTTTATACCTGCACTAAAACCTTGACTATGAAATAGAACCCAGACATGGGCACAATTATTTCATTTTAGTTTTAGTGACAAATTAAAACTGACAAAGGGGAAAGAAAATTAACAAACTTTGAAAGGGAAGCATGTACAATCTAATAGATTAATCTCTAAATTCACCTGCCATCTTTCTATTTATCTAATAACCCTGGAAAAAAGAAGTAAGTACAATGGACACAGAATATTTCCACAGGTCTCAAGCATAATGGCATATTTAAGAATCTACCAGTTTTCCCAATATTAGCTCATTTGAAAGATACAGTTTAGCCACAAATATTTACTTCAATTCAAATGCAGTCTGCAAAAACTCATAGCAGTCACAGGTTTTTAAAAGTTAATTATTTGAGGAATTATGTAGCATATTAAATAAAATCTCCTATCTATTATCACAATCTATAGGTTTCATTTGCTAATGTGAGAAATAATAATTTGTTTAGATATCATTGATGCTGGTTTTAGATTTTGTAGACTTGTGAAAAAGTTATGGTGTGGCTGTAAATACAATGAATTTCATTATTGGCATAAACATTCTTATGAATAAAATTGTGTGGCTCACAATTTCACTGTAGGTTCCTGCTTTTTTGGGGCAGTTTCCAAATCCAGATCAGATTCTTTTCTCAGTGGTCATAGACTCACATTTTGCTCTTACATGTCTCTTGCTTGCTCCTTTAATTTACAGAGAGTGTACGATACTCTAGTAATTGATTTGGGATATGTATTAATTTTGGTATTTTGGTCCTCTGTTCTCCTTTTATCTCATTCTATCACTTTAATCATACTCTAGTGATTCCAGCTATAAAGTCAATTACCTTTACTTCAGAATCCTTTATGTAAATATCAATCTCTTTTTTTCTTAAGAAAATGAGCAGTGATTAACAAGGTGAATGCCAGGATACTTCATTTTCTAATTTGCTTCTGGAAGTGAAGTGTGTCATTCCATCAAAATTCCAGTTCTCTAGACTTAAAAGCAGCATCATGAAGTAGTGCTTGGCTGTGCAGTGCTCAGGAACTCAGTGTTGTTTTCCTGACATTGCCTTAATGCTATTTTTTAAAAATTGTTTAATTACCTTCTGGAAAATATGCCTCTTCATTAGATAGACACACTAATGTGGATTACAGTCTTGTCTTTCTAAACAGGTTCAGGAAAAATAACTTCATGAGCAATGAAGCAGTAAGAGAGGATAAGCTCCAAAACAGAAAGGGAAACCTAGGATAAAGCAAGAAGCTGTGAATTGCCCAACAGATTTCAGCTGACTGATAGGTCTTGAATGCTGCTAAAGTTTCATAAAATGAATGGTGCAGATTTGCACAAAGTTCAGTCAAATGATAATTTTGCACGTAGACATAAGTGTGTTTGTCAGAATGAAACTTTACTGTTACACTTGAATATTGCAGCATTACTGTATAGTGGCATTCAGCAAGTTGATTTACTTGGGATCAATGTATTATATTTTACCTTAATTTTATTGGTATCCCTGAGGTAAGATAACTTGAACTTTCCCATATTTTCTGGTTGGCTAATTTTCTTTGTAATTTTTTTTTTAAGTATATTCATTGATTAAAATACCAACCCCCTATGCCATTTTATAATTCCAAAGGCAGTTACTTTGCTGGGTTTTTGTTTTGTTTTGTTTTGTTTTGTTTTGTTTTAAGCTTGTTTTGCTTTGTTATTTTAATTTCTGATTAACCTAAGATTTTGACACCAATTTCATTGTCTGGTAACAGTAATAGCTGATAGTTTTTCACGTAGAATTACAGTACTCTGTTTTACAGCAAGCTGCATGTTTTAATAGTGTATCAGTCTGTCAATTCAAGCCATGAAAAACAAAAATAAATCACACTACTGCTGAGGCAAGACATTGTCATTTTGATAACAAATATGCATTTGTTATCTTTGTACTGGAAATAAAAAAGCAATAATTACATCAAGAATAATGAGCAGTCAAGGTAATCTGAGCTTGCTAGTACACAAGGGATGTGTGGCTGGATCAGAAGGGACAGAAACACGGTAGGTTCAAAGTTGCCAGTACTCTACGTTGGTCATGGTCCTGTGAGAAGGTTTGCAGATGTCTCAGACTTGATGTTCCCTTTGCTGGTTCAGGTGGCACATTAGCAATATGCATAACAACACACTGACAGATCTAGGTTTCTTTCAAAAATTTGCTCCTGAAGGATAAAAATAAATTGTCTATAAGCTTCACTAAAGAAATTCTTCATCTAGGAAATGAGACTCCTATGTTCTGCTTGGCCTATAACTCTCAAAACCTATGGCTTTTGCATCTCAAGAGAGCATCTGATTGGGATGGGAGCTAGATTCCTCTCCAGACATTAGGATCCTAAAACATAGGAGCCTGGTGTGTAGGAATTTAAGTTCTTTCCAAATATGTTGTAAATGTATTTTGCATGCATATTCTATTTAGACTTTTTCATCTGCCTTATCAATTCAGGTGTCTATTTTTCTTCATTTCATGAAGAAAAAACTTTGTCCCTGATTAAACTTTACAGCAAAACAAAGAGAAGCCTTGAAATATTTGGGAAAGCCTTAACCATGTCTTCTTGGACTCATTGTTCCTAATGTTCTTTTCGAGGTATGCAAGGCTTAAATTACTAAATCAGGCATTTAAGGCCATAAAAATCATGGATTGATTAATCACAACCAGGTTCATTTTAGAAGAAAAATAAGCCTCATTTTTTTGTGCTTTCTAATGTATTACCAATGGCCTTTCTCTCTTTCAATGTTGTTCTCAAACTACAGATACAAACTTTCTCTGTGTTTTTCAAAGAACTGGATCTCATTTGAAAATGTGTTGCATTAATTTTTCTGTAATATTGCTTATATATTTTTAATGACCATCATGACGCATTCTGTTCCTGCTTCTCTGGCATAAGGTGATCTCTACCATCTTATTCTGAAAACTAACCTGAAAGACAACATACTGCATGATCAAAGCTGTCCAGAATCTGTTATGCCCTAGTGAATAGTGTGCCCCTCGCAGAAATCCTACTCAGTTGCATCTTTTCAGCTTTCTTATTCAAATGTTCCTTTTTTTTTTTTCTTAAGTAAACCATAATCCCCGTAAGATTAGTATTATATAGCATCAGAGTCAGCTCTTGCCTTGTACTACTCCTGGGCAATCAGAAAGTGGAAAGGAAGTAAGGAGATGAATGGTAGATACTGGAATAAGTTACAAGACCTGTTCTCTACAACCAGGTTTTGTAACCTGGTCTCATGACAAATGAAAAAAAAAAGTAAAAAAGAACATAAAAAATTAAACCCAAGTCTAGCAGAAGCTCTGTCCATAGTACTATTCCAACAATTTCCTGGTGAGGATGATTAAGGAAAGAGTTTTGGGAAATATACAGAAAATCAGCATCTTCTATTGTCCTCTCTCAGCGTCCAGGATCAGAGATATAACATGCACATACCAGCAGCCTCTATTCAAGAAAAGAAGTAGTGATTTACTGTTTTTACTGGAAAGAATCTAAATATTATATTATTTTCTGGTCTTTGGACAAGAGAAGACCATTATTGTAACTTAATTTGATTTCTTGAATAATATAGATCATAAAATGTCATCAAATGATTCCTCTGTCATGCCTTTTAAAAGTTTTGATCTAGATTTCAACTATAAATCCAACACATATTCTACTGATCCTCATGTGTATATATACGTATTAGTGACTAATTCCTTATATACTAGAATTGCCCATTTTCATTTTATGTCCTTGTTTAGATAAATGTCACCTCATTTTATTATTTCCTTGTAAAGTTCAGAAGTCAATTTTAGTATTCAATTTAGTATTCATCACTGACTTTTGACTCACAATTTTTCATCTTCTTTACATTTCTCTCACCCACTGTCCACAAATTTACTGTCTTAAAATCTTTGCTTATCATCTGTGCTTCAGATTCCTAGTCCTATCTTCTATCTCCTGTTCAATGTTCCCCATTTTTTTTGAAGCATATAAACTTTTCTACCTTACCTTCTTGGAAGAAACACTGTGAACACAGCTACATGAGACAGGTTGTTGTTTCAATTTCTAATGGCACAGTAGCTTGGAGCAGCTATTGAAGGGAAAAACTGGTCAGGTTTGAAATTCTAAACAGACGAAAGCTCAGAATGCTTAGAAACATACAGGCCAAAATGGTTCCCCTGTCTCCTGTGCAAAAACTGCCGTGTTTTAAATAGACGGATTTATTTACTGGATCTTAAGGTTCTGGAACCTCCAGGTCTTAATGCAAAAAAAGTATTTCCTGAGTTAAAGGAAGCCACATTGCTTTGAAATCATCCAGTGAAAACTACCCCAAAAGATTTATGTTAAAGGAGTGGGTAGTTTCATAAGAACTGAAGGAAGTGATGAAATGCATCTTCCTTTCTCAATAGCACAGAGGAATTGGGCATTACTCTGGAAGTACACAGACAGAAGTAAATTTCCAGAATCCTTGCAGAATAATGCTGGAGTGATCAGAACTGGGTTGGGTTTTTTTGTTGTTAATCTTCTGGCTCAGATCCATACCCAGAATGCTACCCTTTTTCAAAACACAGGATTTTCTTGATAGAACACTCTCTGCTACATAAAACCTAGGGCAAACTATGTGTATGACTCAGAGGTATAGGAGCAGGAAAGGTTAATGACAGAAGCACTGAGCACTAATCTTTCTCTATCATTTCTCTATTCTGCAACTCAATAGAAATCAATGTCCATCTCTAATTGTATGCATATCGAGTGCAATAATTTTTTCACTAAACAGATGTTTACCTTGGTTGCGAACAGATAATAGAAATTATAAAAAGCTAGAGATGAGTCAGACAGGACGGTTGCATGAGATACTCTCTAAGTTAAAAAAAAAAACCTATCTGCAGTATTGCTCTGTTATAAAATAAGGGCATTGTTATACTGTGTAACGCAGTTTTATGCTGGAAATATCTGAGTTGTTTGTGAATTGTTGGGGAAGATGACACAGGAAAGCCTTATAAATATGATTGCCGGGCAAAAGATGCTGAGAATATGGAAACTATAAGTGAGATTGAAATGAAAGCATGCTTTGAGATACCAAGCCTTAGTTACTGAACAACTGGAAAATAATGGTATAGCCGGCTGAAGGTAATCCTCTTTTGATTGAACAATATCCTCTGTTTGCAGACAAGTCCAAGGGTCAGAGCAGACCCTACTAACTTGGCAGAACGGGTCCAAAGAGTAGTTTTTAGAGTTTAAAATGTAATGCAGTATGGTAATGTAACAATTCTTATAGGCTGTATGTAAATGCTATAGGATTTGTATCTTGTACTAAATTGGTTAATGAAAATTAGAATATTCAACACAGAAGAAGATTTATTGTATTGTAAACGAGAACCTTGCGCTCTTACATCTCTCTTCTTCACTCTCTGTCTCTTACTTCCTGCTTTTCTGGACTGCTTCAAGCTGTGGCTGGCAGCTCCAAGCAGGTCCCCTGTACCCATGCCCTTCACAATAAACCTCATGCTCTAAGACCTGACTTGAGAGATCTCGCATCTCCATCCATCCTGACCGTCTAAACCTACCCACAGATCTACAGTGAATGAGCTGATAGGAAGACCAGTATTTCCAGTTCATGAACAGGTACCTCCTATTCAGCCAGCTGCTAGTTGTGGATCCTGTTCTGAGACTGCTCAGCCTCACCCACTGTCGTGGTTCAACCCCAGCCAGCAGCTACGCCCCATGCAGCCACCTGCTTACTTCCCCACCAGCAGGATCAGGGAGAGAATTAGAAGAGTAAAAGCTAAAATAACTCGTGGATTGAGATAAATACAGCTTAATAGGGAAAGCAAAAGCCATACACACAAAGCAAAGCAAGGACTTAATTCACTGCCACCCACGGGCAGGCAGCAGTTCAGCCATCTCCAGGAAAGCAGGGCCCCATCCAGCATTATTTGGGAAGACAAATGGCATCACTCCAAATGTTCTCCTTCCTCCTTCTTCTCCCCAGTTTTACATACTGATCATGATGTCATATGGTCTGGAATATGCCTTTGGTCAGTTTGAGTCACCAATCCCGGCTATGTCTCCTCCCAACCTCCCAAGTACCCCCTTGCCAGCCTGTCAGAAAGAAAAGCAGAAAAGGCTGTGTGTCTATCAAGGTCTGCTCAACAATAACAAAACCACCTCTATATTATATATAACTCTCTATATTATCATCCCTGTGTTCAGCACAGATCCAGAATACAACTTCATACCAGCCACTGTGAAGAAAACTCAGGTGAAACTGCCACACCCACCCAAAATAGAAAGAATTTAGATGGTTAGCACAGGTCTCTGACTTGAGCAGGTTTCCAAGAATTAGCTATTACGGTACATAGCATTTCAGTTTTGAAGTACCTTTGTGAATTTTGCTTACTTGTTTTCCTGTGAAGCTGTGTAAGAGTAAGCAGCTCTACCAGGAAATGGTTATTCACCATTCTGGCTCGAGTTCTGAATTTGTCAGATCCCAGCAGTAGAACAGCTCAAACAGTGGAACAAGGTATTTAGCATTATGAATAGCTGTGGTTAATGAAAACGTGACATCTGTAATGAAAATCCATAGAAGCTAAGACAAGCCTGTTCTTGTCAAAAGAAATTCTTACATAAGCTAGGTCGCTTAAAGCTATCCAAATTTTGGTGGATGTAGCTTCTCTAAAGCTATCTGAAGATCAAATCTAGTTGAACAGTAGAAACACTGACCTGAGTACATGTTGATCACTGCATGTCAAAACCTATAGTACCAGACTGGAAAGGATACACCAACCAATCTTTTCATTTGGTCTATTTTCAAAAGGTTCACGTGAGTTTGCATATAAGACTCTCAAGAGTCAGTTTCTTATAAAGACAGAATGAAGTCTCTTGTGGGTAGTTCCAATTTGTAAAGATTGAAATTATGGACATTCATGAGAAATCCATTAAGTCTAATTTATTTTCTCTATTAGGAAATTTTATTTCTTATTCTGAATTTCAGACATGATTCTCTGTTGTTGTAACTTGTGCTCATTACTTCTTATTCTGTCTAACATGAAAGAGAAACTAAACTCTTACTGTTTGTGATGGGTTTGTAGACTGTAATAATTTTCATCGTTCACTTCCACTTCTACCCTTTCTATTTTTTTAGGATGTTTTAAAAATCTGGTACTTGCAGATCATGTTTTCTAAACCTCTAGCCATTAATATCACTCTTTCATAAACTCGTCCTAAATGGTGAAGTTATTTGATAATTTTCCCATTTGAAAAGTATTTTTCCTTTATTGACCTTTATAAGTCCAATTATGACATTTGATAGCTGCTGTGCCAGATCACTGTGCTGGTGGATAGGTATGATTCTCTACAACCAAGTTATATGAATGATATTCAGAATATGTTTTTTTCTTTAACATGCTTTTTATTGAGTGTAAAATCTCTGCCTTTATCTCTTCTTGTTACTGAACCAGTGATCCCAACTCGTATTCTCCAAACTATGCTGCAATCATCAATTCTATTTTTCCATGTGGGAATTATTTTTTTTAAATTGGTTTATAATCAAATAATGACCTATAATAATGTAAAATAGACGAAATAAATCAGTAATATTTCTCCTTATTTTAGTTTTGGAAATTTTTAATTTAACCATCAGAAGAACAAGTAAAAAAAGAGAATTTATGCTAATGTAGAATCACTTTTTTTGAAGAAATTCAGAGGGTTCATGGTATAATATGATTAGATAAGAAAAGCTGCATTTTGTATCAACACATTGAAACACTCACAGCCAAAATGAAAGACATCATTGATCTGTCTGCATATTTTAATATTTTAATATATGCCAACGGTTTCTCCCAGCACAAACTATGCTATACTGAGATCATTGAATGGTCCATCTGTGAACAGTATAGTTAAGTCAGTGAAAATCTTCAATATAGTCCTGACATAAGATATCCAAGGGTATGCTCTGTCTCCAAAATGGTAACAACTTATGTGTTATCCTTTACCAATAACCTTTTTGGCTTTTTCCTGCTATGGCTGGTCTACAGAAGGCATCTCTGAACAGTAGTTGCAATCAAATTTGATACCTTAAAGGGTTCATAGGAATTTTTCTGGCCTTCTGATTTGGGGTGAGCTTTAACCTATTCTAAGGAATCCCTAATATTCTTTCTTTTTCTTCATTATCATATGAATGTGAACAGAGAATTTGCTCCTTTTTGACTGAAAATTAAGCACAACTGCCATACCTACCATAAGAAATGTAAAATTAGTTGTTTGACTCATTACATTTTTCATCTGTGATGTACTACATTCTCATAGTAAGGTAGAAGTTAACAAAAGAACTTCAGAAAGGCATTTAATTTCACCTTATGTCAAGGTATATCTGTCCTGAAAGATTAAATTTTTTTTAGTTTTCTTTTTCAAAATATATTTTGCTCTTTTTCAAAAGTATCTGAGATAGACTTTAATGGAGTAGTATTGGCAATAGTTAAATCTTCTACCTGCAAAATGGGTTTTTTATAAATTATACTATTTTTGGAAAGTAGTGTCACTACTAAAAATAACTATTAATATTATTAAAAATAAAACAACAAGCCAAGACATATTTGAAAAGGTTTACAGTTTATATAGTTCCTCAAGTCCTATTTATTAATTTACAAAGTTTTGAATTGATCCCAGGAATTAGATGGAAAATAAAGGGAAGTGACATTTTGAACAGTAGTTTTCAATTTATATTTTCACTCAGCAATACTGTATTCTGTAAACACTGAAAATGTCAAATGAGCCCTAGATCCTTTTGACTACCAGGTCACTGCTTACTGTGATGCAGATGTATCACTTTAGAGTGCAACGGAGTTCAGACATTATTTATATGCATAGAAAAACTTCCATTTTTTACTAACACACAGATTGAGTTACAAGTGCCCCACAAAGCTCCGTGTTGCCTCTGTTTTCAGGATATGTGAGAATTTTATAGAAAGAAAAAAAAACAGGAAAAAAAAAGAAAAAAGTAAAAGCTCAGTTCTAGGAAGTTAAGACCTTCAGAGAACATATTTTTGTGATCTATATTTTGCCCAATCTGGTCTACATCCTAAGAAATCCCCTACCAGGTGCTTTTTGTAAAAGTGATGAAATGCATAAACTGCCATTGGAGATATGAGGTTGTCTGGAAAGGAGAGGGTAGTAGGCAAAGAGACAGTTCCAATACAGATGAATGAGGTTTTACAACGTTTTTTTGGCTTCAGGCATTCTCATGTGGGAGGCAGTTCTGATGAAAGGAAGAGCACGATTTATCTGTATTTCCCTTTTTTTTTCCTGATAGACTTGAGTACATGGAATACAGTCATAAAATCATAGACTATCCTGAGTTGGAAGGGACCCATAAGGAAAGTCGAGTCCAAGTCCTAAAATGCACATTTTGAAATCATTAAATTTCCACATGGGTGGATTTTTTAGTCATGACTAAGGGTTTCCATGTGGTACTAAGATTTACAAGATTATTTTAGGACTAAGTATTTTAATATGCATATAAGTATCTAGATAGAAAAGCCTAACAAACCTCTAGTAGAAGACTGGGTCACTGTCCTACAGTTTTAACATGTATATAAAATAACAAAGCCCCATTGCTCTATTCAGGAACCAAGAAATTATTTGTCCTAATAATAAAGTATCTCCAAATCCAAAGCTCTTCAGAGTTTTATTTTAAAAATTCATATGTGTACCTATCTCATCTACATTAACTTAGCCTAACTCTCTTCTTTTGCCATATGTCTTTCAGACTTACAGGTTACCAGGAAGGCAGTTACCAGGTTTCTCAAATCTGCATCACACAAAAATTACAAAGTACAGATGTTATACTAATAAAGACTTTTAGGGCTCTTTCAGGCCCTTTCCTCAATTGGATGGTTTCCTTCCTTTAAGCAAGACAAATAGAGTTCTGCTAAATCCCTCTGAGCATTTATTTTAGGTATGGATATTTCATTTTGAAAAAATGAAAAAAAAATCTATTAACATGGCCTACTGCAGAAATGCAATGCAAAAGCACAGGTGTTGAATCACATGAGAAGCATCTGCTGGACCAGCTGTTGCCACCATTGCAGTGCAAGCTGGTGCCCAGGAGTATTTTCTCCTGCAGTTTTGTTTGTTCATTTGGGAAGAATGATAGGTGATGGACTGCCAAGCTGAGATGTGATTATTGTATTAAAGAGAGATTTGGTTGACCTCAGGTGTACCATCTTGTTAGTGGCTCCCACAATTGGTCTGCTGCCAAGACATATTTGCTAGAGAGTGGACAGATTTATTGAGTGAGACAAGAGGGAAAATAATGTGTCTTTGTTGTAATGGAGAATCTGCATGAGCTGTTAACCAAGATAGTATAGCAGAGATGGCTAAATAGTTGTGATAGCCAAAACTCAATAACAATGACTAACCTTTGTGTTAATGCTAGTTCACTGAGTGAAGAAAAGCACCTAAGCAGTACTTTGCTTTGACTAAGGAGGCTGAAATGAAAAAAAAAAAATCTGATTTCTCTGAAATATTAGACATCTGCAGCTGCATTGAAATGCAGTTACATAGGTGTCTGGCTAGCACTTCAGGAAATCAGGCACTTGGTGTTTTATTTCTATTCCTAGGAAGCTGTGGTAAAAAGGCATGACTGAGACACTTGGGTTACATGAGAAGTGTCCAAGAGTGTCAGGTTCCTCACAGCGTGATTCAGTGAGTTATCACAAAAGTGATATTAAGTGATTATACAGGAAATAGGGCACAGACTAATAGCTGGACAGAACTTTTTGTAAAATTTTACATTGCAATGTCTTATCTGTAGGTATATTCTGTAGCTTTGAGAAATCCAGTATATTGCAGAATATATACCTCAAAACAGTATCCCAATGCTGAAAAGAAATTCTAAAGTAGGGTAAGAATTTGTTCTCCTCGTGATCTTTCAGGATCGGAGTTTCATGTTTAAACTCCACTTACAAATCACCTTTTCTCAGTTTCTACTAAGAAGTCAGATTTACAGGTGTAATGATAAAACAATCTCCACGGGTTTATGTTATGTTTCTCATAGGCTGTTGCCACTGAGTCCTGTATTTCTTAGATTGAATTTTTCATTAGTATCAATAACTTCATCAATAGCATGAGGACTATGGCTTATGTTGTTGTAAAGATGTGTTTTACAAACAGCTAGTGAGGTCATGAAATTAATTTTACAGCAACTTATTAAAAAAACTGATGAGGCCAATTGTTTAGCTCTTCTCATTAGTGTTGGATATAAACCTTTGCCCCCAACAGTGAAAGATAAATGTTCAATTTAAGCAGATACCAAGTTCCCTTTATTAACAGATTTCCAGTATGCATTTGTAATGCTCTGTTTAGTGTTACAGGGGGTTTTGCACATGCATTCTCCACACTTGGCTGTTAGTAGATTTAATATCTTTAATAAAATGTTCTATAAACACCATTACTAAAAGTCAAGTCTGATAGCTAACTGCTAGGGAACTGTTTACACTATCAAGGTCACAGTCTAAACAATTTATAACAGCTGTAAATATTTAATATGAGTTGGTAGGTGAGAATATACTCAAGGATGTTCATAGATTTTTTTCAACATTTGCAGTAGAATTACCTTCAGAATTGTTTCTTCTAGGACGAGTCTTCTCATGGACTATACCCAATTCAGCACTGCTTACCTATACTTCTGTTGTGCCCAGTGCATGTTGTTTCTTAGTGATGATTACATCAGGTCTATTAAGATCACATAGAAAAAAAGACTTTTTTTCCAATCTGTCAGTCTACAATCTGCAAGTCACTGTGCATTGTATGCCATGGCATGCAAAAAGCATATTGCAACAACACAAGCTTCCTTCTCCCTTGCATGTGCTGTTTGGAATGGGAACAAGAACTGGTATCATGCAGGTGTATTTTCACAACTGACAGGAAGACAGGACTCCTAATATATATATTCTAGGAGATAAAATCACAGCTTCCTAGGAGGTAGCAGGAGTTTTGTCATTGACTTCATCAGAGTTAAAGGTTCCCTTGGGGAAGATATGTTTTGAGGTAATTGGCATGTTTTCACATTGTTAACTTTATGCTAATGGTATTTAAAGCATAGCTGTTCTGTTTGGGTAATGATGGTGAAACTAGGAGCTATCCGTGTTTTGTCTTCTGTTTTCTCATACATAATAGTTAAAAGGGTTACATTGATACTGCAATCAAATATCATTCATGCATACATCAGACTTCCATTCATTGGCATGTCTGACCACGGCATGTCTGACCTTCAGCCTAACAAATGATCCTTGATTATTATCCATTCACTACACATTCAATGCCTATTGGATGCATCTTTACACTTGTTTGCTATCTTTTTACCTGGTTATTATTAACTGCCAGTAATATCCTGCAGTTAAATCATATATGTCATATAAACCACCTTGCAATGTTTTTCAAAATGGATATTGAACTACTGTAATGCAGAGGTTTTTCCGAGCTAGTCTTGAAGATGCAAACTGTCAATAAAAACCCAAACCTGTCCTTATTTATGTAGTTATTTCTTTAACCTCAGTGGAAAGAATTTTTTACCCTACACTAAGAAAGTATTATTTCATCTTTCTGTAGTGGGATGTATTACAAATAAAATGAAATAATATCAATCTAATTTATTGTGAAGGGCTGGGCTAGTAATTTGTTCATATACAGTGTCCTTATTGCATTGTTCCAGTATTGAGGAACTAAAATTGGAGTTATGGTGGTAGTCTTATTTTCACTAATTCTGTCCTTCAGAAAATTCAATATATCAGCCAGCATTTTTTCTGAAGGTGTTCTGGATTGTATATGTTCTTTGTCAAGCACACTGCTTTAATTTCTTTTCTTCTGAATGACAATTAGGATAATGTTCCTTTTAATCTAGTTGGAAGAAGCACTAGACACATCCCCAACAGTTATAATTATTAATCAGTATTTCATTTGTTTATCAGTTTTATATTTAGTCCAATACTATTATCTATAAGAAAACCTACCTAATATCTTAGTCTTGATGTACAGGACATGATAATTCAACATCCAGTTTTACTTGCCATTAATGACAGTCATACTTACAATAATAAAATCGGTCTGTATCCCACCTGGCTGTGAATGTATGCAGTCATGGATCATTTCTGCTTATCAATGAGTCTAGCTCGTTCTTGACTATTTTCCTCAGATATTACTAAGCTATTGGGTAGGAACAATTGTTTTCTTGAAGGTTACCAAGAGAAAAAAAAGGAAAAAAAATTATTATCTTATTCCTCTGTAGAAGGAATCTGAAAAAAACCTTATACACTGAAGGAAAGTTACACTTGTATTTCATATTAAACAAAGGAAATTTCAGATTTTATTTTCCTTTATGTGTCAAATACAGTGGGTTTTTTTTCAGGAGAGTCTGAGTCTTTTCAATCTTTGAGTTAAGGCATTGAAATAATTAAATATATATCTGGATTCTTCTCCCAGTTGTAACTAGAATGCTTCTAGGCATTCATGTTAAACAGGTGCAACAAGAATGTAAAAAGATATCAAAAAATTTATTATTGTTTTGCCTTTATAATGACTTTTTTTTTTCGCTAAAACCTTTTCCATGTATTGTATATCAGAATTTTCTAGGCATGTGATAGTATTTCAGGAGAAAGGGTCAAGGTAGGAGAGGCTTGAGACTTGAGTAATTTTTTTTATTTGTCTTGGTAAAAGCAATTTTTTTTTTTTTACTTTTACATCTAAGATTATACAGCTTAAAACTGGATAAAAATAAGTAGGCTTTTCAAGAAGGAAATGTTTATCATTTAACATGTTGTAGAATAATTTTGAACATAATCTTTTTCACTTATGGTGTTATATTTTCCATATAATTTTCTATATAAGCTATATGTTACCACCTTCACTTACCATCTTCAGGACATAACTAAAAACATCTTCCGTCTGCCATTGGCAGCAAAAAATGGATGTGAGGACTTGCATGTTATTTCCCGTCCTGCTTACCTTTCCCACTCTCCCCCAAATTAGTTTTTTTTTTCAGAATTATTTTAGAAAACATGTCTTGATATAATAGAAAATAAATCTTACCAGAGTTCATAGAACAGCTCCAATTAAAAGGGACTGCTGAAGGTCAACCAGTCCTAACCCACTACTCAGAGGAGGCTTGATAAAATTACATTGCCCAGGGCTATTTCCAGTTGAGTCTTTGACACTACTAATGATGGTGATTTCATCTTGTCCCAGAATGTGTTCATTGCCTCTTGTATTATCACTATTATTTGCATTCAAGAAGAGCCTGGCTCCATCTTCCAATCAACAGCAACAAGGTCTCCCCTGACCATTCTGTTTTGGCTGAACAAACCTATTTCCCCAGCTTCTCTTCATAGGTCATGTGCTCCAGCCATGACCAGCTTAGTTGCCCTCCAGGTGTCCCACTGTGGCACGTGAATATTTTGAAAAGAGCCCAAAAATGGACATGACAGTCCATATGTGCTCTCCTGGCTGCCCAGAAGAAGTGAAGGCTCTTTTCCCTCACCTGTTGGCTCCGTTGTTACTAATGCAGCCAAGGATACTGGTGGATTTTGTTGCTGCAAAATCACATTACTAACTCATGTTCAGCTTATTGTTCAACAGGACCTGAAGTTGTTTTCTGCAGAGTTGCTTCCCAGATTATTGACGCTCAGCCTGTACTAGTGTGTAGGACTATTCCATTACAGGTGCAAGACTTCACACTTTTTTTTCACAGAATCATAGAGTAGTTAAGATTGGAAATGTCATTCTCTACAACTACCTGAAAGGAGGCTGTGGTAAAGTGGGGTCAGTCTGTTCTGCGGTGTCTCAAGTGAAAGGCTGAGAGGAAAATACCTGAATTTGCAAAAGAGGAGATTCAGATTAGATATTAGAATTTTTATTGTTTTACACTGAAAGGATGTTTAGGCATTGGAATAAGTCGCCCAGGGATGTGGTGGATCACCGTTTCTGGATGGGGCACTTGGGGATATGGTTTAGGGCTGATTATGTTGGTGCTAGTTTGTCAACTGGTATAGATCATCTTGAAGGTCTCTTCCAACCTTGATGATTCTGTGAAAGGACCTCTGGAGGTCAGCTGATCCAACCTCTCTTCTCAAGCTTTGCCAGCTAGAGCTATTTTCTCAGGACTGTGTCCAGATGGCTTTTGAATATTTCCAAGAAGAGAGAATTCACAACTTCCTTGCACAACTTGTTCCAGTGTTTGATCACCTTTACAATGAAAAAATGTTTCCTGATGCTCAGAGGAACCTCCTTGTTTCAGTGTGTGTCCATTACCTCTGGGTCTGTTACTGAGCAACAGTGAAAAGAACCTGACTCCGTCCTCTTTACACTGTCCTTCAGGTATTTATACATAGTGATGAAGTCCCTCTGAGTATTTCATTTCTCCAGGCTGAACAGTCCCAGCTCTCTCACAGCTTCATAAGACAGATGCTCCAGGCTGATCATCCTTGTGGTCCTTCATTGGACTATCTCCAGCATGTCCACAGCTCTCTTGCACAGAGGATTCCAGAACTTGACACAATACCCCAGATGTGGCGTCACCAGTTCAGAATAGAAGGTAAGTGTTATCTCCCTCCACTCGCTGGCAATACTTTGTCTAATGCAGCCCAGGACATCATCTGTAAGAGCACATTGCTGTTTCATACTGAACATGGTGTCCACCAGGACAACCACATCCTATTCTGTCAAGGTCCTTTGCATCTGGGTTGTTGAACTCCATGAAGTTCCTTTCAGTCTGTTCCTCCAGCCCATGCTGAATAGCTGCCCTTTATGCAGAGAGGTTTTTTACTTTTTCTACTTTTCTATGTAAGAACTCCTGTAATTTTCCGCAGTAGCTGTTTAGTAACTTGTAGGCAGTAGAATCCTATACCCTATACATAATAGAACCGCTTATCACCCCAGTATCCCTGGGAAGAGAACATTCCATCGCCTATGACGATTGAAATACGAAAGTTATAGGAGGATAGTAATAATCCTATGGAAATTTAACACATACAAGCATCCCATTAACTTCCTTTCTAATTGGGAGATTTTTGACAACTACGCTAATTTGCAAAACCTATGATAAATACCAGACAGACTGCTGTGCCATTAGATTCTTTTCAATATCTTTGTCAACTTCTGACTTGCTCAGGGCCTTGTAACGGTCTGCAGGGGCAAGCCCTCCCCCCGCCTTTGCAGTTTGTTCTCAGATGTGCACCGAAATAAAAGTATTTGCTTTTCCCTTCCCTGTTAACCTGGTTCTAGCTTCTGTTTTTTAGCCTGCTTTTAGGCAGCACCCTGTCCTGCATATTGAAAGTCCTGCAACCCCAAGTTTGGTGACATCTGCCAACTTGTTGAAAGTGCACTTCACTGCAGGTAATTAATGAAGACATGAATCTCTGAGAGATACTACTTGCTGCTGGCTGCCAGCTAGACTTTGCGCCACTGATTACAACACTTTAAGCCAAGAAATCAAGCCACTCCCAGTATTCCAACCTACTTTGTCGTCCAGTTATCCAGTCAGTATCTCATCAATTTGGTGATAAGGAGCCTACAGATAAGACTTACTAAGGTTAAGGTCTAAAAAATTCACTACTCTTCACTTGTGCACAAAACCAGTTATCTCATCATATAAAGCTATCAGGTTAGTCAGACATGATTGGTTTGCGCTAAACCCGTCTTGTCCATTCCTGTCTTCTTGTCCTTAATATGCATAGAAATAACTTCTAAGAGGATTCCCTCTATAACCTTCCTAGAGACTGAAATTTGGCCTACTGCAGTTACCTGGAGCCTCCTTTTCCTTCTTACAGGTGAGTGTGGTTTTTGCTTTTAATCCTGTCGTCAGGAACTCATATTTTTGGTCACCTGCTCCTGCAGTTCCTTTACCTGGTTACTCAGGCCCTGCTACCCCGGCCCCAGGAGAGGCAACAACCCTCTCTCCAGTCCCAGACCTGGACACAGGTGTCCTCCCTGTCAGAGACCTCCTCTGTTCCTCAGACATTTGCACCAATCAATGGCAATCAACATGCCCTGTGCTGTACTGGTACCATCACTGCACTATCTTCAGGCATCCCTGTGCAGCCACCAGCAGAGGTGCTCTGAGCCTTTACTCTGTGATTGCTGTTTCTCTGCTATCTGAGTCTTCCTTTGTCCTCAAAGTACATTACAGTGTGGTCAGAAATCCAAAAGCTTTGTAAAACTCTACACCTTTAACTGAAAACAGAACAGATAGAGCACAAACTTGTCTGTATCTGAGATCTACAGAGAACAGTCCTATTTAGTGACAGAATTTTTTTCCTGCACTTGAGCAGATGAGGACATTTAATGATCTGTATCTTGATTTATTCCCCTGCTCCCTTTCTCTCATAATCCCTACCTACTTGGATTAGAATGCCAGATTTCTTTTCCCCAGAAGGTAAATGAGTAACTGTGGTGAATTTGACATAAAACCAATATTTCCTAAAAAGTGTTACATTTACTATGTACACATAAATCAACACTTGTAAAAAAAAAAATCAGATGTTTTCAGGAAGTGTTAGAATCATTTTACTTGTACTTTTCTTCTCGGCACTGTGTACTCTGGCAATTTCCAAAAGTATGACAGCTTAGTCAGAATCAGTTTCATAGCTCTGACACAAGCATCTGCTACATTCACAAAACTTGAAAAGATGTAAATTTTACTTTGGTAAAATTTACAGATAGAAAAGGAGATATACTTATGGAAATCTGATATACATTATTCTTGTAGTGCGAGATTGCATAGGCACTACAGTTTTAGGCAAATGTTCACTCCTTTGAGAACATATTCCTTATGTTTAGTTTTTTACTAGTCATGACATATTATGTGCTTAATTTGTTACCATCAATTCTGTGAAGCCAGAGAAAAATGTTATTTCATATCAACATTACAGTGATCAATGGCAATCTTCAGACATCAAGGGGATTTTTGAACTGGAATTCCTTGATAAAGAAATTGATCAAATGTGGCAAAGTGGCACAAAGTGGCAAAAGTGGCAAAAATTTGATAAATTAGCAGATGTTTTTTGAAAAGAATATTTCCATTTTTATTACTATATACTAAACTTGAACTATTAGACTGATTAGAAATATATGTTATTCTGGTTATACCTGTTGAAATCAATAGGAATTCTATGTGATATTAACTCACTTCATTTGCTGTAACCCCACATTTTGGAATGTTTTCTGATTGATCTGTGGATTTAGATACTTGAACAAGCAAAAGAGTTGGAGTTAATACTATTTTAAAAATTAATATTTCTTAGTATGATGAATGAAGCTTATCTCTGTGACAATAATGTTCATATCTTTTGTATCAAATTGTAGGCATGATTCTTGTCTAATAAAAGAGATTAATCTTCTCTATTAAGACTAGGTATCTTCATGATTTTAAAATACTTATAATAATTACTAAATAGTTTGGTAATGCTCTAGCCAAAATCAGTTCACAGTGATTTAGCGAAAATTTTAAAAGGCTGTACCCAAAGATGACATTCAACTTTCTTTAAGCTACTAAGGAATAGTAATCAATTATGATATGTTGTCCTATTTGAAAGAACTAAAAATACTACAAAGGAAGTAAAAATTGTGAAACATAAATTTAATTACATTTAAGAGGAATGTTTTATTTTCAAGAACTTCACTGAAGAAACTGTACCCAATTGAGAAGGCTCATGCAGAACTTAGGAATTCTCTTCAAACTTTCATTTCTGTCAACTGCAAACATTTACATTAAACTCTGGACTTTCCCGTTATATTTTTCTTTCTAGAACACTACCATTCAAATGTAGGATCAGTGGACTTGGTCTGTCCCCTATATCTTTGGAAATCCCTCCAGGTTTTAGAGAAGGGCAATTCAAGCAATATGTAGAAAAAGGAAGTGAGATAATTCATAACAGATTTTCACCTGACAAAAATTCAGGATGAAGATCAATTATCTCATTCTGTATTTTGCTCTCCTAACTGCTCCTCTCTTATGAATCTGTGTTCCACTGGAGAACTTTTATAAGTATTCGGAAGTGGTATGCAATATGCAGCTGCCTCAACAAAGGCATCTATTACAATTTTAAATGCCTTACTGTAATCATCCCTTTTAGAGGGATCTGGCAGATTAACAGATTTTTCATTGGTTCTGTACAATTTTTAGTGGCAATGTAAAGCAGGTGAGATATCCTTGTATTCCTGAAATTGCTCACTTACATCCCACTCAAAAGGCTTTCTAATTTTTCTGGGAATGTTTTAAGTTGTCCTAATGGCCAGACCCCTAACCATTTTTTTTTCTTATGTAGCAATCACAGACAGTGTACTGAAATTAAGTTTTTTTTCACATGAGTATGTGTAGTCTGGCCATGAAAGCTGAAGAATTATAGCTTGAAATTTTATTTCCAATTATTGATCCTGCATGTATAATTTATAGTACTGCATCATACAAATTATAAAGAAATTTGTTTTATTGTTGGCATGATTACTCATTATATAGCAGTCTTAACTGGTTTTCTCCTGAATTAAAAAAAAAAAAAAAAAGTGTGCATATATAAACACATGCACTTTTTAAAAAACCTTTGTATAAAGGATGCAAAAATTCTTGATTTACAGTTAGTTATCTAAGCTTTCATATCCACATTAGCTGATACGAAAACTAGTCTGCTGCAGAGTGATATAGTGAGACTCAATTAATTAATGCTAATACAAAGGGCTGTTTTGCCTAGAAGAAAATTATTAATTCATCTGGTTTTAATTTCCAGAGAAGACCATCAGTTTATAGGAAGGAGTCCAGACTTTAGTCAAAACTGCTAATCTGTAGCTTGGAAATCTATTAAATGACAGAACAGCCTTGAAAGTGTTTGCGAATTGTTCAGACTGCTGTGCTGCCACTCAGAAAGATCCTGACAGACTGGAGAAATGGGCAGAGCAAAAAATTCTGAAATTCAAGACAAATGCAGAACCTATGCACCAGTACAAGCCGGAGGCTGGCCTATTGGAAAGCAGGTCTGTGCCCCATTGAGTCACAAGTCTTCAGTTATGCCTCAAGGACTCTTTTCTTCACAGGAATATAGCTTCGACAAAAGCAGGTAAAGATGCAAGCAATTTCTCTTCCTCCACACCCACTGTTAACAAAGAAACTCAACACATGGAAAACCACATATTTGGCCTGAAGAAAACTGACTTTATTGACAAACTAAGCAAGCTACTTGTTTCAGCAGTGTTAAAGTCATTAATACTATTCCTTTAGAAGAAACAAGCTTGCTACTGCAGAGCAACATAACTCTTCTAATAGAAGTTTCTGAGATGATCGCAATTGCTGAGCAGACAACAACATTTTATTTTGCAGATTTATGAGAAGCAAACATGTATGACCTGAATATTATTGGTAAATAGTGAGGCAGAGAAGAACATATTCCTTAAAAGAATTATTTCAAATAGATGCATCTCAGAGTATTTATCTGAGCTATTTAAAACTGACTAAAACAGACAAAAATCTGCACTGGTAGCATGAAATGTTAGGTGGTTTAACCAGGGATATTTCTGTTGGTAAACAGAATTTTGAGTATTTCTGTGAACACACTTTGGTTTTTGAATAGAGCTTTATTTATTCCATAATAATAATAATTTAGACTAAATGTCGTTCCTTTCATTCTGTTAAATGACATAAGAAATATAGATCATGACATTACCACAGGTATTGCATAATTGTGGATATTTTTGGCAAAAAACGACTACATTTTTAAAATAATAGATGACCTCCAGTGAAGCAGTGAATAGTCAATATCTATTATGCACATCATAATGACTATGTGAGTTTTCAGAGTTCCACTGACCAGAGTAAATTATCTTGACATTTCATGTTATTTATCTACTGCTCTACTGCTTTTGTTTAGTTAGAGAAAAAATTGCCTCCTCTCATTCTAACAAATAGCATTTCATGACAATAATACCTTAACCTGTATGTAAAATGATCAGGAGACCATGATCTACTGGAGTTACCATTGCTATCTTCGTTAGTGTTGAACAGTGCTGTGCTGTAGTCTGCTAGACACCACAAAGAGGACCAGTCCTCCAACAACCAATATTTTAGATCTCGGAAGACCTAGCACTGAAAACATTCAAATAATATCACTGGAAAAATGTCTGAATAAATTAACAGTGTAATCTCAAATTATGCTGTAATCTGATGCTTTTAAAGCAAATGCAGGTATGTGCCAAGAAGAAAAATTTGAAACCCATAGAAATTCCTCAGTAATGTCCCATGCCTTTCTCGAAGTTCTGTGGTTTAAGATGCTGAGGGCAAGTCTATTAAAAAAAAAATCAAAATATTATATAAGAATAATTTTTAAAATCTCAGCCAAGCAGTTATTTAACTTTTCTTATAAAATTACAGCAGTGTTTGGGGGTGATAATAATTATAAAGAACAACCTTTTACTTTGAATTTGTTTGTTTTGGTTTTTTTTTTTTTTTGTACAAATATACATCTTTCAATATAGATGCACAAAAGCAAAAAAATACATGTGAACTGAAATCTTTGGAGAATTCTAATGAATTGTCTAACAAATTATAAGTATTATTCAAGTAAAAAGTGTAATAGAACTTAAACTAAAAATGTAATGAAAAAATTATGCATTAAACTGTGAGGTACTTAGCAGGAAAAGATTAGAGAGTTTGTATTTTTAAAAAAAATTTAAAAACCAACATAAACCTTTCAACCAAATATGTTCTATAATGAAGATGGCAAACAGGACATTTACTGTCTCAGAAGTAGAATACAGTATAAATCAGGGAAGGAGTGAGTAACCCACTGCTTAAATTCTATGTCAAATGCTGTGTAAACCATAGTTCAAAGTGCTTCATGTAAGAAATAGAAAGTGGACAGTAGCTTAAGCATTATCCAGTGTCAAGAGTGTAAGAAAAACTGATACTGGGGTAGTGCAGAGTTCATAATTACTTGATGTGTTCAAGGATTCATCCTGCTTTTCCTGAGTACATGAGGCTTCATCAAGAAAATTAGGATGCTTTTAAAAAAATGAAAGGGATGAGAAATAAGGGAAGCGAGTTGATAATCTTGTTTTTAAAAGATTTCTTCATTTGTCTCTCTGATGTGATTGATTGTAGGTAGAAAGTCACAGAGCATATGATTTGAGCACAAATTAATGGGTAAGATGTCTTCAATAATCACTTTCAATGTCTGGGATATCATCACTGTAAAAAATTGGCTTTGATGTCTCATCAGTGTTTTTGTGTAAGTTATTATTTTTAAATATTTTCTTTGGTTTGGAGTGATTAATTTTGGAAAGATTATATGTCACTGTAGTGTATTTAATACAAAATTATCAAGGCTTGTAGTATGCTATATTGCCTAGATAATTTGATGGTAACAATAATCCCACTTAAAGCAAGAGATTGAATGAAATAATCTCCTGATTTCCTTCCAACTAGCATTTGTAGAATTACTTTAAATTTAAAGTGAAACTAGAAATTTGTGGAAGTGGTGGTTTATTTCCTGAAAAAAACAGTATTGAATATTTCTGCATGTAAAACCCTCTAAGTTTACAAATAGCTGTGAGGATACAGATTGTTGTAGACATACAACAATCAATCAATATTCAAATTTACTTTGAATATTGTAAGTAGTAGCACATTTGCTCAGTTGAGGCCTCTGAATAATTTTAAACATTATAATGTCAAAAAAGGAGGTGACAAAGTAGATTAAAAAGTATAAAAGAAGTTTTCGTCAAAAAAATTAATTTAGTATTGCATGATGTGTAGCACTCAGAGGTCAGAACTGCAGGGTGTGTTCATAAAGTGATAAAGAAAAGGAAATAAGGTAGATAGAAAGGCAGAGGTAGAAGAATAAACATGATAAGTGCAAAAAGAAAATGTAGACCTCAATAACATATTTTGGTTTTATTACTATAGCTGTAATTTTTAACTTGTTTAAAATAAATATATTTTATTAGGATTCACACTGACTAATAGGCATCCTGGTAAATGAAGAAACTGTCAAGAACTAGATAGATACATAGATGCAGTTCCAAAGATGAAGAGTATAGATACATCTTTATGGATAGAACCCTTCCTCCTTTCAATTTGTGTTCAAAACACCAATCTGACAGGAAATGTTAAAAAGATATTTCTTTTCACTTTCTTCTGAGAATTTTTTTCTGGACTTAACAAAGGGAGGGGTCCCCCTCCAGCTGTTATGTCAAACTATAACAATATTGATATATTTTTTCAACTTCAAAACCATAGCTAAATGCACCATGTTATTATCCCTTAGGAAAAAGAAGGACCTGATTTAGACAAAGAAAATTTTCTAACAATGTTAACCTAAATGCTACAATATAAGATGAGCTTCTATTTTTACTAAAAACCTCTGTCACTAAATTTGCAAGTGACCACCTTTAGGTTTTAGAATTAGAAGGAAATGGCATGGTCGTCTGAGTAGTTAAAATATAATTTATGATTAATTATATTATAATATTTATATTATAATACATTATATAATTAGTTATAATTAATGTGTATCAGAGGCATTTCTTCCTATTTTTCTAGTCACATTCACACTATACTTTAAATAAAGGCCTGTAGATATTGTAGAGGAGGGCTTTTCAGTCTGCTTAAAAAGTCCTTAAACAAATATGGAAAATATTGGCTTTTTTCAAACCTTTGGCTGTTCAGTCTATGACGTGAGGAGTACAGGGCATGGTGATGACTAATAGGTCTCTTGCACTTTAAGTGTGAAGTAGTACAAAAGTTCGCCTGCTTTCAATAACTTTATTTATCAGCTTTTAATTAGATCCTTTACAGCTACATGTCCTTTGGTCTGAGCTAATTGATCATGCATTGTGGTTTTAATAGATTTTGCAATAATAATGCTTCGCACTAATATAACACTTTAGATTTTCAAAGTACAGTCCAAACATTAACTAATTAACCCACAGAAAGCCCTTTGGGAGCTAAGAACAGTAAGTAAATATTTTATTCACTTTATAAAACAGGAATTTGGGAAATATGCAGTGATTTGATCAAGAATAGTGAGTGCGATGAGAAAAGGCTCCTTAAACAGAATCCAGGAGAAGCTGATAAAGTGGGCTGAAAGTCAATATTTGTGCTTTGCTGAAAATTTTGATAATTTGAAATGTTTTATTTCCAGATTTGAACAAAACCATGGTCTTGTTTCTGAAAGTAAAATAAAAATAGAATTTAGAAATATACATTTAAATATACATATTAACTTAAAATGTAAGTTTAAAAATAAAAGTCTTAAATTAATTATATTTTTTTGTCTTTTTAGCATATCTCAGTCATAAAGCTGGTTCTCTTATAATGCTATTCTTCATGGCATGTCTGTAGCTTTAAAATAGTCTGTCAAGTTGCAACAGATAATGGTAAAACCATTACATAAGTTTTTGTTTTAATAAAAACAAAATAAGGAAGCTGCTGCAGAAGGAAATGTTTTGTTTCTGTGGGGATAGTTAGTTGAAAAATAATGTGATTCCCCAAAGTTACAGAAAATAAACCTTTTTGGTATTTAATTAAAACATATAACTTTAACAGTAGTGTTACAAGTCCACATGAGCTTGATGTCAGTCAGAAAAACTAGCACTTAAATAAATTCAGGGACAAGAAAGTTGAAGATACTGTTATTCTAAAAACTATTCTTGACAGATTTTG
>VZRZ01006498.1:772043-790768 GCA_013398175.1 Climacteris rufus
TTTTGGTGGGTTTTTTTTTTTTTTTTGGTAGCATTTTTATTTAACATATATATGCTGGGCACAGTTCAGAGACTGTAGACCTCTTTTATTGAAAAGTCACTACCAAAATCGATGTTGAATTTTGTTTGTTGATTCTTATCTTTCATCAGTCTTTTATTTCAATTTCTGATTCCCTTTCTTCCTGGTCCCACTGCAGGTTTTTCTCTCTATATGAATTTCAGTGTTGGAAGTTTTCCAGTTTATAACTGGAGGCTGAAACAAGAGCTTGATGGTAGAAAAAAAAATGTGAGTAGGGAAGGAGATAATAGCTGAAACAACTAGAAATTTATTTCTGACAGTCCTGGCTAAAGAGCCCACGTGGCTTGTCCTGAGGAGAGCAGCAAGGAAAAAAAAAATCAATGTTTATTGCTAATTAGCAATTAAAATCTTACCCTTTTATAGCTTATTAAAACATCATATAGAACTAATGGCTATCGAACTCCCAATGAAAGTTGCACAGTACTTAAAGCAACAATGATTTTTTGTTAGGAAACCATGAAGTCTACCAATATTCTTTGCTCTGTTCTGGGTTTCCTGACGAAAGATCTGACCTCTGCCTAGGTTTGCCACTCTGGAATTGAACCTAGCAGCATCTAAGATGACAATATTGACTTTGAGAAGTGGGATCTGACATCAGTGGGAGAGGCTGGCATCTTGTATTCGTGGTTTTGTACAATCTGCACTGACAGAAAAAAACATGGCAAAGAGACCACTTCTGTTGCCCAGGACTGGCAACAGCTGAGATGGTGGAGATGACTTAGTGAAAACAGAGCTGATGTCCCTTCCTGGGAGTAAGATCCATCAGTTTCAGAATATATGGAAAAAAATATGGTGGTACCAGTTTTGTATTCCTTGACTGTATTCCTGAGGCATTTTAAGGGTTAGAGGGAGTTGTTAAAAAGTTCTGAGCAAAACAGACAACTAAGCTAGTTATTCATATTTCCTACTCCCCACTCTTTAGGTTTACCAAGTACAGATTATTTCTGAAAACAGTGCCTTCCTATCAAAAATGTTGTATTCCCACAGCTGTAAGAGCTTTAAAGGGAGAAGGAAACTACAATGTGAATTACCACCGTCCATTTAAGTTGAAATTTGCTAATGCCTGGGAATTAATGGGTTTTGAGAAGCAAGAACAAGTCAAACTATTTTTTAATTTTTACTTGGAACCCAAAGTGGCAGTTCCAAGTATAGGTAAGAAAGAATAAAATCTACAAGTCTAACAGAAAGTCTGTGTACAAAGTACCTTGGTGAGTTCTAGTTTCTAACTTTTGTCCTTTAAATATTGACATTCCTTTTACTCATGATTTTGACATCTGCAAAATTATTATTTTATTTACATTTCATTAAAAATTTCTCCTAAAGGCCTTTATTATTGGAAACTAAAAGAAAGGGAAATCCCAGCAGAAACACATTAAGCTTTGTTTCCTTTGCTTAGTATCCAATGTATGATTTCTAAGTACACATCATTTGTTATTATATTTGTCTTAGTGTCTGGCTCCAGGCATCCTCTAAGTTAAGGAAAAAAATTTGTTGGCTTTTTAGCCTGCAGCTTTGTAAGATGCTATGAGCATCAAAGACAAATCACCTGGAAGTGCGAGGATCAATTGATGGGAAAGGAATAGCCTATCTTGCCCATTATCACAGACTCCCTCATTAGGCATACTGTGAGAGTGCTGACAAGCTGTGATGGATCAGCAGGCTCTGCCACACCAAGCTGCATGGGAAATCTGTTGGCATCCATTAGACAATGGTCAGTGGGAGCCACATACCACCGAGCACACACGCTTCAGACTGCAACAACACCTCCCACTCCAATGCGGTGCTTCCTGCCATTTGCTGAAGCTCCCCAACATTCACAGAGTGGAAATGTTTACATGAAGTGACACTGCAGCAATGTCCCCAGGAAGTGTTTTCAGAATGTAAACCAGCAGTAAGGACAACAAAGAGGCTTTGATCAACATTGTAATGCTCATTTCTGAAGCCTTCTGTCATTTTTGCAGGACACACAACGTAGTATTAGGTGTCCAGGATTCTTTAGCCAGATCTGTGCTTGGATGTGGTTCATGCCATGACCATAGAAAAGTTATACTGACATATTTAGCTTGCTGACATAGTGCCAGAGTAGAAACAAGAGTGAAAGGCTGTTGTACTGACTGCAAGCCACCTGGTGGCCTGGCAGGCGACAAGGTTTGGTGTCCCAGCAGCAGGCAAACCAAAGTCCTGTCAGCAGCTGTCAGTGCTGCCTGCAAGTGGCTCAGTGGAAGGCTGGCTGCAGCAGAGTTGTTGCTAGGCAACGATGCAAGGGCGAAGGAAGAAAGAGGGACTCTTTCCTTGTCTGCAGTCCCAACTTTATTCCAGCCCCGAGGGGCAGAAGTTTCGGTTGAAAGGGGAGACAAAGGAGAAGAGCTGTTTGGGAGCAGTTACAGCAACTTTTAAATGGGGGAGGAGAAGGGGAGGAACAAAGGGACAAACCAATGGGGAAATGACAAGGGGTGACAGGGAACAAATCACAACAGTTTGGGGGAGGGAAATATTTGAATCAACCAATGGTGAACCTAACAGAGCAGAATTTTCCAGAACTTAATGCATAGGCAACACAGCACATGAATATACATAGGGATTTGAACCAATGAGGTTAGGGGAACAAATAAGCTTCTGAAAAAGGGGGAGAAGACGCTGCAGGAGTGACACCTAGTGGGAGGTGACCCTAGACTTGGGTCTCGCCCTCGGATCCGCCCTCAGGGTCTGAGTCCTGGGCAGGGAAATCCACCCACTTGATGTCACTCAGCCCCAAGGTGGGCTGGGCCGCCGCAATAAAAGGTGTGGATTAGCTTGTACTGGTTGAAGAATCACTACAACAGGAAGAGGTAACAGTGTCCTCCACATCTGCAAAAGTCCTGGGCTGCAAACTGTCTATAGTTATCCACAGCTATTAGCTGTGATATAGAATTGCTATTTTTACTACCTGCTGCTGCATTTGTGCTCAGCATGTGTGGAAAAAAGAGAGATTTTTAGGTCCAGCAGGAGGCAGAACTTGCCTTGGTACCACAAAAGCCCCCAGGGCACACACAACCATGCAAAGTCTTCAGTATTGATGCTTCTTTCAATCAGTTATTAGCAACACCAGTAGTTTAGTTCTAAAAGCACAGGGCACCGTTTTGGCAGTTTAGTTGTCAAGGATAGAAAAAAATTAACTTGATCATGGACAGTAATTTCTTTATAGTAATTTTTTTCTGACAGTCCATGAAGAAAAGGCATGAGGTTATCTTATTTAAAGCTGAAGCTAGTAAACAGAGATAGCAAAAATAAATTAATGGAAGAATTTGCCTAGCAATTAAGTTAATTTTCTGTTATTGAAAAAATGTTTTAAAACAGATACAGAAATTTTGTACTTGTTAAAGAATTTGTTGGAATGAGATCTTTGACTTACTTTAGAAATCAAACTAAAAATCCTACGTATCCAATTTTTCTTAGAAGTATCTGCTTTGAATTAATTTGTAGAATCTGTTGAATTTTCTATTAGTGTGACCTCCTGTTTATGTATGCAACTGTATGTTAAGGGAAAGAGAGAGGGGGGAACATATATCTGTCCTAAAATAGATGTATGAGCTGCAATAATACGTAATGCTAATAGAAAATATCAATATTTCATCACACATGTAAGAGATTTTTTCAAATACATTAAAGATGCACAATATGAGAAGGTGACAATAGTATATCCATAGTTTGGTATAGTAAGCTCATATACTAATTTTTCCTTATGATTGAGTAAATTATTGTCTATGTAATAAAGAATTTTATTTCCTCCCCAAGGTTATTCACATTCAGGACAACAGGTAATAAAACATGCATGTGTTTATGATGAGCTGCATTCCACCATTTTATCAAAAATAGAAGAGTTGGAATTGATAATAATTTGTGGCTCATACATAACAATAAATCAAATTTATTGAAAATACTGCTGCCCATAATATGATGAAAATATTCCAGTGTCATTAAGTTTGGGACAGTGCCAAACATTTCAGACATTACAGCAACAATTAAATTTACTTGTGAAACCTCAGATACACTTGGTGTAATGTACTAAAAATAAAAACATAATTAGACATTGTTCTAGGAATTGTGTAGAATTTTTTAATTTGTCCAATTTTGAAAGTTAAACACTGGGTAGAATTGTGAAATGGAGAGGGAGAAGCACATTCTTTATTTAGACTTTCATGTTAGATAACATAAGTTTACATGATAGATCAGAGAGTACACAGAAGGATGACTACATGCAGGCCTATACTATCTATTAAATTGAACAAAATAACAACCCAATCTGATTATCCTGATTGACGTATATGTTCACTTTAACTTCAGAATAAATTTTGAGGGGATATGTTTATACTTTGCACTGGATTACCTGGTCAGCTTTTGAGATACCTTTATTTCCATTGCAGTCCCAAAGAACTTTTTCTTTTTTTTTTTTTTTTTAATTTAGCATTGGAATCAATACAGTTGCAATATTTCCATTCTCATGGAAACTGAAAACAGTAAAAAATGATGTAAACTGCAATAATTTATTACTTTATTATTTAATCTCCTTCTTTCAAACCATATCTACACCTCTGCTGGTGGAAAAATTTTACAGTTGGAAGGAAGTTCAGGACTGATCAATTCCCTACATTGACAAATATGTAAGAACATAAACATATATAAATGTATAGGTATTTTTCCTTTTGCTAGGAGATTTTTAGTGCCATGTGTATTGCAAAATATGATACTGGATTTAGAGTGTGTTGAGAAGAACATTAAGCTGATTCTGAAACTTTTGATAGCGAAGCCAACAAAAAAGTAAGAACTTATAACAGAATAGTGTAATTAGTGTGAAGCAACTTTAGTATATGACTGGTGTTTTCTTTATTCAGATCCTCAAAGAACACTCTCAAAAGTGTCAAGAGATTTACTTTAAAATTTTGCTGTGCCCTTAGATAATTGTGTCATAACTTTGATAATATATTTTGCCTATCATCTTGCAAAACACTGAAGGGCTTTATCAAAAATAAATATCGACATGCTATTCTCTCAGTTCATGTCCAGCGTGATAGGAAAAAGGAGAACAAATGTTGGGCAAGAGGAAGATTATTATGAAACAAAGCAAAATTGGTCACCAGGGTTTTGTTGTCCAAGAGGGATGATATGCTAAAAGTGAATGAATAGTTTAAATAATGAAAACTAAGTTATATGTTTAAAGATCTTTGTTTCACTAGTTTGCTGTGAGTAATGCAAGTAATGTCTGGCTGAAATATACAGCTCTGTCTTGAATATGGTCCTTTAAATTAACAGTATTTCATCTGGTGTTAAAAGGAATGGTGATGGTTGGACAGTCTGTCAGAGAAAAAGTAAAGCCCTAAATCCAAGCTGAAATTAATTGTCCTCTGTCAAGGCTGTGTTTTCTGTCTGAAGCAATTGTTGAAATTGTATTCAAAATTCAATTGAAGAGGTTTTCCTTCTGAATTGTAAAAAAAACCCCAACAAACTAAAAATCCCCTAAATATATCCTGTTCCCAGGGAAAAGCAGGCATCAAATTTATTGAGAAAGAAGGATGAGAAATGAATAATCTCCTAATCAATAAAAAGTTTGCAAGCTAAAGCTTTCTTCATATCTGTTTCAATCTGACACTTTTCTTCCTTGGCCATCTTATGTTTTGCTCAAGGTTTTATAACATGTGACTCTTGGAAAATTTATTCTTCTAAAGATTTTGGCAAAACAAGTGACAGGAGTCTGTGTAAAGAGATGAATGTCCAACATCAGAAGCAAAATTTTTGCATTGCCTGTGCAGCTGCAACTGTCCACCAACAAGCAGAATTAAGAGATTTAGGGAAAGGAGCGATGGCTTTTAATAAAGGAAGTAGTCATCATCCATCATAAAATCTGCAAGATAGAATGGAACCCAAAACTTTCTGATTAACATTTAGTTAGATACTGTTTTTTTGTTTCATAAATATATAGCTAGGATTTTAGAGTCTATGGCACACAGCTTGTTTCCCAGAACTAGAAAACCCTGGAGACTGTAAACAAGCCTTCTCTTTTGTTAAAATAGTCTCCAAGCTCAAAAATATCCGAAAGAGATTAATTGGCTATGACTGATATTCTGATTGTCCCCACCTGGCAGCCATGTCTCTGTGCATCCACTGCTGGAACCAGCAGCCTTTTCTGTAAAGAGTAGAGACAGGCACAACCTTAGGCAGTGGTGGGTTGGGGAGAGGGGCAGCCTGCCAGAAAAATATTCTTCTTCCTGTGCCCAGAAGATCACAGTGCCTCTTTCAATTAATTATGAGAAAGTGGAATCACCAATGTTCCTCTGCCTATCCTGCTGTGTAATCCTGCCATAATCCCAGTTTTTACCAGTGCCACATGGGCAATGAAAAACAGCAGCAGACAGCTTTGTTTTTGTAATACTTTCTTCCATTTAACTGCAGCTTACCATTCTCAGGCATCTCTGCCAAGTGAATGTTCCCTGAGATATTAAAACATGCCATATTCATACACTTCATGATACAGTGGAAAATTTTCACTTACGCTCTAGCCTTCCTGATTACATATTTATCTTCTTAGGATATTTTACCACAGGTAAAATGTCTTCTCTCTAATAAGCTCATCTTTGTCTGTCTCTCTGCTGCCCCTTGTTATTGAGGGAAAATGTCAGCTCCCTTGTTTGGGCTCTGTTTTGAAGTAGTAGTAATTCACACAGTGGGATTGGACTTTCATACATTCACATATAGAGTGAATGTATGAAATACGTGAATGTATGAGCAGTATTAGAACAAATCCCTCCCTTCTCTTTAGTTTCTCTATTAAATACATACTTACAAACCTATTGCAATAAAAATGCTTATTGAGGCATAAAGCAAAAACAAGTTTTGAAGCTATAAACGATATCTAGCACACCTGATTAAGAAGAGGCAATAATTTATGATTTTTTGTGTCACTAAAGTATTACAAAGGCATTGACAAAAATTGCAGGAGAATTCAGTAGAAGATTCTAGGCCCTTATAAGACTGTATCATATTATATGGTGCTACTCTCACTTTCCTGTTGTGTTGTCCAAACGTTCCTCTTAGCAAAGCTCTCCAGTTTCTTTTCATCTTAGATTCATGTGTCTAGGAGGACTAGATTCTTGTTCCTCATAAGCAGCTATAAGATTGCACTGCTGCAGTCTTAGAAGATAATCTTTCCTCATTGGTTCTAAGGATTTCAAACATGATTTTCGAGGCTAATATTTACTGCTTGTCAGCATGGGAAAGCCAGTAGATTGCTGTTTTTATAAGTGATTGTCTTTTTCCTCCTCTGAAATATAGAAACATATTTGATATAATATACTATGTTAAGCATTAAAGGCGCAAACATTAAAGGGGCAAACTTGTGGGCAGTTGCACAACTAGAGCACAGGAAAACATATATAAATAGAAAAAGAATGTGAAAAATAACAACAAAAAAAGTTGCAAAACAAGCAGGAAAGCTACCTGAAGAAACCCAAGTAATCCGCAGGACAAGTAAGACAGTGGCTTGCAGAAACAGAACAAGTGCCAGTTCCTGAAACAATATGAATGATGTGAGGAGTAGATGAGATAATTTTCCTTCTGGGAAGGGAGATGAGTGTAAACACACCAGTGATGAGAGAGCAGAAAGATGGGCAAGAAAGGAGTCACTCAAATGGATTTTAGCTTCCTTCATGAAAGACCTCTCAAACCCATCACCTTCACCTTGGCTAAGAACATCGAAGACTGTGGGCATCAGTACTACATGTCATCAGTTCCATAGTGTTCTTATGTATTGCAATATACTACTATGCTGCACTCACAGGTAATGTAGAATAAGATTGTTCAGGGATAATTGTGTGAATATCCAGTAATACTGACTGATAATGTAGCGCAGGTAAAAAGTGTGGGTTACTGGAAGCCTTTGGCAGCAATCATGTGACCTGAGAAAAGCAATTCCAGCCTTGCCCTGTTCCCCTGGGGGAGGGATCGCAGCTGCCTTCTTCTTCCCTGCTGGCGTTTGCAGGACCTCATGCACGTGGTTTAATTGAGGCAGTAAAAGTGAAGAGATGAGGAAGGGTTCTTTTCTGCTTGAGTCCAGATAGCAGACAAGGAGCGGATGAAGAACAGGGAGGGCTGGCACAAGCTAGCTGATAAATCAGGGAAGCAAGGGGAAGGCAGTTGGAAGAGAGCCAATGGCTGCGGAGGACCGGAACGACTGACAGGGGCGCTGGCCAGCCACGCGGCTGTCCGCACACAGCAGAGCAACCAATGGGCTGCCCTTTTGGGCAGGGACCAACCCCCCACTATGATCAGGGAGCCCCCGCAGCGGCTTGGGGCATGCCACCCCTGGCTACATCGACATTGGGAGGGGAGGGCCAAACCCCCGCGGCTCCAGCACGGTGGGGCCGGGCTGGGCCGTTGGCTACCCCCAGAGGCACTGCAATAGTTCACCGTTTCTTACAAAAAAATTAAAAGGGTTTTACAGATTAACAATGTAGTTTTTCCACCCACAGGTCCCTAAAAATCAGAAAGTTTATTTCAGTCTCTTTGAGTCCTGAGTGTGGGTTTTTTTTTTGAAAACAGCTTGGAGGTTCACACAGTCTTGGTTGTTTTCTTTGCATCTTTTTCTCTTCCAAGCGGCATTTTTCTTATTTAATTCTGTAGTTTCTGGGGAGAGCTTAACAAACACTTTTGTAAGATCCCCGTGCACTCACCTGAGTGATGCAGAGGTGGACATGCAGGCTTATTTACTTTCTCCACAGAGTTTGCCTGTTGGGGAGTGTGGGGTAGAGGTTTTTCTTATTAGCAGGGCCATTGTATGTTAATTTGGCCAGCTGCTTGGTGAATTCCCCATGGGGGAAGGGCCCGATGTAAAGGGGGAGGGGCCAGGCCCCAGCACGGGAAAAATTTGTGGGGATGAAGGGAGAAGGAAGAGAAGCTGCAGGCTGAGTCACGTGGCCCGTGCCATATAAGCCTGCATGGCTGTGCCATGCAGTTGGCAGGATTCTTGTTGTTACAGATTAGGGCAGAAAAACTGGGAATGAGGGGAAGGTAAAAAGGGTTAGGAAAAATTCCCGAGCAGCATGGCCAGTGCTGCCCTGGCAGGGGTAAGAAATAGGTGGGGCAGAGACTGAGAGATGGCAGCAACTCAGTTATCATGTGATGAGGTATCTCTGCCCCCCCACTTCTGTGGAGGTTAGTGGGAGTAGGAGCACACAGAGGGAAATCACCAGTAGTCTCTGGGAAGAATTGGAAAATATGGAGACAACTTTTTAAAGTTTAGGGTTCCCACCACCAGGGGTAAGGGTCTTCCTCTTGGGAACTGGGCAAGCCTGACCCATATTTCCCAAAATCTCACCACCCGCCAAAAGGAAAAAATGCAGAAAATAATAAAAACAGTGATGGATATATAGAGCAGTCCCGGAGGTACCCGTCTCCTGTCCTTTCAGGTTCCTAGGGTACTCACAATCCTCGGGACGCGTCACGGCTTCTTCTATCGTGGGTGCCCCTTTCTGCAGTCCTGGGAGTCCATTTGGACTTGAAATCCCAACTTTCTCGTGGGCTTGCTATCCTGCCTTTAGTCCATGATGCTTCCCTCAAAAAAAGTTCTTTTGGTGGTGTCTTCTTCTGTGTTTTTTGACCAGTTGTCCAGAGCGGCTTGAGAATTATTGGTCACCTTCCAGGGTTTGTCGGACACAAATCGGCAGCCTTGGAAGGTTATTTGATCATTCCAGAACGTTACTCCTGTCGAGCAGAGATGTTTCTCCGAAGGCTTTCAGCAAGAAAGCACTGCATTGGGACACCATTTGCCACGGGTAAAAAGTGTGGGTTACTGGAAGCCTTTGACAGCAATCACGTGACCTGAGAAAAGCAATTCCAGCCTTGCCCAGTTCCCCCAGGGGTGGAGGATCACAGCTGCCTTCTTCCCCCCTGCTGGCGTTTGCAGGAACTCATGCACGTGGTTTAATTAAGTCAGTAAAAGTGAAGAGATGAGGAAGGGTTCTTTTCTGCTGGGAAGGGGAGGGCTGGCACGAGCTAGCAGATAAATCATGGAAGCGAGGGGAAGACAGTCAGGAGAGAGCCAATGGCTGCGGAGGACCGGAACGACTGACAGGGGCGCCAGCCAGCCACATGGCTGTCTGCATACAGCAGAGCAACCAATGGGCTGCCCTTTTGGGCAGGAACCGCCTCCCCGGCGTGGCCAGGGAGACCCCAGGGCGGCCCAGGGCGTGCCACCCCTGGCTGCATCGGCATTGGGAGGGGAGGGCCCAGCCCCCATGGCACCAGCACAGAAAGGCCGGGCCGGGCCATTGGCTACCCCCAGAGGCACTGCAACAATAATGAGCAACAACTACCCATTGGCAAAATGTGCTATTAGTGAATGTCAGTCTGGAAAAGCATTGCTCGAATTTTTTTGAACAATAATCATAATGGTCTTTAATTTCCTGCATATTCCTATATATATACACCCAATTGCAAGTCCTTTAAAACATTTGAGAGCTGTTCACAAATATTAGACTTTTAAGAGAACCATTTTATCTTTACGTTTTCCAGAGTTAGATGAGTGAATGGCAACTGAAGTTTTGACTAATGGAGGAAAATGAATGAGAAGACTTTCAGACCTAAGTGAGTGAGTATGAATGGTTTTCTGCAGGGAGCTAGGGGTGCTTAGCTTGTATTCCTTGGCAAAACAGCCAGGGAAGGGCACCTAGCAAACATAACACAGAATTCAAATGATACCTTTCTTCACTCTGCTACTGATTAGCTACGTGGCTTGATTTAATACTTTTACTTTTTGTTAATTATAAAACAGGCTTATTTTGTCTAAAAAACAAAATTTTGCTTAGCCTGTCTTAAAGATAGGCATTTTTTAGTTAAAAAATAGATTTTGATGTGAGATACACCTTCAGATCATCATGTGTAGCAGCTCACCAATGCCTGTGTCTGCAAGAATCCAGAGATGTTTTACTAGTAATAATGTTGTACCATAATAATTGATTAATCCAAAACCTGAAATACTGTCTAGTAAAACATGGTGCTTACATAATAGTGCATAACTTTTCTGCAGAAAATGAATGAATATTTCCTTATCCGTTCCTCAGGAATTGTGAAATGTGGTGGGTTAGCTGGTTGGATCAGCATTGTACTGTCAGTCTGCTGAGGTTATGGAGACATTTGCTAATGATTGTTGTAAAATCAGTATCTGGTCTAATTCCATGTAAATAAGATTACTGATCACCTTCTGCCTATGAACATCTTTATAATATCATTAGAAAAAAATGTTTCCTACTTATAAAATTAATTCAGATATGTTCCCTTACCCTCTTTTTCCCCCTCCCATTTCTTAGAATTATCCCTTTTTGCTTTAAGTTTATAATTCCTATGGATGTTATTGCTAGGGAAAGTATTACAGAACTCAATTTGGAATGAAGTAAAAAGCGACATCTTAGAACATTAGATCAGTGTCAATTCAGAAATAATTGTTCCCAAGTAGTGTAGTAGTAGTAGTTCCCAAGAATAGTTCCCAAGTAGTTCCCAAGTAGTTCCCAAGAGTACCTTGTCGTCACATTTCATAAGAGCCAGAAAAAAACCTCATTCAATAAATGTAGTTGTTGAAAGAGCATCTGGAGCTGGAAATCTTATCCTGATGGGAGAGTACAACACCATACAAGGGACACAGTATTCTTTGTAGTTGTAAAAGAAAAGAAAAACATCTGCACAATTCTGTCTGCGTGTTTGGGAGGCTGAAACAATTTGACTAGGAAATAGCAAATGACGAGAATTTCCATATAAAATTTTACCCAGGATTAATACTCTTTATTTTACAAACACTTGGTAGGTGATCTTTGATCAAGTAAAAAATTGGCTTTCATAAAATTCGTTTACCATATGGTAAACTGACCATTTGCACATGCTGCTTGAGACCTTGCTATCTTGAGACTTTTCTCATCAGTCTGATAATGAAATTATGTAAAAGGACAGCAGGCAGACCACCTGTTGCAGCACTGATACTGAGCAAGTTATTTATACTCTGTCCAGTGAAAATTATTTAATTAGTCTGCAACTTTCATCAAAAAAGATAACTTTCTTTCTGAAAGAGATGAAATTTTATGTATGTGCTTCCTTTGTACCCAGATGCTTTACATTTATCTAATATTGTAAATTATTGCAATGAGATTGCTTCCAGTGTTCTTAATATGTATTGCAAATGCCATAATGCTAAAAGCATAGGTAGCAATAGCAGTTCTAATATCCAAGCTTGAGATCTCACTTTGCTACACACAAGAAGCAGTAGTTGTATCTAAATTCAGCTACATCTTTTGTGTGAGTCTAATCAGGATGACAGGATTGTTTCCCTCCATTGGCTGTGTAGGTTATATGGTACATGTACTTGTTCATGTAATGTTCTGAATGACTTTTATTTTGAATTTGTTTTATTAACTGTGCATTTGACAAGGCTACTCACATCACCACTGTGAAATACAAACCCCATCATTTTCTCCTGGGTTTTTTTACAGACAGGCAAGTGAAGAATCAATGACCTGACTTGAAATATTTCAGGTCAATGTACAGATTGTAATGACTTGTCATCCAGTCATCCCAAAGATTTCAAATATTCAGAATCCTATTTGTTGCCTATATCAAGTCTAGAAAGTAAGCCCAGATACACTGAGCCAAGCATCTTCCTCTTTCTGACACAACACCTGCTAAGTAAAATTTGTTAAAAGCAATATGAAATTTTACTTGAGTAAAAGTTTTATTTATTTATTTATTTGTTTATTTGCTTATTTATGCTAGAGTTGTAGACTGTACTATCTATATGAAGAATCTTCTTTGTGACAGAGAAAGTAAAAGACTTTTTAAAAGGCAAACTCTATGTACACTTGTTTTTTACATGATCACACATTGGAGCAGGGTTCTTTTTATTTTACCTTGTTTAAATATGCAGATGAAGCCCTGTATCCTTGGCAGCCTATGAGAAAATAAGTGAATAGGACAGGCATCTAAGCAATAACACTTCTAAAACACCCTTATATGTGAAAGTATGGTAATAGCTAAGATTCATTACAACAGACTTGCTACTTGTGGCCTGGTTTTGCTGCTACATTTAGTGATGGGATGGCCTTATCAATTCTAGTGATTCTACAGTGGCTAAGGGCTGTGTTTTACCAGCATTTAATAGAACCTATAAATAAAGTACACCTTTCATCTACTTTAAAAGTGGGTCATGAAGCAAAGGTGAATTCTGGGTAATAAACAGAACCAACATGGGTAGGTATTCGCAATACTTTTCATCTGCATGAGTTTGTTGGTTTTTTCCAACTACTTATCCCATTACTTATTCCTGCAATTGCAGGATACTGGTGTTGGTATTAAAACTTAAGACTTGGCAGTGCTAGGCTAGTTTAGCATTATCTCTGAGGTCTTTCTCAATCTAAATGATTCTATGATTTTATATAGTCTACCAATAATGTATTGGCTGAGTTCAAAATTAGATTTTGTTATAACAAAATGCAATGTGACATAAGACACGTTGACCTATACCTATACCTTAATTTGTTCTACTTTCTATTTATGGATAGAGAGGGAGACAAAAGTTACCACATAACCTGAGTAAACCAGACTTCCCTAGTAGTTCATACTGTTATATTTTCATTTTTTTTCAATCAGAATGGAAAGGCAATTCAATTTTCTTATTGGTCAGGGTTCTAAACAAATGTAGGAACAGTCTGTGTTCTGTGCCTTCTAACATGTTCAGCTAGGTTTAGGTTCAGATGGATGTTCTTATGTGATCCATTTCTTATTACTGAAGACGATAAATGTGAGTAGGTCTTAGTTTCTATACTCCACACTTCATATTTTCTTCTTAATTTTTCTTATGTTATCTTAATACTCTGTACATTTTTTGATTTTGGGGGGTATACATATGTATGTCAGATTTATACAATTTGGCATGTGAATTTTAACAAAGTGGTAGATAGGTATGCCATTATTTACCTGTGCAAACAATGGGAGCTTTGTGATGATGTCACAGAATCATAGAGTGATCAAGGGTCAGGGTTGGAAGAGACCTTCGTTTGGAAGAGACCATGATCATCTCATCCAATGGTCAATACAGCACCACCATAATTATCCCTAAACCCCTAAACATCCCCAAGTGACAAATACAGATGCCACTTGAACTCTTCCAGAGACAGACTCCACTACCTCCCTGGGTGCCTTATTCCAATGCCTGACCACAATTTCAGTGGAAAGAAAATTTTCTAATATCTAATCTGAACATCCCTTGCTGTACCTTAAGACCATTTCCTGTCATCTTTTCACTTGAGACATGGCAGAAGAGCCTGACCCCCACCTCACTACAACCTCCTTTCAGGTGGTATAGAGAGCAGTGAGGTCACCCCAGAGCCTCCTCTTCTCCAGACTAAATAACCCCAGCTCCCTCAGTCACTTATAAAATTTGCTCCAGACCCTTTACCAGCTTTGTTGCCCTTCTCTGGACATGCACCAGCACCTCAATGTCTTTCTTGAAGTGAGGGTCCCGAAACTAAACAAGAATTTGTGGTATGGCCTCACCAGTGCCAAGTGCACCAGGCAATCACTTCCCTAATCCTGCTGACTATATTATTCTCAAAGTCACTAGTGTACTATAGACTACACTTAAGTTCTAAAATATACAAAAAGTAACAACAACTCAAAATTTCTTTTGAAAGGAAACTCTTCACTGACCTCATTTTTGTCATGCATATGTATTATCCATTATAGCTGTAGTAAATTCCCTACATGAGCTTTGCTGTCATATGAATATTAATGGTCTGTTACTGTAGTGCTTAAAGGTTAACCTGCAATTGAAACCTAAAGTATTTCACTCATGTCTACTGGAGCAGGTGTGTGCAAGCAGGGGTTCCTACATGCCCAGGTGAGGGGGCACCTGCAACCCCTGTCATGAACTATGGCTGTGGGAAAGCACCTGCTTGGGATTAATAATAAAAGGGTTTTTAACAATCATAGAATACAAGGTTGAAAAGGTGTTACAACGCCCCCACAGAAGACAAGGGTAACTCAGGTTCTTAATGCATCTCTTGGGGCAGATTAGACTGAAATGACACTGAATGATCAGTGTTTATAAACATATATATGTTGAGTTTATTTTAGAATAATTTGGTTGCAATGGAAAGCAGGTATGTAGATGTTTTGTTTATTATTACTATTATTATTTATAATAAAATAGCAATATAAAACCATAAAAGTAACATTTAAGAAAATGTATAAGGAAAATGAAAGAAAGGATAAAAGTAGAAAGATGTCACCACCCGTGGACCTCGCAACCAGACACGGGTTCTTGCAATTTTGATGTCTGTTGGTCAAAATGGTGGTCACAGGTTGGATCTGTCAGGTGGTGAGAGAAGTCCACGAAAGACCAAAGTTTCATGCATTTTATTTGCTCAGGTTCGGGTGGAACGCGCAGGTCCCTCCCCTGGGGCAGGGAATTGCACAGTGATGTAATGCTGTGGATCAAGACACTTCCCAATATGCCACAGCTGCCTCTCAAGGCAGCGGCACCGGCACCGCAGTTGAGTCAATTATGGCCCATCAGAAGGAGTGAATGTCTTCAGCCTTTGTGTGAATGTCTCGGTATTTCTCCAGAGGGGAGTTTTCACAGCTGAACCATTTGTGTAAGGACTTTGGCATGATAAAAAGCATTATTCCACTTTGTAGGATCTGCCTCTTATCAGCCTATTCCCTTATCTTGTTCAAAACCAGCTTGTAGCCTGAGGAGGCTGTCCTGCACTTGTACCGCAACTGAGTTATCAACATTCCAATCTCTCACACTTGTGGAGACATTCTTCCCCCCAGCCTTGTTTACTTCTCTTTAGACATGGGATAATTGGACAATAGTACCACCTTTATCTTAGCTCAAATTCCCACAGTCCAAATTCCAGTTAGTAGGCATATTCAGGGAGGCGTGGGCTTCTGTGGTCCCAGATGAACAGCTGCTTCTTTGCACAGTTTGCTACACTGGACAAAACTCTCCCTATGATCTTAACAGTATTTAAGATATTAATCATTTCAGTCTGTCACCAAAGGACCTCAGGGATCATCTGATCCATCCTTTCTTGACAAAAGCACATTCTAGACAAGGTGGCCCAGCACTCTGTCCAGATGAATTTCACAGGTGTCCAATGATGGGGAATCGATCACTTCCCTATGGAGACTGTTTCAACGGCTGATTGTTCTCATTGCGAAAAATGTACCTTGTGTTCAACAGAAATCTTCCCAGGACTAACTTGTACCCATCAACCCTCATCTGTTTCATTCACTCCTTATAAAAAGAGTCTTCATTTACTTTGTAGCAATCCTTTAAATACTGGAACCTGGTGATAAGTATTTATTTATGTGTATAACATTTGCAACTCTCTGGTAATGTGGTATATCTGCTACATTGCTGATACTTATCCTAAATTTAAAGTTCACTGATTGTTGATTAATGATATGTTGATAATAAATCAATACATCACTTTGATCCTTAGATCCATGTCGATTGGACTTTTTTTTCCCAGCTACAGTGTTCAAGCTATCTGGTTTAAGACTATCTTGCATGAATCATCCTAGCTGTGTAAATATCCCAGCTGCATTGCAGATATTTCTAGTTGGACTAAAAATACAGTCATTAGAACAAAAACAAACAAACAAACAAAAAAAAAAAAAAAGGAATATTTTCAATTTATGATTATCTAAATTTATATTAAATATGGCATATAGAGACCGAAGTGTGTAATCAAGCATTATAGAAAGTTATTTACCTAAGGTGACATTGGTAATCCGATTTGTTTGTTCAGACAGAAGAAATATAGATATCCCATAATTAGATTGTATAGACCCCTTTGTCACATAAGCAGACGTACTTCCCTTCAGTAAGGTTGGTATTTCAAAGACAGTTTAAGAATTATTGATGCAGAAGTCCGATTCAGTCTAACAGGCTGTTCCAACATAAATACACTGTGCTAAAAGACTGATTTTATAAATACATGCAATGGGAAATTCAAGGCATATGGCCAAATTCATGCATCTCTCATAGTTCAGTCCTTGAAACCTACTGAGGATTCAGCCTAATGAAGACTGGCAGTGTCACATTGTCATGCTGCTCTTCTCCACTCTCCTATCATTGTTGTTTTTAACATTTCTATGACTTATTAACACTTGTTCACTTGCCAGAATGTTCTTTTGAACTTTAAGTAGAAGCTATCATGAAGCTGGCATCCTGAAGATCTCAGTTTCACTCCAGATTTTTTATACTGCAGAAGAGCCAATGATGTAATGGAGAGAGGGGCAGAAGCAAAAGCTGTCATGTTTTCATTCCTCTTTTAAAACACACCACGTTATTTACAATACTCTACTAATGTAATTTAGCTTGGAACAGGATCAAAATTAAACTGCATGTTTTGAATGAAAACTTAGGTTTTGGTCATGTTCCAAACAAAACTACACTAATAGGGTGTTGTAGATACTGCAGTGAATTTTAAAGGGTGCACTAGAATATTATGACCTTTTCTTATGCTCTGCTCTGAGCTGTGCTCCTCTCACCTCCTACAGCACACTAGATTCTCCCAAACTCAAGATCACAGTCTGGATGAGAATGACATTTCTAAAGAGTTAATCGGAGGCAAAATCATTGTTAGCAAGATAATTGAGAAAATGAACAATGAAAAATCTCTTTTTTGTTGTTTTAAATGTTGGATTCTAAAGGTGCAATCAATAATGAATTGATAAGGAAGTGTTGCAACTTCTGAAAAAAAGTCACACAGGTACTGCTGATACAGGGGAATTAGGGGTTAGAATAGAACATGGGTACTAAGACGATGTATACTGCTTGTTTAACATTAACTATGCTTGGGGCTACTAAGACAATGTATATTAACTTTGCTTGCTAAAGCAGAAAACAGCGGATGTCATGCTTGGACTAACTTCAAGGCTTACTCTTGGACCAGAGACCCAGAGGGCCTACACAACGGAAAAAAGGTGAAAAGTTCATTGTGATGAAGACTTGTCTTACTTCATCAAAGACCCCCAGAGACCAACACCAGAGGTCAATGAGAATGCATAGTATAGGAACTTAGCTCATTAGCATGAGAAGCGAGAGTAGGCGGGGATAGGTTATGAATATGTATAGGCATATTTTGTAATCTGTTGAATATGTAACCTGTAAACAGATATATAGTAAACTAAATGTGGCAGAAGGTCACACACAATTTGGAAGGAATTTTCTGTGTGCCCGGCGCTGTAATAAAAGCATACCTACTTTACAACCATCGGTTGTGGAGTCTTTTACAGCAAATCACTGCAGTCATAGCACATTTGAGGCAAATGGGAGATGTAGTCATTTTCTCCTTCTTTTCCAACTGCTTGGCCTTTCTTTATTTCAATTATAGTACTTGTCTGTGTAGCAGCTCAGCATTTGGAATCTATCAATCACCCTGCATCTAAAGAGATCAGAATATTCAGGTAAAAAAAACAGGAGCTGTCAATGCTCTATTTTTATTTTCAGAGAGTTTTTTTTGTGCAGGGTGTAATGTGATTTACATTGGAACAATTTAAGATTTATTTGTCAAATTATTGATTTTCTAACTGCTAGTTTGTGAAGTCATAACAAGTGACCA
>VZRZ01006498.1:790841-883066 GCA_013398175.1 Climacteris rufus
ACACATATATATATATATATTTTTTTTTTTCCCAGAACAGCCTGAAGACCTATGGTCAGGCAGTCACCTGACCTGAGTATGCATGTGAATATGAGTAGTGTACCTACCTGATTCCTTCCTTTATCACCTGAACACACCAGAGCTGAACTTTACTTTGACCTTCACTCTCCTCTCTCTCCTAACCCATATGTTCCCCTGCACTTTTTCTGCTGTTGTTTTATATGAGAATCTTCAAAAGAAGGCTAATGATGATGAGAGATTGTGAGAAATTTACTGACACTGACTTTTTCTCATCACCTTGGGCTAGAATAATTTGGAATAATGACTTTAAATATTCAACTTTCTGAAGATTAGTAAATTTTATAACTTAATAATTGAAATTATGTTCCTAAATATAATTAATTTCATATCACCATTAGAAAAGAAACTGATGTTATTTTTTAATCTCATTGTTAGAAAAGAAACTATTTTTTTTAATCTCACTTTGATATGGAACAACCCCCATCTTTTAAAAATTGTTACCATACAGTTCTTATACTCTACTTCTGAATTTATGAAATTGTGAATGAACTTACAGAGAATCTTCAAACTGGTGTCCAGACATGAAAATATTTTAATGTATAGTCACTGGACTAAATTTTATTAAAACATTTAAAAAATTATTAAATGCTTCATACACAATGAAACCACATATCTAGATGGGGTCTTAAAATGTACAGAGTATGATGTAATTTCCCTTAGTGATTTAGAACACTTAAGTTATGGAAAACAAAACAGACCTAAACTCTTCACTAGTACTTCATATTAGTAAACCAAACACTGCATTTACCAAATTTGCGTCCTTTCTTATCCTTTCTCTTCCCTTCTCCTCTGGCATCTCCTAGTACAAGTTCAAGAATAATTGGTCTGAATGCAAGGCAGTGAAAATTAGCAAGAGATTTGTTTTAGCTCACCTATCTTAAAACCCTCCAAAAGCTGGCGTTTTCCCAATTTCAAGTCGTTTTCAGAGTTGGAAGTTAACTTTATGAATTACACTGGAAAGTTATATTAAAAGTGTTGTTAGTGGAAAGTCAGATTTCTTTTGTAGTCATTCAATGGTCTTATAATAGTGACAATTCAGGGATAGTTTCTAAACAAATTGTTATGGTCAAAAGCAAATGGTACAGCCATTACAGAAAAAAAAAGCTAATTATTTCTTTTTGCACATAATCTGAGGCTCAGTCTCTTAATATAAAATGAAACATATGAAAAACACTTCCATAGACTAATGTAAAAAAATAATAACTTACAAAAAAAAAAAAAAAACAAAAACAAACAAACAAAAAAAAACCAACAACAACAACAAAAAACACAAAACCCCCCAAAACATGAAAAAAAAAAAAAAGGAAGCTAAAATTTAGCTTTCCTCCACCGACTGAAACCCATTTTAAGCAAATACTATGTTCAAAGTGAATTGTCACATGAAGAATTTTTTTTTCCTCAGTAAGGACTGCTTTGTTCCAATAAACATGGTATAGGTAATACAAATAAGGCAGTGGCATGAAAAATGTCCATTGTAGTCTACTGTTCTAGTACAGCTTTAATACGTAGTAGCTGAGCATTTGTTTCCTTTTCTTGCATGTTTTGTGGTGAAACCAGAATCTTTATATACCTCCAGTAAAAAAAACCCCAGCAAAATAATTCTAAACTAAAAGGAACAATCCAGTGAAAAACAAAACCCCCAAACCGATACATTTTTTACTGTCTCTGCATACTCTGTAGAGAACAGACTGCAATCTGGTCATAAAAGATGCAGCAGAACAGAGTGACTTCAATAGCTAAGAAGAATTCCTTTAAACAAGATGGATTATTTTGATTTTAAGAACTCTGTTGGAAGCTAAAACAATAGATTCAGTAGCTCAGTAGAAAAAATAATTTAAATGAGTGTCATCTACACAGACTTTTTATTCAGACATGAAGGTTATTTTCCTCTGCCTCAGTTCAGCTGCACCAATGGGGCAGAGCAGCTGGTGCTGGTGTCCATGGCAGTTGCCAGACTGTGCCGAGAGGTGGCTGGCAGTGCCTGCTGGTGTGGATGGGGGGAACCAGTCACTATGAGATCCAGCAGCTGCTGCAGCAGACCCTGATGCTCATTATCTGGAAATATCATAGTTCTACCAAATAGCTGCGCATTCTTATCCAGAACCAAGCCAAATACTATGGTCTTTACAAAATCTATGTTCTAGAATCAGTTGTATTTCCCAGAAGAATTGCATTTTCAGCTCAGACGTATGTCCCCTCTGCATGTAGCTGACTATCTATATTCAATAAGCAATTTTGAGTTTGGCTGTCAGTCTAGAGTTTTTATTCTTATGTAAGTGAATTCTTTTGCTGATTTCCATGTCTGGACTGCAATACATGATTATATATATTTTTTTACAGATTGATTTTTCAGTACAAAAAGGGTGAGGTATTTCACTATTGAATTGCCAGTCTCTCATTATGGACTGAAGTGAATAGTAGTGAATATTACCAATGTGACTGGCTGTGAGGGAGGTTCCTGTGTTTAAGCAGAAAACAGAAAAATCAGGGGTAAGAAACAAACCGTGTATATTTTAACGGCCATGGCTAAGCTCAGCTGTCTTTACATAGCTGTCTAAAATTAGAGATTATTTCATTTATGTTCAATGTTAAGTTAATGCAGAGAACCTCTAGGCATTTCTAAAATATTTATGTATATGTAATCCTATAATGGAATGATTCATCCTCTGGAATTCCTTATTTTATCACTTGTCAATAAATAGAGAATAAACTTCAAACTTAAATTAAATCAAATTTTGGATAGCCAAGTGGTGAGACAAATCCCATGCTCTGAATAAGAATATTAGCAGATATGCATTGATACATGAATAGCCACTCTAGGTGTTTAAATTGTTTGCAGTCGGGACTGGTTTATATTTCCTTTTTTAACTTAAACACTTAGGTTTTTTTAATAAAATGGGTTAGAAACATAAATAAACAACTACTTTTTTTTTTTTTTTCATAGCACATATAACACCTTCAGTTTTGAATATGGGCTGCCATGTATTATTCCTCCCTAAAGTAAATTATGTACCTATCCTTTGACTTTCAAACATGAAAGTTTGACTCCAGCAGGTGGGATGATACTAAATATATCATCATTGAAAAGGATATCAGGGTAAGAAAAAGTTATCAACAAATGTGAATATAGTGACTCCAAACTGTTCACTGCAATAAAGACATCCCTATTTTGTATGATAAACCTCAAGAAGTTGTCTCAAGCAGTTGTCTTGTTTATGTAATTGGAAATTCAGTTTTCCTTGAATACAGAAAAGATAACTCAGTGACAAGGGATTTCTTTTTGCTAGTTTCTCTGAACATTTATTTTAATTAAATTGAATACAAAAAATCCTTATTGTGACTAAAAGCTTGATTAAAAATTGTATAAGCAAGCAAATAAAACATAAGCATAAATTTAGTACTAAAACTTGTATGCTGAGTAGGAAAGAGGTATGAGGTGACCTTGGCACTAGACAAAATTGTGTGGGCTGACTTGCACCCCTCCTATTTGGGTCTGGTTACATTTTTAGTGGACTGGTTGAATCGACAACATAGAAATTGTACTTTGCGACCCCCACATAAAATTTAAGTGGTTTAGACACATTTTTGTCTGCTCAAATTGTTTGAAGCAATGCTAACTCTATATTACAGTTCTTAAAGAGTGAAAATATACTGCCTACAGTGTGTTCTGTGGAATGTCAGGAAAACAGGTGAAGCATTTGGATGTATAAACTCTTCTGTGTGAGTTGGAGGGAGGAAAACCTGGCTCAGCCTTGTGCTGTTTACTCTTTGGGATTGATTTATGCTGAAAATCTCCCCAGCAATATTCATGTTTCATCACCGTGTGCAAACTGGGATGGTCTAAAACAGGGCTAACAGTTCTGCAGTATGAACAGTCAAAAGCCCAGGTTATTAACTGTCTTTTGTCTTCAGCATTGTAAGTATACTTGCTCAGTTCTCTGAAAGGCTAGAAAAACGAACAACCATTTTCCATTGAAATTTCAGAGTTTTTTTCCGGTTGGTGCTTGGAGCTTCACCACTGCAAGGAGAAAATGAGATGGGGCTGAGCAAGCCCTTGGTTCTTCTTTTCTCCACAAGTTTCCAGACAAGGTCTATGTATGTTAAAAATCCCCCAAACAAAACCACCAACACTTTCCCTGCAAGCTGCACAATATCCTCAGTTAAAACACATCTAAAAGCTCTAGTGTTTACATAGCATTTCTACCAAACTTTGGTTAAAAGTTAGACAAAACTACCATTACAAGATATGACTACTACATGCAATTTTTAACTAGAATGTGACAATTAAATTACATACAATGATGTTTAAAAGAATGTCTTTTGTCTAGCATTGGGCAACCTGACATAAGCTGCTATTATTTAATGTTTATCTTATGGCTGTGTTCGACTCTAAGTTTGCTTTATTTTATTTCATGTTTAGATCATTCAAAGTCACAGTTACTGTTCAATTCTAAGACAAAACGTATCATTAAAAGTGCATTGGCTTTGGTTAATGCAAACAAATTCAAAAAATAAACCAAATATATTAATCAGAAAAATATTCAGTTGTATGTGCCTACATTTGGAAAGTCTTAGGTAAAATATGTTTTAGTTCTGCCTTCAAAATGATAGCTTCTGTTCAAGATCTCGTTCAAGCTTTGTAGGAAAGCTGGACACTGTGACTGGCAAAGGTGCACCTAAGATCTGGGTGTGCTGAAGGACTATTTGAGAATCATTAAAAAAACCCAACACAACAAAACAAAACAAAACCCCAGACCAGAAATAAGTCTTATTTAGATGTATACTGATAGATATATACTGACAAATATATGATATGAACAAAACACTATACTAACGTAAACAGCAAACAGTTTGTGCTAAATGCCATAGTGTGTTCTACCATACAACTCACTGGAGAAATGAACCAGAGTGCAGGCAGTCTGAAGGTTCTCATTGCTTTTTCTGTGTTTACCCTTCCTGAAATCACCTTTCTTCTACTTCATAGAGCAGATAGAATGTTGTTTACTCTAAAATGGCTGCTACACCACAAATACTTGTTATGACATCACAGTCCAGGAAGTGATCTTCAGGCTTCGGCTATTTCAAATTCTGTTCCTCTGAGGAAAGACAAGGCACAGAGTCATTCCTGATATTTCCATCTTACTCAGTTCTCAGTCTGAATGTCAATTTCATCAAGTAACTCTGAGCTTCTTATATCCAGTAGGACCCATATGGCAACACTACAAACTATTTCTTCAGCTTTTTACTCCCAAAACACTATGTGCCAGCAGTTGGAAATTGATGTACCTCAAATCAAAGAACAAAATCTAGCAAAGAATCAGCTACTCCTCCCCAAATGAATGTGGAAGGATTTTCTTCAAATAGCAGATGCATAAATGGAAACCATACTTATAGATGTATATATGCATACACGTGTGCTTGATATTTAATGTCTCTCTACAATCATTGTTTATGCAACTGAATTGGCATCCTGGTCAAAACAGTTAATAGATTCTAGAGACTGCTTTGGACCAGCCAGCTGAAGCACAATTTGATTGTATCAATATGTGTGCAATACCAATAGTATGTGTGAACCTATGCCCCAGACCGTAAATGATCCCAGTGTGTCTCACATACCACTAGGTGTTTATGTTTAGTCAACAGGTTCAAGTCTTAGTTCAGAGTGAGCTTTAGTTCTCCTTTCTACTGTGCTGTGTCAACCTTCAGCTTCCCCCACCTGCAGACTCTGTAGTTAGTGACCATACCAAGTCTACGAGCTACTGTGGGAGTTCAGATATAGCATACAAGGCTGGTATGTTAGCCAGCCATCAAAATTTAAGGGTCTTAATAAATAAATGGAAAGGACTCAGGTAATATTTGACACTGGAATCACTGAGTAAAATATTGGCAGAGTTGAAGATGCAAATATCTTTTGATATATTATTTGTCCTAGTAAATCAGAATTACGAATAATATTAAGTGCAATGCTGCTCTGCCAGACAGATAAGACTCACAGCATGGTTAAGACTGCTGACGTAATACTGTTTCAAGGTAAAGAGGTTTTTATGTACTTATGTATTTAATATGATCCAAATGTGTCAGAGTTTCCACCAGGTAATTAAGTTCTAGTAGATTATTCTAAGAAAAGTACTTCAATGAAATTTCAAATATTGTATTCAAAAAAATAATCACAAATACTTACAGCTGTTTATTCATCCATTAGGCAACTGGTTTTATCTCTCCATAAAAAGAGAATCAAACACCAGTCTGCAATCACATTATTAAACCCTTCAGATCAGGAAAGAACAGTGGAATGACAATATTGCTATTCTGTAGGTTATGACTACAGTCAGACTAATACAATCAAAACATACTTCTTCAAAGATCAAAATTTTCTTCAGTACAGGAGACATGTAAGTGGGACATTTGTCAAAGATAAATCATTCTGATTATCTGTGACAGGGTTTATTTGATACAAATAGCAATTATATGAATTGCATGTCACACCCACTAAAACATTAAAATAATATGCAGCGATCAGATTTCATTAACACCTACAAGATTTTGGATTAGTGTGCAGAGATCTTGTGCTCTGGGCACAAGCTAGAGAACTAGAGTGAACCTTAAATTTTTTTTCTGATCTTTTATGATTTTGAGTTTTTTGAAAGCAGCATGTTAGACATACAAAAATAAGATCACAAGTCATTAAGAAAGTATTGAGAATGAAATTAAATGGGAGGAAATATTTTTTTAGTTTTTAATTAAAGATACTAGTGTTCACATAGGATCAAGTTTTAGCAAAATATATTATTTTATATTTTATATTTTATGTTTTATGTTTTATAGTTTATAGTTTATCATTTAGTTTATAGTTTATTTATGTTTAAACCCTATTTTCCATAGAAATATTATTTAAAAAGGGAAATAAGGAAGGCCCTGATAACTACAGGCTTGTCAGTCTCACCTCAGTGCCTGGCAAGATCGTGGACTAACTCCTCCTGGAAACTGTGCTAAGGCACATGGAAAATCATTAGTTGATTGGTAACAGTCAACATGGCTTCACCGAGAGCAAATCAGGCCTGACATATTTAGGCAAGTACAAGGGACAATCACTTTAAAAAGAGAGTAGGTTTAGTTTAGATAATGTTAGAAATAAATTCTTTACTGTGAGGTTGGTGATACACTGGAACGGGTTGTTCAGAAAGGTTGTGGACTCCCCATCCCTGCAGGTGTTCAAGACCAGACTGGATTTGGCTCTGAGTAACCTGGTCTAGTGGAAGGTGTCCCTGCCCATGGAAAGGGCATTGAAACTGGATGATCTTTAAGGTACTTTTCAACCCAAAACATTCTATGATTCCTTAAACACACAAATAATGCAGCAATTAGGACACAAGGCAAAAATGTGGCACAGGCCATTTCATATTCTGTTGTTCAAGCATTCTGAATAAGAAGTATGGGATGATCAGCTCTTGCCATCCCTGTCTTAATTTACCAAATTATGTAAAGAATTAAATACTGAAAAAAGGAACAGAAAACTGACTGTTGAATTCCCTAAGCTGAATAATCACAAGCATGCAAGGTTAAAGAATATTTTTTCTGCTTGGAAAGTAGAACAGAGAACTGTGAAAAAACTTGTGTTATACATAAGTGGTGTGGGGAATATTTTTTTTTTTCTTCAGAATGCAAACTCTTTCATGTGTGTAAAAATGATGTTACAATTAAAAGTCTGAGGTAAATCTAAAGGGAATCCAGAGCCCTGAGAAGAGTGCTAAAAAATTTGGAAGCAGAGGTAATGTTTTCTTCAATCGTCACAGAAATGTGGAAGACCTTGGTAGAAACAGGTGAGACCATTATATCAATATCTGACTCCAGACACCACAGAAGAGACCTCAAGAGACAAAATATATGGGGACCTGATGGGATCCCCCTGACCTGAAGAGTTAAATGCATCTGTGGGATCTAGATTGGTTGTAGCATTGAACAATTATTAGTGGGACGAAATTTAAAAAGTCAACATGCTGGGTCCTGCACCTAGGACAGAGAATTGCCTGGCACAAGTATAAATTGGGAGAGGAGTGGCTGGAGAGCAGCCCTACAGAAAGGGATCTGGGAGTGCTAGCAGGCAAATGCAATTCTGGGGCAACAAACTCAGCATCCCCAGCCAGTCAGAAAAGGGAGATCATCCCCCTGTAGTCAGTGTTGGTTCAGCCTCACCTTGAGTGTTCTGTGCAGTTCTGGGCCCCACAGTTTAAGAAGGATATGAAGGTCCTTGAGCATGTCCAGAGGAGCTCAACAAAGCTGGTGATAGGGCTGGAAGGAATGTCCTATTAGGAGCAGCCAAGGACTGTGAATTTGTCTAGTTTAGAGAAAACAAGGCTGAGGGATTACCTTATTGCTTCTTGAGGATGGGATGTGAAGAGAGAAGTGCTGGTCTTTTCTTTCTGTTAGCCAGAGACATGTGGAAATGGTTCAAAGCTGCACCAGGGGAGATTTAACCTGGATATTAGGAAACATTTTTTTACTGAGATTGACAGAGGTGGTCAAACACTGGAACAGGCTTCCTAGAGAGGTGATCAATGCCCCAAGCCTGTCTGTCTTTAAAAGGTGTTCAGACAAAGCCCTTGATAACATACTTTATCTTTTGGTCAGCCCTGAATTGGTCAGGCTGTTGGACTAAATGATCATTAAGGGTTTCTTCCAACTGACATATTCTATTCTATTCTATTCTATTCTATTCTATTCTATTCTATTCTATTCTATTCTATTCTATTCTATTCTATTCTGTTCTGTTCTGTTCTGTTCCATTCTATGTCATTTAATGAAATAATTCAGTAACAGTATTAAAGAAAAATAGAACCCATTTGGATACAATTCCTAATAAAACTGTGATGCTCTTTGCCAAAAGATCTTTTTGATACCAACAGTATAAATTGGTTCAAAGTAGTTTTAAACTTATTCAATTAAGAGGATGTATTGATCACTACAAAGTGTGGTGGGCTGAGTGCAATTTTCAAGTCACAAAACTTGGCTAGTGAAGACAGCGTATACAAAAGGAAGTCTTAAATTACACTTCACCTTGCTTTTATGCTCGTCTTAAACATATGATACAACACTAAGTCATACAAAGAATACTGAGCTAAGCAGACCTTTGGTTTGATTTGCTTTGTAACTTCTGTAACACTAACAATTGAATTATTTCCACTAAAAGGAAGGATTTTATGTTCCCTGTCTATTTCCTGCATTTGACTCTACAATATAGAATCCTGAAGCACTCCTGAAATTATTCATCATAAGAATAACTGATATGTAGTTACTCTATATACATGACCTTAGTATATGGAACTATATAATGGGTAGTCTCTTGTCTTTCTCTTTTATTTTTTTCTTCCCTCTCCCAATTGCCCTTGCCTTTCCCTCCCCTGAATATCTTTAATATTTGTAAAAGAGAAAGGAAGATAAATTATTGCAAGTCTCCTCCTCAGTGCAACACAAGATTTTCTCAAAAATGCTGCTGCCCAAGTGCTGTGGGGAGACAAGGATTTTAATGAGCCACTAGAGCATGTAGGATTAATAAGATATTAATCAAATGTGGATCACCTGCAGACAATGAATAATATATTGGGAAAGACTGCCAAGAATAATAAAAACCAAATGAAGAAATTGAGATGAAGATTATGGTGAATTATCTTGAAAATTACAGCAGAGTAGAGGTGCTTGGTTCCTGGCCATATCTTAAAATAAGGCATGGTATGCATAAACACAGGTATTTTCTAGTAACAGATCAAAGGCATATGAAAATGTTCATGTCATACAATAGGACTTGTTTCCTGGGGTAACTTTAACACTGAAGCTAATTTGCTTGATACACAAAATAAAGAGAGAACAATGCTGTCACCAGCCCTTGAATTTGATACCCTAATTTGGTTATATCAAAAGATATTAATAACTCAGCTAGTGGATTTAATGTTTTTCATGACCCTGGTTGTGAAGTGGGTTGAGAAATAAGATGTCCCACTCACATTGGTATTTGTTGTGATACTGGAGCATCAGTCAGAACTAGGATGTCTACCAGTAATTGAAAAGAAAATTGCATTTTTAGAAATAAGCAACAGTTTATGGAACATAACCAGACCCTGAAAGTTAATACTATCATTGTATCAACATTATAAATAATAATTATAGTGCTCAGTCCTGGCTGTGTTAAAAATCTAGAGAGAAATATGGTCTTAATTTTTCAATCAAAGGTCAGTTCTCTTCTAATAAAACATTCCCTTCTACTGGAAACTTGTAATAGTTGACATCAGTAACATTGACATCAGCAGGGAATTTACCCAAGGATCCCAGGGTTCAGCTCCTAGTCTGAGTTCAGTGACTTATTGAAGTGACCAACACAGATTAAGGACTTTTCACTTTAGAATTTTGCATTTCTAAAAGGATTGCCTCTATTTCTTCAGTGATAGTTTTATTTTTATTAATAAAATCGTTTTTCTTAGATATGAAGGAAGGCTTAAAAGTCATGGTGACTGAAGTGGAAGTGACTTATCTCTCTACAGAAAAATAGGAACTACTTCCCTGTCTCTTGCTACCTTTACTGAATGCAAAGTACTAACCTGTACATTAAGTAATTCTGCACATCATCTGACATAGTTTTGTCCTCACTCAATTTTCCTCATGTCCATGTATTTAAAATTTTCCATTATGTAAGAATATGCTTATGTGGCACAATATAGTGTGAAGAAATGAGGTACTTCTAAATCATTCATCTGGAGTACCAGAAACCATCTAAACATATTAGCTGGTCAATGACTTAATATGATTTTTTCAAGAATTCAGAATAAATTAATAAATGCAGTGGTTTATTAATTTTTATACTATTTGATCATTTAGGTTTCATGAAGTCAAGGTTGTCTAGTAAATATCAATAATTCAAGTACTACTGAATAAATGACATAATGAGGTTTGAATATGTGGCCCAAAAAGCAAGATAAAAAAGCACTTCATATCTAGTGCCTAGAAAGCACTAGATATCAAAAGTCAATATTTTATTTTTGTTGACCAAAAGATTTGGGAAAAAATCTGCCTTTTTTTACTAGATGTTAAATGCAGGTGAAAGAATTAAATTCATATGAAACCACAAGTCAATGTCTGCAAGATTTGCAAATCTAGCTCTGCATAGACAACAGATTTAGATATGTAAGATCAAATTTCAATAAGTCTTGTATTTTGGGGGTGTTACCCATCCCAAATCAGTTATGCAAGCTTTTCTGATGACAAAGTATTAAATACTTGGTTTAAAATTCACATCATTAGATGTATATGCTGCAATCAGACATTTCCTGTTCATGAAAATATATATAATTAAAGAGAGAAAAAATGTATGTCAGCTGCCAGATGTGCTATTTGCTTATACAGTGCATACTGTAGACAGGGGGAGAAGTATAAGACATGTTATTTTGTCTCCTTACAAACTCTCATTTTTAAGAGTTTTGAATGCAGTTGTTTTCATAATGATCATCATACCAGAGCTGCAGGAATACACAATTCTCTATCATCTAGTGGCTTATCTTATTATACTTTTAGTGCTATGCCATATCATCTTTGCCACTATTTTGCAAGGCAGTTGCATAAGACATTGTGGAAGGATTGCAGATGGCATGGTCCCTTCACCAAGGGGAAAGACACTGCAGACAAATAGCCACAAGGGAAGGGTAGCATGTGCAGCAACAGTGGGCACAGAGTACTTGTCTGTATTGTCAGGAGAAAAGTGAACTTGTTTTACCAGAAAGAGAGATCAGACTGTGAGATATAACTGGGACCTCTTAAAATGAGGTCTCTCACTGGCCTGAAATGCAAAGAGTTTATGCCCTCCTGATTTTGTTTTGACAGTGAATGTATCTCATAAACTTTCAGTTTGGAAATCCAAGCTGCTTCATTCTCCTAAATATCAACTCTTTCCTAAGTTTGGTGGTGTTTTCACAATGTCTGTCTTACCTTCCCATCTCTGTGTTCATAGATTTCATAGTAATTTTAGGTGTTGTCTCTAACTATAATTTCTTTGAATGTTTAGTGAAGATTTTATAGTGAGATAACTGAAGAGATTAGACTCAGTTATTAATTTGCAGCCTAAAAGAAATTCATACTGGCTTCCAGCTCCTTGTAGTCTTCTTTGATCATTAGGCTGTGTGTGAAAATATCACTATCAGCAGTTAACATAGACACACTATTACATCTACCTTCAGTCACACACTGTCATCCCCTCCCTACATGGTAGCCCAGAGGTGAAATAGCTAAAAAGGAAGCACTTCACAATGTTTAGAGATATTCAAACCTCCTCAAAACTTGAAACAGTTCACATAAAAGGACATTTGAAGTTTGAATAATCACTTAGTTAAATATGTACATCAGTATCTCAACTAAGCAGAAACAGGATTAAGATTTGTTTCATAAAAAAAAAGCAGTGCTCTACCCTGGAAATCCAAAATCTGCAAGAAATAGGATTCATTTCAGGCTGATGCAGATCAAATATAACAACCAAAAATCTCATATTCCAGACAAAAAAAAATCCCAACAACCTTTTGCCTTTCTTTCTTGAAAAAAAATCTCTATAAGTAATTTCTCTGTAAAATTATGTGTGCTGCAAAACATGGACTTATAATAGAAAAGCCCATTTGTTGACAATATCTACAAAAAATCTGAACAAAGTGCAACTTCTTGATCAGAAGAATTTGTTAAAGACATTTAGTCTTGGTGATGGAGAAACAACCTCATGATGATCTGTGTTAATTTGGCAACATCATGTGAAAGCCATTTGAAAACATTGGAGCTGATAAAGAACTATCCTTTCCCTCCCTTATGCTAATATTATTATTACTAGGGTAGGTTGTGGACTTGCAGCTGTTGTCATAAGTGATTATGTAGTGATTAGATTGGTTTACCTGCAGTGCTCATCTGCAACGTTTGACTTCAGTGCTCCAGTGAGATAATATCCTCATTTATTAAACTAAGATGATTTTGCACACATTTGATAAATTAAATTCTATAAATTGATTTCTCTCTTGGTGGAAGAAAAAAACCTGAAACTCCACAAACAACAGGTGGGATTCCCAGAACTTGCCTCAAAGCACAGATCTATGTATTTAAAAGAGTTATAAAAATGAGGGTGGGCTCAAGACACGCAATGATTTTCTGAAACAGAAGAGCCAATAATGTGTTCAACTGATACTTTTTCTTTCCCCAAAATAAAATCGCTTTCACCTACATCTCACACAAATAACACATTGAACCAAATAATGCTTTTTGCTTTGGAATATATGCATATACGAACAATGAAGATAACTCTTGGACAAAACATATAATGTGGGATCCATCAGCCCAAGTAAGGAGAGACTGATGTAGCTTCATGTTCCCATGTCCAAGCAAGGCTGAAGATGTATTTCCAGTGAGTGCATGTGCACATTACACACATATACACCACATATATGCATATAAACATGGCTGGATGCACAGATCTCAGGCATATACTCAGTTCATTCACACCAGCATAGACAGCACCAATGTTCCCATCCTGCTGTCCTCTCTGGCTGAGCAGGATGGACTCCATTAATGGAAATACATATACCTACATACAAGGTAGATCAGCAGCAGGACTCAGACACTCAGTCTGTCATGTGGATGTCCCAGACCTGCCGCTGGCACCTCACATGTACAAGCATGTCTGCACACACACACACACACACACACACACACAGACACAGAGTTGGTCCAAACTCCCCCAGGTCCCACAGGTCCTGTACTATCCCCCTTAGTAATATACAGTTCCTCTCATGGCCTTATGGACTCACTGGTCTGTAAGGTTCCTCAGGTCACTAGACCTGCTCGTTGGCTCCAACTTTGCTAGTGATTATACCTGTGCTCTCAAACCTGCTCTCACTCCAGTTGCAGCACCATGGAGACACAGGCTCTCTGATCCATGGTCTGGTTCCAGTTCCAGCTGCACTCAAATCCCAATATACACTCAGGCACACCGAACAGAGAGCCCTCACCCAGGGGAAAGGGAATTACTTAAGAGGATAGGCACAGGATGTAGACAGAGAAGTGTATTTACATGTGGCTCTTTACTCTTTTACTCTTTACTCTTTTACCCTTTTATTTCCTGTATATGTTCCTCCTCAAATCTCCAAAATCCCTCCCTTTTCCACGTTTGGTTACTCTCCTAAATGCCTCGTAGTGAATCCTGTGTAATCTCAAAATGTTCCTCCCCTGCATCCCATCATGTGTTCCACCTTCACACTCCAAATCCTGCTCAGTGTCAAAGGTGACCTGAAGAGCTGGCTCCAGTGACTCTTAGTGATGAGTTTCCCACCTGAACACGAGGGATTGAGAGTCCCCTGGGTCAGCCCTGGGAGCTGCCCAGACAATGTGCTTCCTCCAGAGTCTTAATTTGGATTCGAACCTGCCATTGCGCCCTGTGAGGGGCCTGGCTGTACCCTAGCATAGGATTATTTGGGCTACTTCCAGTTGAGCTATCTTCATTTCACTCCAGTGACCCTGCTTCTTTTCTGGAATGTAGGACAAGCAGCTTTCCTTCTTGTCTTTGGGAATTTGAGCCTAATTTCTGAAATTTACAATCTTCCCGTCCTTTACTACCATTTTTATCATCAACATCATCATCATCATCATCATCATCATCATCATCATCATCATCATCATTATTTTGGTTAGAGTGCTTGGGTTTTCCCCCCTCAGATATTTTGATGCTAGCAAACTGAAACAGTCTGCAGTTATTTTTATTCATTTTCATTACTTTTTCATCTCTTACATTACTTTTATATCTCATCATGGCTTTTTAGCCAAACTAATTTCATAAATTTAACATGAATTAATGAAGATTTGTGGCTATTCCAAAATTCTCTCTTTCATGGACTCACTTATTCATTGAGAAAAAAAAGAAATAAATCCTGCCAAGTTTTATTTAGCAGTGTAAACCTGTCTAGCTTTCTTTTTTTTTTGTCAAACTTACAACATTATTTCATATTTATTTCAATAAAAGCTCTGCAATCTAAAGTTTCTTGTGTAACAGGAGTCAGACTTTTGGGTTTTAGTAAAGGAGAAATTATATTTTCCTTGTGAATTGATGTTATGGGATGAACACAAAACTAGCCAACATCTTATCACACCATAATGCAAGGTCTGTCAGCTCTATTCCATCTCTTATTAGTTACGAAAAAGGTCCTTTCATGATATGAAAGTTTTTTTTAACGACTTTGAGGTGTAAGATTATGCCCATAGTCCCTGCCAACTCTAGAAAAGCATTTAATCATAAGCAAGACTGCATTTTTTTTCAGAAATGTAAACATAAATCTAACTTCATCAGAACATTCAGTGCACCACTAAATCATGCACATATTTTACATTAGACATGCTCAAGTGTTGAACTGTATAGAAATTAGCATCTCGGACAAAGTCTTAACTTTGTAGTTTTATTATCTTATATAGTCACTGCACATTTGGGAAGTGGGATATATAGCTTTAAGTAGTTGTGACTTAATTAACCTTTCACATTGAGTTTATTTTAATGTGAATGATTGTGTTTAAGACATTGCTTGGTAAATTTCTGCAAGAAGATTTTTACTAGCAGTAAGGTAGCAATGGCATGCAAATATTTTTAAATGGAGAAAACATCAGGGTATGATTCAGTCCAAATTGTAAAAATTTAGATATTTAAATTTCTATTTGCAAGGCCTTGCTATGCCAGTATAAGCGACTGATGGATGGAAGAATTTACAGCTAGTACTTTAAAACCTAATCAGTCTTCACGGGACACAGTAAGATAAAATATTGATCTTTATGAAATAACATATGAAAGTATTTCTATATATCCACTTTTTTTCTGGTCCTTCCTTGTGCATAAATATGGAAATTACATCATGCCATAAGTATATAATTATTTTTAACTGTCCCATTTTGGTGGTTACTTATTTTTATTTTAGTTTAATGAGCAAGTTTAAAACAAGTTCAAGACAAATCAATATTTGATCTTATACTGAAGAAAATTATTTGTAATATTTGAAAGAAATTTCATAATAAATATGAAGAAAGGAAGCATTATAAAGATTATGTTTTGGTTTTATGGTAAAGAACATATTTGTTCTATTAAAGTCTTACAGTAAATCATAGTTTTCAGGAGTATCTGCTTCATGATCTTGCCAGGTAAGACAGACCAGTTTGCAGTTGCTCAAGTCTTCCTTATTTCCTTTTTTAAAAATGGGGATTATGTCTCCCCATTTCCAGTCAGTGGGAACTTCACTGGACTGCCACAACTTCTCAGATATGATGGATAATGCTTTAGCCTCTTCTTTCAACATTTCCCTCAGGACCTATGACTGTATCTCATCAGGTCCCATGGAGTTGTGCACCTTGGATAGTCTCCAACCTGGTCTTCTCTTACAGCAGGTGGTTCTTCATTCTCCTGTTGTGTGTGACTTGGCTGGAGCACTTGCTGAAGGTCAAGGCCAAAAGGTCATTGAGTGTCTCAGTCTTCTCCATATCTCAAACAACCAAGCGTATGGTATCCTTTCAGAGAGAACCCACATTTGCACTGCTCTTCCTTTATTTGCCAACATATCTGCAGATGTTCTTCTTGCCTTTGACATCTCTGGCCATGTTTAGATCTGATCCCCATCTGCTTGGATGATTTCTTTGCATTCCTCCCAGACTGTCTGTCCTTGTTTCCACACTCTGTAGGCTTTATTTTGTGTTTGTATTTCTCCAGGAGCTCTTTATTCATCCATGCAGGTGGCCTGGCAGGTTTTCCTGACTTGGTCTTTGTCAGGATGCATCACTCCTGAGGTCAGAGAAGGTGATCCTTGAATATCAGCCAGCTTTCTTGAGCTCCTCTTCCCGACAGGGTAGAGTACCCCATGGTACTCTACCAAGCAGATCCCTGAGGAGCCCGAGATCTGCTCCCCTGAAGTCCAGGGTAGTGAGCTTGCTGTACGGCCTCCTCACTGCCCTAAGGATCTTGAACTTCACCATCTCAAGGTCACTTCAGCTAAGGCTGCCTTGAGATTCACATTCCCACCAGCACCTCCTTTTTAATGAGAACAAGGTTCAGCATAGCACCTCTCCTTGGTAACTCCTCTATCATTTGGAGAATGATGCCACCAGCAATACATTCTAGGAATCACCTGGATTGCTTATGCCTTGCTATATTGTCCCCCTAAAAGTTAGGGTTTCCGATGAGGACCAAGGCTAGTGAATGTGAGGCCACTCCTATCTATCTGCTTGGTCTCTCTGGTTGGGTGGCCCATAGCAGACCCTCACTATAATGTCACCTATCCCCTATCTTGCAACTCCTGAGGAATTAACCTGCAAAAAACAAAGTTCATAACTCAGGACATCAGTGCCCACTTGTTAGTGCAAAGTGGAACTGAAGACTAACATTTCAAGTTTATTGTAAAGCTATGTTTCAAGGTTGGACTGGAAATGTATTTTAAATTATTTTTAACAGTTTAATGTGTCTTTTCAATGTATAAACAGTGTAAACGGAAAATCTTCTCTGAAATTAGAAGATTCTTAACTGAATTTAAGAAGCAATAGAATGAAAGCTAAATATTGAAAAATTTCTGATATTCTTTGGTTTTTTTACTGGATTTCTTTTGTTTTCATGCATAGGTGGTGACCTGAGTTTATTCCTAGGGAGTACTGCGTGTTCTTGGCAACTGTGGTTATGAAAAATATCAGGAAGGGTTATTCGAGAGCACGGGGAGTTATGAAAGGTTTGAATCATAGGATCGACCAGTATGAACTGAATAACAGCTGGAAAATAATTTTCTGGGGTCAACTAAGTACTGAAGGTGACATGGGATTTTTTTTGGAGGGTTGATAATTTGGGTTTTTTGTCTCTTTGCTTGTTTGTTTGGGTTTGTTTTTTTAATTCTGTCCTAAACCACTGCCTAACTTGCCTTGCTTTGTTAAAATAATTGGTTGAAATAGAGAAAGGGAACAGAGTAAAGCAGCTTGCATGAGTCCTGCATTAGGCATCCAGTATGATGCACTGTTGTATTCCACCAAAGAAAAATATGGAATAATCTTGATGTCTCTGCTTAAATGTAAGAAAGATCTGCTCTGCATTACTGCTATTTCACTAGAATATGTTTCTCTTTTCTGTGAATTTCTTGTTTGGTTATGTTTTAAGTTTTTCAATAGTCTCATTGTGTGTACATTTGGCAATTTACAAATTAAACAGACCTAAATAAGCATAAGTTTGCATGCTTTTTTTTGAATTTTGGTTGTATTTCTCTTGCTACAAATTTATGTATTACCTGGAGAACTCATTTGTCACATACTCTTATCTTCAGTCCTCTACACACAAGATGACACTTTTTTCATAACGCTTTCAGAGCAGAGTTCAGGGACACCCCTCTCACTCTTATAAATATCCTACTGCACTATGGAAAACACACTGTGTTTTCTCCTGCAAGTTTAAATGCTACAGAACAGCAGGTTTTGATATTCTTCTATCATGCAGTTAGAGTAAATACTTTTAAATATGTCAACAGAGGTTTATAGTTTAGATGACCCAAAAGAAATTGAATTGATTCAATAGAGTTGGTAGTTTAAAAATATATAAAGTACATTTCTGTTACAACTAGTTAGCCCAAAATGTTGTGGTGTAGTCAAGGAATTCTGTGTTTTTAAACTGGTTTGTTCATCCATTCTGACAGTATTAAATGTAAACTCCTCAGATATTATTAAATTAACTTTTATAATCCTACTTACAAAGGGATTTACTGCCAAAAGGAGAGATCAAAAGGTTAATTTATTGGAGAAACTCTCACTAGCTATTAGCAAAATTTATAGGTTAGTACAATTCTAGACATTAATCAGATTTCTATATAAAACAACACATTACAGTATGTCAGTCCAACCTCTGTTTCCAGGGAAGACCTTTTGAGACTGGATTATTATGCTGTAGCAAAAAAAGCTTGAATAGTCTCAATGGACTCAACACATACTATTGCTTTGAGACTGCTAAAAAATCCCTGACTAATTTTTCTAGGATCTAAGCTCCACCTCCCCTCCCATGGATTGCTTATTTAAATGAATTCAAAGAAATTGTAAAAATAAATAAACCAAAAATATGTGCCAGGATGCTTGTCTTGAATGGTAAAGCTACTTCACATAAATATATTTATATGATTTAGGAGTCTAATCCTGATGAAAATTAACAGCCTAAAGCTCCTAAACCACTTGTATGCTTTTGAAAATATTGCCTATAACCACCTAGACATGAATTCTCTGAGATGATCTGCTTGTCTAGGTTACAATTCTCTACAGTGAAAAGCAGTTTTATTCAGATTGGCTTTTGTAGGTAAGGACTGTAATTTAGAATTGCAACAATAGTGATTATAAGTTGTAACTCATTTCAAGATGTTAATGATATGCAGTCTTCATCCATGTCATGCTAGAATATAACTTGTTTTATGTACACATCTTGATGTTTTGTCCTTAAAACAATTGATTTTTAAATGGACAAGTAAGATAAACAGATCTCATACCAGTATTATTGTAGCGTACTTCTACCAACAGGTCATTCTAGGAATTGCCTAACAAAATATTTTATGCGTTAGTGAAATACTCAGTGGATTTATAAAATGGCAATAATAAGTGTATTTTTAATATGATAAATCCAGCATTTGTTTAAATTTCTTTAGAACATCATTAAAATGCTTCACTTTAACACATAAAAAAAGGGCTTTGTGTGAGTTGGCTTCATCTGCATTATGGATCTCCTACACCATCCAGGACAGAAACCATGGTGATGCAAAAATGACTTCTGCAGACAAAATCACTGTTCCTATGAAATGCTGGACAGCAATGGAAACATGCAGAAAAATGATGAGCTCAGTAAAGCAAATGCTTCAGATCACATCAATAATTCAGAAATTTCTGGTATTATATAGGAACATAAATAAACTAGGTTCTGAAAATACATAAAATGTTGGGGTTTTTTTCTTCTTTTCTGAGCATTTCCAGGATGTGTCATTGTGCTCTCTGGCTAGAGAATAAACAAGAACAGAAATATCAAAACGTTCTGCAGTGGACATTTTGAGCCCTGTTTGCTTTACTAATTTTTAAGTATTCTTTGATTTAAGAACTTGCATTCAGAACTCTACCCCACCTGCTTCAATTAGAACAGGAACATCAACTTAGAATAACGAGTTTTCTCATATTTCAGCAGTTCTCAGAGCTTTCCTGTGAAACTGGGACTTCATTGGGCTTCACACAGAAATAGTCTGTAATTCTAGACAAGGCAAAGAAAGGAGGGCTAAAGGACAAACAAATACAAGATATAGGGTTTACCCTTTTGATAGATAAGCATCTGAAGCTTAACTGATAGTATTTTCAAACACTCTAAAGGACATATTGCCAGAGGATGCATTTACCTGTGTCCAGGCAATCACATCTGGGCTGTTCTATCTTTATCCAAAGCTGGCTTTGTTGTGACCATGCCAATATGCACTTTGTGTCTGCATATGCCCCTCAGCAGAATAGACATGCGTGGACACTCAGGCATACTTTAAAGCCAGCTCTGTTTAGTCAATTCAGATTATGGGTAGAGAAATCTGGGTCGATTTGTTCCCACCTCTGTAGATACAGACATCCAGGCTCTGAGGAACTAAAATCTAAAGCACTACATCATTGTGAAATTATAGCCTTCTATCTCTCTATATTCATCCATAAATTCAGAAGAACTTCTGGTTAAGATAACCTATATTCAGTCAAAAACACTTTAAAATAATGAATATTTGAGTTGAGCTTCTCAATGTTTCTGACTTCCAAGAATTTTTTGCCATTGGTCTCCTCCTCTGCAAGGTGAGATTTAAATGGAAGTAAAGTAGACCTATATTTATAGATGAAGCCTCACAGATTTTTGATGTGAAATTATTTGAACAACTCACCCAACAATACAAGCTTCAAAGATCAAGTTTTCATAAATATAATCAATTTTGATGGACATACAGCAGTTCATGTCCAAGTGTGAAAGTAAATTGCAAAGACTCCAAAATAACCACGCAGAGGTAAAGGGTAAATTACCTGTCTCTGTACAATGCTAAGTAGTACGAAAATAGGTAAGTCACAGAACATAAAAATAAGAAACACAATTTCTCTCTGATGAGATGACTCCTTGGCAGATATCTCCTACACTGCACACACTATCACCTCCTTTTCATCAGTGAGTGATTTCCAGCAGAAAATAACCCCTCTGTATTGCAATAATCAGTATGAGAATAATCAGTATGAGAATAATGCAGCCAACATCCTGTGAAAAATGGGAACAGGAAATAAGTCACCACAAACATTGTTTTCTGGTGTTTCTCACATGCACAAAATTCTGAACATATAAATATAGAAACTTATACAAAACCTTTGACATAATGTGAATTTTGAAAAACACCCAATCCATTGTGTTCTGAAGAGGAATTCTGATATTTCACTTGTACAAAACAATATTTATGCAAGAAAAATTAAAGCACGTCTCCTTACGCTTACACTTATGAAGGCTCTATTTAGTTGTTAGATAAGTAATAATGTAAGGGAAATGGGAAAAAAGTATACTATACTTTAAAAAACCACCACGGTCCCAAAGTAACAATAAAATAACAAGCTGCAATGAGGGAAACACAGATCATATTTTAAAATATGAAAAAAAAAGAGCACTGAACAAAAAGAAAAACAGCAAGGCCCAAACTACATTTTTCCTCCATAATATGTATAGCATTACAGTACTTGTAGAAATACTTTGCTCTGTTGGAAAAAATAATCCTCAGTGTAATCATATACAGTTGTAATACTTCTCAAAAAAAAAAAAAAAAGAAAATCAAGCAAAATTTGAACCATTCTAAGGAAAATGTAAATTAACCCCCTTAAAAAAACCTGAACTCAATGAACCTCAGGACCTCAGGGAGACCTGAAGTTGCTGTGGTACCCTGTTCAAGATTCAGAGATTCTGCCAATAGCAAAGCTGAGCATATTTCCCCAAAACACATGTACAAATAGACATGATTGACCATCAGCAGGTAAATGTAGCTGGGACAGCAGTGCCTTTAGATGCACCAAATACACACAAACATCACTCAGATAAGAGACACAAAGGTCTTAATCTTCTCCAGGCTGGCCCAGCCCCTCCAATATCCAGCCCCAAGACAATCCAGCCAGAGTACTCCCCAGCTAGTCATGAGTTTCCTAGCATCTCACACTCACACAAGAGAATGAACACTCACAGGGGTCTCTGTAAGGACACAAACAGGAATTTACCAAGAAGTGAGGACAGACCATACCATGATCACAGATAGGACTCATACAAGTGTGACGTACTGCAACTTGTTCACATGACTGTCTTCTGTCATAGTCCCTCTCCATTTTTTTTCTGATATTTTATCCTTCTCCTAAGCAGTCTATAAAAAATTTAACAAATTCCCATAATCCATTCAAGCATACCATAAGTTTTTCACACTCTCAGTGATCCACCTTACATATCCTATAATAAGTTTTCTCTTTCACACCAAATCCAGGATACTCTCATTTCCTTTCTGATCTATTACAAAGTTTTGGTTGATCTGCCCAAGGTCACCAGAGGCCCACCCATCAACTCTGCTTTTCACAGAATCACAGAATAGTGTGAGTTGGAAGGCACCCAGAAGGATCACCAAGTCCAGCTCTAAATAAATGGCCCATACAGGGACCAAGCTTGCAACCTTGGCAGATTTCATTAACTACTGCTCCTTTTGTGGGTTTGTATCTGAGTTTTTCTTTCTTTTGCTTTTCCTCTTTCTTGTCTTGGCCTTTTAACCAGATGTTCTTACAAAACAGATGTCCTGTACGGCAGCTATCCTTATAGAATAGTGTCTAACATTCAAGGCTAACCCTCTCCTTTTCCCTGTCTTTCTCTCTTCCTTTATGAGTAGAACAAAGCATTTAGAAGAAATTGAAATGCTAGAAGAATAAAAGAGGGGAGGGACATGTTCTGCAACACACATCTTGTGCATTCATCCAATTTATTTTTTAGTTTTCTGAATCTTTCAGGAATAAAGAACACATTAAAAAGATGTATTGGAGAGACCTTAGTTGTCCTCTTCTTTGTAATAATATATAACAATGCTGAGCATTCGCTGCTGGTGAATCAGAGTATGTAAATATTAAATTCAACTGTTTACCTTTTATAAAATTACTATGAGGGCTCAAGGTTCACTCAAATGCCACAGAAATTTTGCACTCTGAAAAACAGAACTAGCTCTATTATAATAACTGGATGGCTTGTGTAATTCCATCCCTTCATGTATTCATATAAAAAAATAAAAATTATAAAATTTCAATACAAGAATTCTTACAAATAATTTTTACAAATGTTATAAATTGTATTAAAATTTTTGTTTCTCAGTGAGCCTATTTTCTGCTAAAACCTTTATAGACAAATGGTTTCTTATGCTGAAAATATGCTTATAAACAAATTACTTGTAAAAATTGCTGGTATCTATCTTCTTTTTTTTTAATAAGAATAAAATAAATTATTAGGAAAATGAATCTCTTCTATGAATTCCTTAAAGAACTCAATTTTACATCAAGCCTAAAAATTCATTTGCCAGGCTGTCTAAAGAATGATAGAAGTCCAAAGATCAGAAAATCTTGTTTGCCATAGTGTGGTCCCTGTTATGAGTGTCTAGATGTTTCAATGGATTAAATGCTATGACTGACAACTATAATATTTCCTTAAGTAACTTGCCTAAAAAAATTAAAATTCAGTAATGACATGTCCAGAGATTTCTGTCTCAGACATGTAAAAAGCTGATGTTGATTCCTGATCTTATGTAGATTTCTAATACAGAACATATAAAAACAACAATAAAACTGTGATTCAGATTTTTTCACTTGATATCAAACAGTTGCTAAAAGGGTTTTATGTCGTGTCCAAATGTGGTCTCAGAAAAAAAAATTGATAGGAACAACCTTACAACTACAGAGTAAAATATTTTATAGCTTTAAAGGGCATTCAGAGTGACTGTTTGGGTCACCAAATTTTTCCATGTGGATTCTTAATTTCTGAAGGTTAGAGTAATTTTCAACTTTTTTTCTTGTAGGGGTTGAAATGTGCTAAGGAAAAAATGTCAAACTGTCTTCAGCATCTTTCCTATGGGAATTATTCCTTCAATGTCTGTTGCAGTATTGATTTTAGTAGTGACTGATAGAAGATTGCTACAGGCTTCTACATGCTTTGGGTGCCTTAAAATCTGGTCATGTTCACAACCAAGCAGATGGACTCTAAAAAGAAGTGTGAATGTTGTTTCCATAGCACTTTGCAGCCCTGAGGGTCTGCAAAGGTGGCTGCTGCTTTTGGGTTTTAGCAGATTCATGGCACCTGCTCTTGGTCTTTGAACTGCCCAGATCTTGATACCTGAGGTTATCCTCCTCACATACATGTGATTGAAGTGTCTCTGTATTGTGGTTGAAGTGTCTCTGCACCCATGACCTCTTTGATGCATCTTTACAATGACACTTTTGGGACCTAAATTATATATACAGGAAAAGATGGAACCGTTTCATATACACTCATAAAGTTTATGTGACTGATACATTTTAGTAAGATTAAATACCAAGTATGTGGTGAGATCAGCAAAAGGAAGTGTTTATTGCATAGCCTGTGTCTGTTTTCTAGATTTTATTTTCCAGAACTATCCCTCCATATTTTGTAGTTGTTGGGGATTTTTAAGCTGCAGCCATTAAACTGGGTTCACAATAGATATTGAAGACTCTGGATATGCTCACAAGATGAAAAAAATAGTGAATTAATTAATTAAGATAAATATAATAAAATACTATTTAAAGTTTCATTTCATTGAATGAAACGCTCACCTATTGCAAGTCCAAATCAAGGCTCATGATTAATAAGTGTAATAATTTTTTGATAATGAGATGCATGAAATTATGACAAAACAAGGAAAATGAAACAGTATGAGAAGCATATCTATGGAAACGTGACTGTATTAGATTTCCTTTCTATTCAAATACGTATTTACAAATACTGTGGAAACCATTTGAAATGTCTTTTTCATTTTATTAGCACTAATTGTACACCTGCATACTCCATGTAAGATTTGCAAACTCTGATCTTTTCAGAGCATGTATTTTGATAATCCTTGCACAGAAATCAGTGATGACTAAATGCTACATTCAGCTGAGACTATTTTGATGTATTTTTTAAAGGCTTGGTACTACCTGCTTCAGTAAATGGATTTCAGCCAGTAGAGAACTACAAAAAGACTACTAAAAGACTACAAAAACTACAAAAGAATGATCCAAACCTTTACTCCTACATTTTTTTTTTTATTTGAGCATTGTTTGTTTAGGTTATGCATCTGTCCAATTGCATGGTTGAGTTGTCACTCAGCGTTCCAAAATACATGCCTGCTTATATATTCTCAGTGTTTCATCAATCTAAGCAACAGATGTTGCTTTTTTTAAAATAACAAAGATTTATGATCATAGATTCTAAGAAATGTTTGATATTAAAATTTTATAAGAAAATTAATGTTCAATTGGTGTGTTACTGCACTGAAATACCTTTAAATATTATTTTAGTCAAACTAGGACCAATTATTTTATTTCTCTGAAAATTCTTATTGTGGTAATTGTCAGTATATGCAACCGGACAAATGAGTTTCTTGTTGCAATTTCAGAAAATAACAGACATGACATTAATGACCTTGGAAGAGCAGATTTCAAGAACAGGGAAACATTGCTTTCATTTTCACTGATACAACACAGAGGAAAATATTTTGCATGGAAAAAATACTCCCAAACACATTAGCAAGCTAATACCATGTAGTGAAAAGATGGGATGATAATAAGACATTAACGGCAACGCATTTTGGATAGTGGTAAATTATTGCCTGATGAAGTCAGCACTGAGTTAAGTAAGTTCTTCCAGTTAACAAGAAGCAGAGCTTGCTAGAAAAGAGTACTTTGGTTTACTAACAATTTTCGAGTTTCAGATTTCTTTTATTCTGCTTTGGCATGAAAACAAAGCCTTTTAAATGCTACTTCAAAGTGGAAGTGTGTCAAAATTTTTGCTTCATATTGAAAAGGTCAACTTTTTGATGCAAGCCTTTCCCTCCTGAATGGTTGTTCTTGATCAAAACCTTTACACTGAAAATTTTGTAAATGTCTCTGAACAGTTTCTGAAAAGTGTTTTGACTTCAACAAATCATCTTGCTCAAATGCAATTGTTCATAAATAGCCAAAACACTGAACCTTGGTGTCCTAGAGACTTGTGGTGCCTTGCCTCTAAACTCCCTGTAATGCATTCCACCATTCTGCTTGTAATATCCTTACACAAAGATAGAGCATGTTGTTGGTTCATGTTAATTTTCTCTCCTGTATGGACCTGTCCAGGTGACTGGCTAACTTGCTGCTACCAGAAGAAATGCATAACCACAGAATTCTCACAATTTTAATTTCCAAGAACAAGGAACTAAGTATCTCTCTTCAACCAACTTTTGGAGGGGTGGAGCAATGGGACAAGGAAGGACTTATCTTTGAGTTTGGCAGGGGGTTCAGTAGTTAAGACTTCTGAAAACTTGTTGTGGGTGACTTTATGACAGACAGCAAGGATAAAAAATTGTCTTAGACTATTCTTATTGTTCTTAAGAATATTCTTATTTTGTCATTACTATATCCATTACTATATCTTAGCATTGTGTACTAAAAAAATAATTTCACTTTATTATTATTCAATTTATGGTCAAATATTATAATAATATTGGAAAGGCACTCAAGAAAATAATGACTTCTGGATTTTTCTTGGCAGTAATGCAGGTGTAATAAACATCAATCATTGTAAAGTTATGAAAAAGGTATTTGTATTTCTGTACCACTCAAAGAATTGATAACTCTTTGTATTTTAAGGACAAGATTTGTCTCCCTGAAGAAAGCAGATAAGTGCCATAAGCACAGACAGGTATATATAGACCTATATGGCAGGTCTTATCTGAGAGAAACTTCTGGTGAGTGGCTGATTGTCTCTTTAAACACCAGGCAGTAGATGGTATCAGAATTATGACTTAATACTTCAGTCAAGTCTATGCCACAGTGTATTGACATATACTGCACTTACATATTGCCTAAATTATGTAAAACCACAAAAGTTTCCCTGACTGTATTAAAATTATAACTGTGGCAAATCAACATTTCTGTAATGCAGTTTTTATTGCTTTACCTAGCCATAAAAGCCACTCTTGATGTAGAAAAATTTCTATCCTCAACAAAATTACTTTTCAACACTGGAATGGGAAAACAAAACAAAACAAAACAAAAACCAAACAAAAAAACTCACCACCATCACCACCACCACCAAAAAAAAACCCCAGAATCATGGTCAGGACAGCCAGCGGGAAAAGTTTTTTTCACAATAAGTACTCAACATGTTAAGCAACCCAAAAGAACACTGTGTTGGGTTTTGTGCCATCAATAAAACGTTTATCAGGCAAGAGTTATAAGTAAGTCCTTCTGTCCAGAACCTGGAAGGAGAGTAAGACACTCTGAGGGGATTTGGGTAAAGAAAGTTTGTACTCTTGCTTCAAAGAGCATTCCATTATTTTTATGAGATAAAATAGCTCTGAGAGAAGATTAAGGGAATTTTGTGGTGAATGTCTACCTACTACAGAAAAGCTTGGTGAATGGTCAAGCAAGAATGTTAATTTAATACATATTAATGCCCCATAAACAAAGCTTTTGTCTATTCTGAGAGAAGAATCTATTTCCTCATAGTTCCAGACTCACTCAGGAAATAATTTCAAAGTAGGTTTGTAGGATATAAAGAAACATTTTCACCTAGTTCTATATATATAAACACACACAGTCATGTTGCTGGTAGTATCTGAAATAGCAACTCATATGTTCTCTAACTAAACAGAGAAAGCTCTCGGATGTAGCCCCTAAAAACATGGTGATCATATTAAGACTGTCACATCCAGAGCTCTGTGTTTCAGCTATATTTAGCACAGCAATACTCCTGTAAGCTTTATACATAGGAAAAAAAATCTGGTTTTCTCTTGCTTATTTTCAACACTGCATGCCACACAGCAGCAAACTAACACTTCATACAGACATTTTGCTTTGTTGAGCCAGATCATGAAACAGCAGCTTTCAATATAAATGGAGAAGAATGGTGCATATTTTAGATACAGCCCAGAAACAAGCAAATCACAGAGGGTTTCTTCACCTCAGCTTCCCATGTGTTCATTTTCAGCAGATCTGTGAGGCACTGCAAGTTGACAGGTGAAATCATTTGCCTCATAGATCATGAATGGAGCTACAGGAAGATAAATTGCATGCAAAAGAGCCAACAAAAATCAACAATACATGACATACTAAAGCAATGAGAATTCTTCAGTAAATTAGGGAACTCACTGAAAAAACCCAACTAAAAAATACATCAGCTGCACTTCAGAATGTAACAGAAGGAGATGTGATAAACTAAGTTTAGACCAACATTAAGTACATTGAAGTCATGATATATGGGATATAATAAAGGATGACTGCTAATTCCAGAAGGCCAGTGATTTCTGAAGATATTCCTTTTAAAGAATTGTCAGTCTAGTCTGCTCTGTTAACATACTATTTTGTTTACTGCTGGACACATATTGAGATACCTTTACCAGTGTCCATCTGTACAGGAATGGAAGAGATGGTGGAAATATTGTTTTAATCTGAAACAGTAACAGAATATTTAAGATGAAAATCCTAAGACTTGATTCAGCAAAACATCTCTATGTTCTGTTTGGTCACTTGCAATGGCCATTTTCCATAAACTGGAATGTTTAATTGTAGTTGCACTGTGAGGTTAGTTGACTGTAGTTTCTGTCAAAATAAAACGTTCATTTGTTGACTGTAGTGTAAATACAGAAGTGGGACAATCTAGTTTTTGCTGTACTGAGGTATAAGGGAGCACAGTGGAGCTGTATTTAGGAACTGCTAAAGAGAGAGAACAGCATTCTTCAGCTCTGCATTCTCTGAAAAAACATGCTGCAACTATTTCTACATGTGTTGCTAGTGCAATGGTGCTGGAGTCCACACTTCACAAGGTGACTGTATGTGGGTCCATTATTCATGTTCAACACATTATCTGCATGGTGGCTGGAGCAGTATCATGTGAATGTCAACACTTTTGTTGAAAGCTTTTATCTGAAGAAGCTGAAAGCTTAAGTCATTGTGAAAAAAACCCCCAAAAAACAAACAGAAGCTAGTGTTATTTTTGTCTACAAATGAAATGTAGCACTGGAAGACATCTACAATTCTGTTGGAGCTAGCGGAAGTTTAAAATACCAGTAAATGTTGCTCCCCTCTTTCCAATCCTTCCTTAAATAAGCAATCGGGCAATCAAACAAACACAGGCTGGTCACAACTCTGAGACCTGTGAGCAGAAATGTTGGTCTAAATCCTGAATACTCACTTTGCCATAGCTTTGTGGGCAGGACTCCTGCCTTGCAAAATATGCCCTTTCACCAAGATGGGCATCTTCCCAGCTCAGAGATGACAGTAAGGCACGTCATACTGGGAGGAGGAGGGCAGTCCAGCAGGGGAGCAAGCACAGGCCAGAGAAATTGCCCTGAAGAGGACAAAAGGAGCCCTGTATCACCATAGAGTGATGCCCCATGAGCATGGGGCTGGGACTAGGCTGGCTGGAGCAGCTCTGAAGGAATGACTCTAGGGTGCTGGAGGGAACCAGAAAGGGGCACTCTGAGCCCCTCGAACCCCTTCCCTTCACAGTTAAATGCCCTTTCAGATCAGAAACTCCTATGCCACTCAGAGCTGTAGTTGTCCGTGCATGTTGCCCACCATCACAGTAATACCCTGATGTCACCAGGTGGGTGGACAGCAAAAGTGTTATGATAACAAACAAGAGTTCATCTAGAGAAATACAGTCCTCTTTCATCTGTCCTTTGCTAATACAAATGGCCTGTAATACCTCAAACACTCATTCAAATTAAAATCTAAGTCAAAATGTCTAGCTATGTTCAGTAAATTAATAATATTGGGGGCATAAACTGTGGTATGTGAAAGAACAATAATCTACTATAATTCTTGCATTAACCCAACACAAGTTTGAAAGGAGAATGGGAAAGGAGACACTCAGTTAGACCCCTTCATTAATATCATTTAAGGGTTAAGCCTTTGAGTTTGATAGGAACTATCTCCTATATGCTGCATCACTTCCACATCTGTTAATCTGGAATGTCTCTGGGAAAGTTGACAGAAATACACCTTTGTGAGAGTCAGTCTGTGCCAGGTCAGAACTGAGGGATCTTTTTCCTTCAAGCTCTCATTGCAATTATGTTCAGTGTTAGCATATCTGCTGTAAGTTCTAACAGTGGAAGAAGGTTAGACCCCCAATATTTCAGTAATGAGCTTTGCACTAGGAGCTTTAAAACCTGTTTTTAAACGAAACACCTTAGGACAAAACCATTTAATCCAGAAAGTTTAAGAACAGAGATAAAGGGAGCAGAGCACTCCAGGTGCCTTTCCTTGAAAGCAGTACAATGCCTCATTCAGTCTGATAAAGTGGATGGTTGGTGTCATTATTTTCTGCCTAAAAGTCCTCATGAAATCATTAGTCTGTATTATACTTATATTGGTGAAATACCATTCCAGAAGTGAAGTAATTCACAGTAGAGAGTCTGAAAAACTTAAAAATAACTCGCTGTTAGGGAGATTTTATGACTGATATAGATCTGAGTCAGAGCAAAATTGTTTAGGATATAAATGTATTGTTTTTTGCAATTCTATTTTTTACAAGCAATAATAATTAATATCACTATTGTAGTAGAATACATGCATATAATATAATGTATTCTGTGTGTGTATATATATTTCAGTACAATACATGCCATATATATGTTGTATATATACATACATGCATTCACTTATAAACTTTATATATATTATGCAAACAATCAATATGATTGACTCATTATACAGAAGAAATTACTATCTTTATAAATAAGAAACCTTGTACATATCCATCTCTGTCTTGTTGATTCTTAGCTTTACAATTCTAAATCTTCCTCTGGGCCCAGAAGGCAGAAATTTTGCAACTGAAAGATTTTTTTCAATGCCCAGTGCATGTATGGAATAGACAGGATTTTGCTGTTTGAAATCATTAAGAAACAGTTTTTTGAATTCTTAAGGTCCTGAACTTTTGTGATCTTGATTAACATGACAGAGTGAAAAATAGAAACCTGTGACTTGAGGGCTGTCATGGTACTAATCAGGGTGCTCAGATGACAATAAATACTGCAGAAACGTGGAACTCCATTCCATTCTGCTGCTTTTACCAAGTGAGAGTTCCATTATCCATGATGAACTTTTCTTTATAAACACTTTAAGCCACATCCAATAATTTCATATTTTTATTTTTAATATTCCTTTCTTACACAGTGTTTGTACTACTTCACTAACCACGGCAATAGACAGCATTAATGAGCTGGTATTTTATCTGTTGTTACTGTAAACCTCTTCCTTGTGAGAATAAAGAGTTATTATTTGTGCAGGGCACAGGTAACAAACACAAGTAACAAATCTACACTGTCATCACTATTGGGATGACTGCACTGCTGCTGATCACAAAACAGTCTAGTAAAAAAACTTTTTATGCCTATATATATGTACACATAAACGAACACATACATATATAAATGTAGATTATATTTGGGAATAGAGGGAACTGAATAGATCTCCTGTAACTTCATATTCCACTTTGATTCTGTGCAATATAGCCTTGGCTATAGCAGGGGTAATCAACCTCTGTCAGTCAGTCATTAATCTCTACACATGCACTACAACTGAGTAATTATTAAGCAATTAGATGCAACTGTCTACTTTTTAAGTAACAGTAATAATGTGACACAAACATATAAAGCCAGGAAATTAGAAGATAAGAATTGTGATTGTCCTTTAGTCCCATTGATATGAAGAATCTACAACCATTCGAATTAAAGAAGTAGTGGCATTTTTAAAGCCATTGTCCTCTAGATGAAGTGCTTATTTTCCCTCCATTATTAGTAACTAGAGGCTTTTGCTAAGTACAATATTCTTTCTTTTTACAATCAAAAGCACATATGACTAACTCAGAGAAAATGGAAAACATGGCTCTTTTAAAATTTTTAGTTACTGATGGTCTCCCCACCACCTCTGCTCCCCATTTATTTCAGATGACACAGTGATCTCAAAATACACAGGAAACTGATTTAATAGACTTATAGAGAGAGTAAGTCATATGAGGAGTGGCTGAGGGAACTGGGGGCTGTTTAGCCTGGAGAAAAAAGGAGGCCTTATTGTTCTCTATAGCTACCTGAAAGGAGGTTGTGGCAAGGAAAGGTTTGGCCTCTTCTCCAAGGCAACCAGAGAAGGGATGAGAGGGCTAAGTCTTAAAGCTGTTCCAGGGGATGTTCAGGTTGGACATCAGGCAAAATTTCTTCACTGAAAGGGCAGCTGGAACAGACTGCCTAGGGAGTTCGAGTCATCATTCCTGGAAGTCTTCAAGAAATGACTGAGCATGGCACTTTGTGCTCTTGTTTAGTTGGCATGGTGGTGTTCAGTCAAAAGTTGGACTTGATCATGTTGGAGGTCTTTTCCAACCTTAAGGATTCTGTTTCTATTCTATGATCTCATTTAAGAGATTTTACTCTACATATCTACTTCTTTCATGGAAAATAACAGCTCTAACATGAGACAAACTAAACTGATAAACCAAGTAATAGCAATTTGTGAAACCTAAATTAACTCAATGAGCATGACGTCAGGCATGCGGAAGTCTTTACCCAGTCTGCTGGAATAATTTCTCTCTGTACTCTGCCTGTCTTTGAAATTATAGCATGATTTACTGGAGAACTGAGACCTTAGGAATTTCTAGTGAATTTGGAGGAGGAAGGTAGTTTTTATATTTCTAAATAACTTTGAAACCTGCTGCCTGTTAACAATAATAGAAATATCAGCCATTCACAAACTCTTTACATGTATTACAGTTGTCCTAGAACCTACAACTGGATATAGGAGCAGTTTGTGCTAGGCATTATACAAACATTTAAGATATCCTTTTTCCAAAAGATTTACTGGCCAAATAAGTGACTTAAAGGGTAGATGTCAGAGGAAAATGGAAATTGAGCTATTCATTCTCTTACAGGTTTAAAATTTCACTAGTGTAAAAAAAATTGAAATCTCCCTTCCAAAGTTCCACTAAGACTCCAAATGAAAATTTTTGTTTTTATTTGACAGTTATACTTCAAATGAGAGTTGGACAGACTGAATGAGTCAAATGGGCCACATGGAAAAAATACCTAGGAAAGCTCAATGTGCTGTTTAACCTCAAGAATGAAGGAAGAATGAAATTACCTCAAGTGCATGGAAGAGTTCACAAAACCAAAGAAGGCAACAATGTGCTTTCCATAGCTATTTGAAGGCCTTTTCAGTTCTGCAGGTCTGTGATTGTAAACTTTTTCATGGCACCCAAATCTTCCTGGTGCCAGCAATACTGAGGATCAGTCTATCACACTATCTTTCTTTTAAAAGACAGAAAAATGACAGACTAAACTCTTTTCATCCTATACCATTTGGAGAGTTCAACTGAGATTATTTGGGACTATAGAAGCAGAGGAGACAGGTAGTGCCAGTTCAGTGCTTTCCTATCTCAAGCACCATGACATAAAAATTCCATCTGGAAAATTATCTCCAACCTAAAGGAAAAATTTAGGACCTTTTTTTCCTGGAGTTACTGAACTCAAAATTTTATTGATAGTAAAATCTGGCAGTAAAAGTGTAAGATTTAGGAGGAATATTATAACTTTTTTTTTAACCTCTCAGGGTTACTCATTCATGGCCAATTTTTACCTGATATTGGCTTTTATTTGTAATACCTGTTCACAGTCTGTCTTGCCTGCTCTGTGTGAGATGACAATAACCATATCCATTCTTAGCCTTTTTATACTCCCTGTCTAGACAAGACAATTTCTTTAATTTCCTGTTGTGCCAAAAAGTTTCTGTGCCCTCTTTTCCCCTGTGCTCTCGTTCTATATTTGTCAAGGCAGGCTGTCATCCTGGAGAAAGTTCAGGGCTGGTTGAGCATGGGCAGCTGGGTGGAAGACCAAAGGTTGCCAGTGGAGCTGGACTGGTCTCACTACTATTGTCACTGCTTTTAAATTTGTGCTGGCAGCTAAGTGAGAAGAAATCTCCCTGATGAAATAGCTACAAGAAATTGTGAAGAAACAGAAGATTGTCTTGAGCAGTTAAACAGCTTGTTAAATCTCTGAAAAAGGAAACTTCAAAAAATCTTAGGAGCTGTGAGCTGCTGAAATCTCTACTGGTCATAAGTGTTTAGCAATTTCACTGAGTTGCTGGTTTGAACATAACATAAATTAATGAACAGAATCACAAGAAAATCCCAGACCCTACCACACTCACTATTAAATGATGTCTTATAAGAAATTTATTTTCTTTATCTGATTTTCACATAAGAGTCAACTTTAACTGATTTTTTTTTCTCTGAAAGCTAAGACAAAACTTGGACAATACATTTTTCAGGTAATAAATCAAGTGCGGTTATTTATAAAGGTATCATAGAAGATGCAACAAATTTATTGAATTCTCTGAGGCCTGAAGAGAAGTCCCTATATCTTTCCAATGAAACATGAAAACAGAGAAAAATTCTTACATCTATGTAAAATGATAGCAAAATTAACATACTGTTGAAAGAGACAATGACAGAAACTGAAGTACACTTAATTGTAGTTTAATTATTAAAATATAGAAAAAGTTAATACCATGGAAACAACAGTGGACTTTAAAAATAGAATTTATGGAAATAGAGTGATTTGTGAGTATGATGAGTATTGGGAGAAGCACTTTATGATAATTGGCATTAACATAGGAAAAAAAGTAAAGTAGTTTAGAGTTTTAAATTGAAGTAATTTAAATAAAGAAATATCTGCTTGCTATTTTAAAACCTTTTAAAATGCTTTCCCTTTCCACTGGAAAATGGTTTAGAATATTGAAAATAGGTTCCTAGTTAAATAGACTTATTTTAAAATTTAAGCAAATTCATAAATAAAAATAAAAAGACAAGCTTCACAATTACTGTGAAAGTTGGTTTCTATGCACTTCATTAGAGAGAGAATCTATATTCATCTCTGGTTTTAGTCTCATTTATTCTTAGTTCATAATGATATCTATGCTACTACCATAGTCAATAGCTACTGTGATATGTAAATGTGTTTAAATATATTGAGGAACTGTAAGAAAGTTTGCACATCTGGACATTTATTTGATTTCTTTCTCCATTAAACAGTGTTAGGTAAGACTGTATGAAAGTTATATCTCAGAAAATACATGTGAATAAATGCAACTGAAGATGACTTTAAAAAGAAATTTTAGTTCTGATATTGTGGCAGAACAGACTTTTGAAATGTGACAATACTAAGACTTCAGCTGCACTGATTTAAACAACAAGGAGCAGAGCTTGGAATACAGTCTGTTATCATATCTGCATGACTCATACTTTATAGTACCACTTTACCATCCACAACACTTCCTTCCATTTAAATCTGTAGGTGATCTGTCAGATGACTTTTTAGTGACCTAGCTGTATTGTGTATTCATTAGAGAGATCTGAGAAGACTGCAAAGAAGGTAGTAAGGCTATGGATAAAACTGACAACAACACCTAAAAATCTATCCTTTCTCTTCATAACTCATATATAAAGTTGCTTCTAATTGTATGTCAGGTCTATGATACATATTCAGTACTTCTGTGAATTTATATCCAAAAGAGACAGCACAAAGGTATGGTGGCAAGATTAGAACATTAGTCTGTAGAACAAACCTAAGAAATATTCCCTGTGAATACAGATCCAATGCCCCTGTTGCACAAAATGCTAGTCCATTCACAGTCAGAAAATTGTAATTTTTTTAAATTTAATATTGAAAACAGATAGATCTTTGATTTTAGGCTATAACAATTAAGAAAAATATTTAACTAACACTCTAACTTAGCTTTATAGGAAACACATTAATAACATTTTTAATGTTATTTTTTAACAGTTATCAATCAACGTAATTTAGAATTTATGATCATTCAAAACTAGATCAAAAAGGAAAAAGTGCTTTTTTCCTCATAACAATATTTAATATTCATACATAATTCAACATGGGTTTATACTCTGCCTAGTCAAGGGAACATTTCTTCTTAAATAGGACTTTGTTTATCTCGTATTGTATGTAGAATTCTAGGACCAGGTTATAAATGAAAAGTCAGAGGTATAACAGAACTCACCATGTGAAGAATTTGTTTTCCCTCAACAGGGCCTTTAAAGTCAGAATTAGTTGATTAATTTTCCTGTTTTATTAATTATTTGCAATTTAATCATTAAAACCCAAATACACACAGTTTTGAACCCCGATCAGTATTACAGAACTAATTAATTGGTCCATCAATGCAGTACAAATTCAAAGCTGCCAGAAATAAGGTAATATATGCAGTGATTTCCTTGGGTTTTATCCATTTTTGGTTTTCTGCTGGTGAGTTTGCATCATCAAAACAAAAAGAAGACTTTTTATATTGCTTTGTTTTGTTACAATTGCATAGATACCTTTTTGAATTTCATTTTGCAAGCTCTAGAAGGCATATATTGCCTGAACTGATTCAGAGATACTTCTCAAATATTTTTCGTTTCTATTTTTGCATCTCTTTTACCACATTATTTTCATTATCCCTCTTTTTTGAGCAGAGTTGTTTTGGGGGTTTTTTGATAGAGCAAATGTTATTTAGGCAGACAAGATGGTTGTGTGTGCAAAAGATATACTTAACACCAGCAGCTTTATGAAAAGTATTCCAAGCTTTGATAATAGGCTTAAATATCTTCAGGACAGTGCAGAGATACCCCAGATATTTTGAAGACATATAGCACTATAAGCAGAGCAATATGGAACTAATTTGCCCTGCTCTGTGTCAGGTATATTAACTCACAGCAAACTCCATGCCTCTGTGAGGAGATTACTTACCAGCCCAGGAGCCAGCTGCTTCCTGAGGAAATTGCATTGCTGTCTACAAGTTCAATCTTTTTTTTTTAGTTAAATTTAAGTATGTACACTTTAATTCAACCATCCATAGTGAAGGTTAAGCTGGATATTAGGAGAGGTTTGACCATCAGAGGAGAACAGTTCTGAAGTGGGCTTTCATTAGCAAGGGAAGCTCTGTGGTATGGCTGCCTAAGACAGAAAAAGATTAAGCTTGATAGCCCAGTGAGTAGCATCTGTATCATATTCCCAATGATTTATTCAGCCTCACAGGGTAGCATAATTTACCAAGCCAACCTCATAGCTACACATAAATTGTAGCTTCACCAGAGCCACTCTGACTATCCTGAAAAACATATATGTTTGTCTGTGTGAATGTATAACAAAACTGCAAAAATTTTGGATTTTGCCATATGTGCCCAATTGAGAAGTCACTTTTAAAGGTAATATCCTTGTTAATTAACTAAGGAAGGTTGTATTTCACATATGCATTTTCAAGCATAACTGTAGTATAATTGCCAATTAACTTCAGATCCCGCAATTGAGTTACCTGGGTAAACAACAGGGTCTAGGGTGAATAGTACTTTTTACAAGGGCACATATTGATAGGACAAGGGGTAACTGAAAAAGGGTAGGTTTAGATTAGATATTCTAAGGAAGAGAGTCTTTACTGTGAGGGTTGTGAGACACTGGATGCCCCATTCCTGGAAGTGTTCAAGGCTGGGTTGGATGTGGCTTTGAGCAACCTGGTCTAGTGGAAGGTGTCCTGGTGGCTAGAAAGGGAAGATCTTTAAGGTCGCTTCCATCCCAAACCATTCTATGATTTTGTGATTTTCTAGGCCCATAACTACCTTTGATTACTTTGAAATACTATTGTTCTTCCTTCCTGCAAAAGTAGAATGTGAATATTTGGAGACAACACTCTCTGTTGTATTAATGTACTCAATTATTAATTGAATTTCTCATGAATGTATGATTTTGATGTATAGCAGTCTATGAATTTGACTTCAAAGCATCAGGGTTTGACTGTCTGGGCTGTCCTATCTGCTGATACCATACCCTCTTTATACATGTTGATGAACACAGATGCTGTTTATTTTCCTCATAGTGGGATCAGATTTTAGCTGAAATTCTCAGAAAGAATTTTTTCAACTGCTTAAGACAGGTTTGCCAATGATGTGTTTTTTCTTTCTTTCTGAAATTTCCTAACACAAAGGCTGCCTGCAAATAGGAAGTCTATTTTGTATAAGATGTCAAAGTCTTGGAATTCAGTGTTAGTCTTTATCTGAATGTGAGATCTCTCAAAATAGCTAGAAGAAACTGCATTCAACACCTTAGATTTCAGTATTCCCAGATCCACCTGGAATAAGTGAGATTCAAATAACCATCACAACCCTTTCAAGTCTTATCACAGCCCTAATTTCAATTACAGCACAGACTAAGACATCAATAAACAGTTGAAAACTCTACACCTACACCTATATAGAATAGGCAGGATCAAATGAATTATGCATATCTTTATCCTACACCAAACTTTAATCCTACACCAAAAGAGAACCCTGGGTCTGCAGCTTATCCAGAAACTCATTAGGATCTATCTATCTCTGTAGAACTCTTATCTTGGTTCCCAGAGATTTACAGTATGGAGCAGTCAACACAATTCTCCATCCATTAATATGTGGGGGTAAAATGAATAGCCTCACTTTTTTGCTATTAATGAAGTGATTTATTTTTATCATTTTAATAGTTGTCTCTTTTTTTTTCATAGAACAAATCAGCATAACAATCAGTTTTTAGGCAAGAAATAAGTAATACAGCTTCAAGCAATGCTGGTTACAAGTCTCTGGAGATGCAGGGGAAAGCATTTTATGCAGTGTGGATTCTCTGCTGTGTAGAACAGTTGTTTACCTCACATTTTTTGCCCAGCTATTAAATCGGTTTCTGTGACATTCTTTTGTCAGTGATACTTGGCTAGTAAAGTTGATGGATGACACCATAAGCTATCCTGATCTCTTTCATTCACTTGCTGAAAGTGTCTGCACAAAGTCAGGAGAAACCTGCTGACACAGCATAATTTGAAAGGAATCCATGGGCCAAACCATGTGATCAAGTATTGCAATCGACTTTTTATTTTTTTTTTTGGTAGTTCCTTTTGGTGTGTATCCATGAAATATTTGTGAGTTCAGGTGAAAAATAATAACAAAATAAAAGAAAATATGAGGAATAGTTATCAGATCAGTGAGAAGTATTCTTGCAAATTTCATTAAAAATAATGTCATGTTTCTCTTCAAATAAAAAATACAAAAGCCTTTATAGAAAATATCATGGAAAATCTACTAGTTTTTCATGCAGATGTGTAAGTGTGTGAATATGCACACAAACATTTTAGATTACAAGATTTCATCTGACAAATTGTCACTAACAAAATGAAATAATTTAGATTTAAAATATTACATTGGTCAGCATCTTTGTCTTCTTAGGTGGTCCTCTCCTCATTTTAATTTAATTCACCATGCCTTGTTAAGGTTCTTCTTACAAGAAGAAGTTTTGTGACACACAAAACCCACGTTAAACTGATAAACAGCAAGAGGTCTGATGAAATCTATTCTGATGAAAGAAACAGTGTAGTAAATTCTTATTTTGTGGTAGCATAAAGTCAGTTTACAGGTACATCACATTTTCTAGGTCTTTGTGCTCTGTGTGGATTCTTACAGTAATTACAGTAACTCACATGACAGTAATGGAGTATCTTTTACGTATATGCAATATCAGCTGTGAAAAGAATGGCAAATGCCACAGTGAAGCAGAAGGAAAATTGTGGGTCAGATGTCTCTTTAAAAGCTGAAAGAAGGACTATATTAGTAGGGACAAAAGATTACCATTGCAAAATGGTACCTATTCAGCAACTGTGTCCTTCCTTGCCTCAGGCACTGGAAATACAAACATTCAGGCGACTTGCTTTAACACCTCTCCTGGTTTTTGTGATCTTTCTTCATCAACTTTTCCCCACTGTTTCTTCCACAACTGAGAAAGACACTCGGTATTTTTTGTCTTTCAAGCCCGTCACAGGGAAAGATGTCTAGCCTGCACTGCTCCCACATAATGTGTTGGCTCTAATTCCCATGCCAAAATGGATCAGCAGATGTGTCCCAGAGGTGTAAAAATATTAGCCAAAAAGTTTTCTGAATAATCAAGAAAAAAGGGCTTTGCCATAATCAGCTATGTTCTGGGATTTGGGCAGAGGAATTTAGGATGGCATTTCCATCAATGACGGAGTTTAAGTAATTGGGGTTTTACCCATTCTTTATAATTTCTGGGATGTGACAGCATTCTTATACTGTGTTGATGAGCTTGAATCCAATGTTTTCAACTCAGTTTCTGACTTTATATGTCCTATATTTGTTGAACTTTGTGAAGGGATAGTTCATTTTGATGTTATGTTGGACGGAATTATTCATTCAGTCAATGTCTCCTTGAAAATTTAGCTTGGCTGCAAAAGTGATTTATGAGAGATGATGAAGCAAGACGGGAATAGAGAGCCTGGTTTGGGAACATCAAATTGAATGTTATATTTCCAAATATTATTTACAGTGCCATCTTGTGATGTTGACAAGTAGTGTCTTACGTGAGGTCCTGAAGCTGTTAGTGTTTCTCTAGGGCAGCAGATTTCAGATTGAGGAAGTTCTGATGGTAATGAAAAAAATGCTCACTTGTATGTCAGGAGAATGCACTGCTGCCTTCCTTTTTCTCTTTGCAGGGCAAATGAATTGTAGGCCATATTTCTTATCCATTTTAGTGTTACCAGTTTATGTATGAGTCTGCCGTGACTGAAATGTCAGAGAAATTCAGACCTATACTTTTGTTAATTCCACTGGTAATGGAAAACCTGTTGTGAGAAGCGGCCTAGCTCATCAATGTATTTTAAGCACATGCTCTTTTCCACTTTCTTGACTAAGCTCTTTCTTGAAGGGACAGAGTATTATGCTTAAGTCCTACAGTAATCATCCTACTCTTGGTTAGGATGCCACATGGAGTACAATTAATCTCAAAAGTGGCTGATAGCTAATTAGAATTTTGGCAGTTAGGCTCATCATATTACAAGTGAAATAGCACTACATGGTAAATTGTTTCTTAGTTAAAATATTTAACAAATTAAATAGTTATGCCGAGCGTTGGTAAGAGGTGTTACTTAACTATAGCATTTTTAATCTTAACAGCACTACTTCAGAAATTCAATTTTCACAGAGATGAAGCAGAAATTATTTTCTGTGCATTCTCTAATAATAAATTGTATAACGGGTCCAAAATCTCACAGCAATTGTAAAAAGAATTTAATGTTTGATTTATGAAGTATTCTCTCATTTGTAGCTAATCAACCTTGCTAGTTAGTTGAAGGTCCTTAGGCACAAATCCACTAAGGAAAAACAATCTTAAAATAAACCTAATTATATTCGATTTAAAGTTGAATATCGTTTTCTAATAAGACCACAGTTGTATTACTGTCCTTTTTGCTCATCTTCATTTGGACTCCAAAGCGCATCATTCCAGCAACAGGTCAGTAGGCATCAAAACCCTGGAACTAATGAGACACATTTCTTTCAGAAACTGTCGATAGTTGTGTAAAACCGGGACTTCTTATCACAAGTGCAGACTAGTAGCAATGATTCTAGAGACATATTAACAAAAGGAAAGTTCAATGATTGCTCATGTTGTCAGGATAGTCACCAGTTGATGGCTTATTACACTCCATCCCAGGTGTATTGTGTGTGGATTACTATTTAGATGTTATGACTTATATTTATTTAAGAAAATGTTTAAAACAGGATTGGAACTTTTAAGAAGGTGCAAAATGAGTACTAAAGAAGTTACTTTACTCAGAATAACTTGTTTTCTTCTTTGACATCTCTAAAGATTTCTCAGACACTCCCTTTTTCTTCATGTAGATCCCAGATTACTCATATTTCTGAGAATTTTCTCAAAGTGCTTTGAATACAGTCAAGTAACATATTTCTTAATTAGATTTAATAAAAATTGATGATATCTTAATGTTATTATAGTTCCACCTTTTAGGCATAAAGGTTTCAAATTTGAAGAATGATTTTCTGCGGTGTTGCGACTTGCTCAGCCCTGCCTCAGGATAGCTCGATGGAACCTCGGGGCTGGGAGCGACACTTATTCAGAGGGTTTGAGCGATCCAATCGCAGTCAGGATCGAGCCCTCGTGCGGGAACCAGTGGCCCAGAATGTGGGCTCACCAGAACCTCTCACGCTGCAAGCAGGTATCCCAGTGGCGCTGCCCGAGGCTAGGCAGCCTGCCCTCAGTAGGTGCAGATAGGAGCTCGCTGAGCGCACGGCGATCCGGAGCATGAAGAAAAGGAGAGGGAGATTTCTGGTGGGGGTGCAGATGGTTTATTACAGTCCAAGGGAGACCAGAAATCCTCCGAATCACGCACCAAACACGAACTTTTAAGGCACAAGAAACAGGGCGTGGAAAACACTAACATCCAATAACGCGGGGCTTACAGGGTGGGACACAGTAATACCAACCAATTATTAAAGATTAATCGTGAAGGACCTAATAACTGACCAATGAACTGTCGAACTGCGAAGAAGTCTCTGGAAAGGGAGGCTGGGTTTGTGCTTCTCTCCACCCCAGGGGATGTCTAAGGGGTGTTTTTAGACCTCCAACTCCTCTTCCTGAGCATCCTCGGATCCCGTGTCACTCAACCATTGTATAGCCAGTGCCTGAGCAACAGGCGGGGTCTGAGCCCCCCTGAGGGAAGGCACCACCACAATTTTCAGAGTATGAAGTCCCAAATGATAAGATAGCTCCATATAAGAACATTTACCAAACTTTAACTTAATGTATTCAACTCATATTAATGAGAATACGTAACAAAAATACAAACTTACTAAGACATAAGTCACTATAACCTCATTCTTCAGGGAACATCATATTATGAAAAGGGATATATAACCAGGAAAATGAAGCAGGGAACTAAACTTGAGTAGTGAAATACTGATTATTCAGCTATAACAGTAAGAACTAAGGTAGAAATTTCTGTCACACAATTTTGTGATATTTCAGCATGTGGTTCTATGGAGGGATCAAAGTAAATTAGCATTTGTTTTTTTACAGGCTGGTGATTTGCCATATATTGGACTAGATCTACAGAAATTTAATGGAGCTAACAAAAAATTTAATGTCTAAATAAGTTCTAGTGCTTTAAAAACGCCTCTGTTAGAAAAATATAACCCTTGGTTTGAAAAAGGAACACGATTATTCCCTTAGAACATGGTAAACATAAAGACAAAAAGGAAGACATTCTGGGTTAATTTATAGAATTTCCTGTATAGTGGTGTTTCTGGTTTTAAAACTCTCACCTTGCATAAAATTTAAAGCTGGATTTTTTTTCAGTTTGATTTATATACTCGGAACAGCGGAATTGAAAAAAACCTCCTAACTTTATTGCTATATGCCTGAGTTTGAAGCTGCTGTACATTTGAAATTAAGCCTTTTTTTTACAAATATAGCATAAACAACATTAAGGATTTAAAAGGTTTTCAGTGAGAGGTGGGTAAGAACTAGAACAGGCTTCCCATGAAGTGATCACAGCCTTAAGCCTGTCAATGTTTAAGAAGTGTTTGGACAACACTCTTAGATATATGGTTTAACTTTTAGGTTGCTCTGTGTGGAGTCTAGGACTTGAACTGAATGATTTGTACGGGATCCTTCCAACTCTGGGTAGTTAGAGATTGAAATGTTATGGTTAATGGCTTAAACATTGTTATGAAGGACTTTTTGTCCGTTATGGCAAAACTGTACAAAGAAGCTGCAACCACCAAAGCCCACCCCTCCCTGAATATGCCTCCTGACTGGAACTATGAGTCAAGCCACCTAAGGGAACTTGAGATACAATAAAGGTGACACTATTTTCCACCTATCTCAGGCCTAGGGAGAAGTAAACAAGGCTAAGGTTGAAAAATGTATTTACAAAGAAAGCCAAGAAGCCCAGCAGTTGTCCTGAAAATCATCCCTGGGTGGGTTTGGGCTGGGGAAGGCCATAGCCCACAGGCTCATCTGCTGTGGCCAGATTTGCACACACTTTCCCCCAGTCAAGGTGGGAGAAGGAGAGTTTTGGGTGTGTGGCATAACCTCTGGCCTGAGGGAGTGAACATTTCTTCTCCCTTACACAAACTAGCTCAGCTGTAAAACCTCCCACCCTGGGAAGGCCACATACATAAAGGACATTCAAGTGAAAGGCAGCTGAGGAGGTGTCATAAACCATTAAAGACTCTTGAAGCCAAAAAACAATAAGAAGTTGAGAAAGCCTAAGATAATAAATGTCCTTGATTGGTGGTACTGTATTTCTTCTGATCTCATGAATAGTTTTCTGAATCCAGACAAATCAATTCAGTGGTTTGTTTAGTCTTTCAGATTTTCATACCCTTATTCTTAGAATACTGACAGGTTAAGCCCAGCAAACACAAAATTCCCCAAACATTTTTTTTTTCTGAGATGGTCACAGATACAGTTGTAAACATGCTTGCTTTTTGTCCTTTATTTACTTTTTCTTTCATTATCACTGGAATCAGCTTGTTAAAATAGCTATTTCGAAGGATGTGTAAGATTTATTTCCAGATCTCAAACTAGATTTATTGTACTGTTGTGTTTCATTCTTAATTGTTTAATTGATAGCAACCTTGGAGCCCTGAAAACTGACAGCTGGGTGTTCCGAGACTCCTACCTCCCAGGTGCCTGGTTGAGGAGCTAGGGAAGCCTGGCATTGCAGGTGGGAAGTTACTCAGTTTGGATTACCCTTGATCATCCTTCAGCAGTGTATAGATGCTATGAAACTTGATATCAAATAATAAAACTTGTTTAGTCTTTATTTTTGCAAAGTTTTGAAAAACTCTGCCCATAGAAGATGACATTAACCATCTGTTGCTTAAGCAGTATTAAATTTTTCATCTTTGTTAGTAGTATAACTAGTGGTGTACTCTCTGCTAACTTTATCCTAATCAAAGCCTTTCTAAAAAACAGTTGATTCTGTTAGGAATATGCAGTTTAAATAAAAAGAAAAAATTAGAAGGCAGGCAATGCTTTACTTTCCAGTGCTTTACTCAGGTGTACTGGTTTAGAAACAAACCATTGGAGGAATTAACCCCACAGAAAAATATTGAGAGATTCCAAGTCACAAATACAATTTAATAGGAGAAAATTAAAAGCAGTAATACAGAGAAACACCAGACTGAACTGACAAGGCAACGATACAACCTGCTATCCTGTTTGGTCAGGGTAGTGATAGCAGTCCTAATCACATAGTGGCTGCAGTTCTGCTGGAGCGAGAGGTGTGGTTGTGGATCTCCTCTCCTTTGGAGACCAGTGGAGATGAGTGGAGATCAGTGGAGATCCATGGAGGTCCGGAGATCAGTGTCTTGTGTGGTTTACCCCTACCCTTTTTATTTGGGTAGGATGTTCAGATTCTTCTTTTTGGGGCAGAACATATCACAATGGGATGAAAACTCATTGGTGGAGGTTGTTCAGTCTTTTCCTTAGAAGATGTTATCAGGGCTAAGTCCTTCACCTGCCTCTTATCATATCTAATGCCCAGTTTGCAGTTTTGGAGGGTGTAGTCAGCTGTGTGAACCACCCATCAGTAGCAACTCATCAATAGTGATGGAGAAGGTAATAGAATACATTCCTTTGGTTACAACACAGGACATCAGGAAAGACAGCAAGTTTAACTGCTGTACTCTGCTCCACCTAGAAAATTCTGGCAGAATTGGTATTTGGCCTACATAATACATATCTCACTGTCATAAACTGTTAACTTTTTTCCCCACTCTGTTCATATGTTCTGCAGACTAAAAATACCCAGTCTACTCAAACTTTCTCCCCACAATTATATATCCAGTAATTTTATTATTTTTTAATAAATTCTTTTCCTCCTTTTTGTTATTTTTTAATTCATAACATGCACCTGCTTCTACATCAATTTTCTAATACCTGTTTGATTCACACAGTCAAATGGCTTCCATTTTTTTACTATCCATGTTTCCATTAGCTTCTCTGTAATTTGACACATCCAGCTTCACACATAAGATTCAAACTATCCTACAGAATTATGAAGAAATAAAAAGCAAATATACTTATTTATTTGCTGACTTTGAATACATGCATTTTTCCCCCAAATTTTAGATGCATTTAAAGTAGAACCCATGCTGAGAGTAAGTGCTGGTCTCTCCTGGATATAATAATAGCTTTGTCATGCAGAGAGACCTATTCATCAAATAGCTTAAAATTGACAAATTTGTACTATTACAGCCATATTGGGATTTATGACCTACATTACTGTCGTCTGATTGCACTGCTTTAGGTTCCTCAAATATCCATATCCTCTTTTCATATTGCTGGGTTTAGCAGTGATGTCTATGTAGGTCATATTTGCTTAAGTCTGATTTAATGTTCACTACTACCCAGTTAGTGTGTGTATGCTAAATGGAAAACATATTTAAGTATTTTTAGTAAGCATAATAATATAGGAGTTCAAGTAAAAAAAAATCAAGTGTTTCATCATGTATTCATGTTTCCTGCTTAGATGATAAATATGAAAGTTCAATAGAAAAAATGCACATTCTACCAGAAATTAGTTTTAAATTTCCAGTAAAAAACAACTTCATAATATTATTAATGCAACATTAAATCATCTTGTCCTGGAGATCAAAGGATTTTTTTTTGGTTGGATGGTTGGTTGGTTTGTTGGTTGGTTTGTTGGTTGGTTGTTTAATTGGTTGATTGGCTGGTTGTCGTTTTTTTTTTTTTTTAATGTTTGAGTGGCCCCATTGGGCAATGTCTGGTTTATGAAGTAAGTTTATTCCTTCTGTCCATCTTCACAAAGACAGAAAGGAATCAAACTCTGAGACTTCAGCATTTTGCATCACAAGGATTCCTCTAAACCAATTGATGCAGTTTTGATATATGTGAGCTTACTTTTCCATCTGAAGATTTGTTTGGACTAAAATTGATGTCCAGGCTAACCCATCAAATTATGATTTTGGGGAAAGTATAAGGAAAAATAATTACCTTAACTAGTCTGAGTTGTGATGAAACACTCTACATTTAATAGCTTTGAGAATTCAGGGGAATCTACATCTTTGTTAGATTTTTAAAAATCTAGTGTTTTTGAAAAGGGATTAATGTATTTTCATGTTCAATTTTACAGGAAAAGATATATTAAAACACATAAAAAGGGACATGGTTTTTTGAAGTTCTTGATACAAAAGCAATACTATGAAATTTGATTGCAACTACTATTAATCTCATTAGAAAAAAATCATAGGTGGAATGTATAATTAAATATCCTAGAGAGAAACAAGCTGCTTAACACAAAGATATAGTGAGAAGCAAATCAATTATTTTTCTTAGCATATATCAGAATAGAAAACTAATATAAACAGAAAGTTAGAAATCATATTGATCACTTAAAACAGTCAATGAAAAAAGGAAAAGTTATTCTTCCTCAAAGTGAGACTTTAAGAGGAGATCACAGAAGAATGCCTTTTAACTAGCTAGGACTCCTAGAAGAATCAGAAGAAAAAGAGAAAAAATTTGAGTTGTTCTGAATACCTATCATCAGCTCACTTTTAAGAATAAATGAATGGAAATATAATAAAAAAGATCACCATATGATATTTTTGTGCCAATAACTTGTCAAATTCACAAGAGCATTGATGTTCAGAAGTCTGAATTTAAAAGAGGGAGTGACTGACACTATAAGAGAGAGAAAGGAAACCATATCCAGGATGGAAAACAGGTCTGCAGGACAGTTCAGCTGGAGCACTTTTTTCTAGGAATGAAAGGGAGAAAGGAGAATGGAAGCAGATGGGGGGAAAGGCAAAACAGAGAATCATATGCTGTGGAAATACAATATAAAGCAGGCTTTGAAATTTCCAGAAAATATGGAGATAAATTTAAATACTGGGAAGGAGTTCTTACCTTAGAAACGATACTCCAAAACAGCTATTTTTTTTCATTAAAGGCTGTATTTTCTTTGATTTATGCATCTTTTAAATATGAATTCATAATAAAAACAAAAAATTAATCCCACTTTATTATCTTTAATTCGTGCACAATGTACCCTAATATGATAAAAATACATCATGCTTCATATAAAAAAATTTTTAAAACAAGATTTTTACTGCCAGTTGTTGTGCCACCTAAAACATGACAATGCTAGGCCACAGACATGCTATTTTTTAAGAAGATACCTTTGTTCTGTCTTTAGAAGTGGTGTAACCACATTACCTCAATGTATTGGAACTCCACTGGTGGTTTCACCAAAACAATTTAGACAGAGGAATCTGCTTAGTACAGATATGACATAAGAAAGATGAAAAAAAGAGAACAGTATGTATATTTAAAAGAATTATTCTGAGGAAATAAATATGAAAATAGTTTTTAAAAATTTGATTCCTTTATGCAGATATGGTTATGTCGCTCTGGCCACTAGCCGCCCGGCGGCCACAGCAGCGACAAGTTCCAGTGTCCATGTGGCCTGGCTATCAATGATCCGTCGGCAGTTGTGTGCTGCCGGAGAAAGCAGGAAAGGCAGGCTGCAGCAGTGCTGTTGCCTAGCAACTCGGCGAGGGTGAAAGACGAGAGAGGGCCAATGCTGCGTCTTTAGTCCCGGATTTATTTCCACCCCAAAGAGCAGGGTTGTGGACAGAAGGGAGACAGACAGCCAAAGGCGTTAGGGAAGGGGTGACAGCACTTTTTAAAGGGGGTTGGAGAGAGAGGGGAGCAAGCCAATAAGGGAAGGACATGAGGTAACAGGGAACAAATCATAACATATCAGGGGAGGAACAGATACAAACCAACCAATGGGGAAACGAACCAAACAGAACCTTCCAGCGCTTCATACATAAAGAATAGGCTACATTATTAAACATGAGGGGTTTGAGCCAATGGAGGGAAAGGAACAGCAAAGCTTCTGGACGGGAGGGGGGAGATGTTGCAGGAGTGACACACAGTGGGTGTTAGCCCTAGACTCGGGCTTTGCCCTCAGATCTGCTATCAGCGTCAGAGTCCTGGGCAGGGAATTCCACCCACTGTATGACACTCAGCCCCAAGGTGGGCTGGGCCACCGCAACATGGTTAGAGAAATCTAAGAGAAAAACTGACACCAAAAAGTTCTATCTTTGTTTTGGCTCCTTTGAACCCTCACCTCTCTTCTGTAGTTTGTTTCACAGTTACGACAAAGGAAACTTCTGAGATCTCTTAAGATACATCTGCAGGTCTAGGACTTCAGAGGATCATTCAAGCTGATAAAGGGACCAGAAAGAATGGTGGATACAACACTTTATTAATGAAGAAAAGAACTGGATGAAAGAAAATGGAAATTATCTTTGAACATATGTATCCAGAGATCCTTCAAAAAGACAGGCAATTACATGAGCAATGATGCCAGGGGGAGAAGGAAGGTGAAGTTCATTTATTGACCTTAGTAGTTTTCCTGAGAAATTCAAAAGACATTTAAGTTAATATAGATGGATGGTCCTCCAGAAACACGAGCAGTTCTGCGGTTCTGTGTTTCATCACCATGTGCCAAATCAATGCATTCTGTTAGAAATAACAAATCCAATAAGAAATAATTATTCTCTGGTGAAGTTGGAGGAATTAACAAAATTTCTTGTAGAATGGAAAATTGATACATGGCAGAATGAGAAAAATATCCCTTTTAAAGAATGAGAAAGTCTTGGGCACATCAATTTTTCTTGCATTAATACCATCTAGTTATGTGCAAATAAGGCTGCTAGAAGAGAAATAAAGCTAACGTGTTTGCATTGCAGCATCCTTCCTATTGTGATGTGAACTTGCCCAAACATGCTTGTACTGCATACTAGGCAGAAATTCTTCTGATTGCAAAATCTTAACACCAGCTCATAAGCACCATAAGGACATTTCCACATATCCTTCCTGATCAAATAGAGATTAGAAAAGACAGATTAAATGTACACCATTTAGGAAGTATCAAAACTTGATCTGAAAAAACAAGATCACAAACTCAGAGATAAAAAACCAGTTTCATTTGATGGCTCTCTTACATTCACTTGAATTAAAAAATCTGTCAGTACAGCTTTAAATATCTGAGTTACATGAAAATATTTACTTCAAGTTTCTGTTAAAAATAATGAACCTGTGCATTTTCATAAATGAAATTATATTATCTGAAACTTTGGTAGTACTACTATGAAGCTCTAGTGTTTTGCTCTAACATGTGTGATCTACTATGCAATTCATTGAAGAATTGGCAAAAAATTTTTGTCAACCTTGCTTTTCAAAAGTGGGTAATACAGGTCTTGTTAATTCCAAAGGTAATGCATGTGTTTAGCCTTTTTCCAGTCAGTGAAATTGTTCTAAAGCATTACTATCCATGCATGTGAAATATGTAGGTTAATTGTGGGAACGGTTCTTTAAGGTTGTTATATATGCAATGCAAAATTGAATACATTCACAATATTACATAAAATATGCATATTGGAAATATAGAAAAGAAAAAATCTGTATAGATAACAGACAGCAACTGTTAGGCTTAGTATCAGATATTTAATGAGCAGTATTGAAAATGTAGAGAAAAATTCAACTCTTTAATAAATATTTATTTGTAGAAAAATGTTCGGTAATACAAAAATTAAATGTAGAAACAAAATGCCACTAGTTATGACTACCAGATCATTTTGAGCAGTAGCTCTGATTTCCAGCTTCAAATGTGGAAGCTTGCCTGAAGGAGGATCACTAATATAGATATCAATTTATTGCTATGAGGAATTTGGCTTATAATTCTCATTCCAATAATATTTTGTAGAAATGTGATAAAACCTGAGTAAGACATTCTCAGAGCTTTTCTTTGTAACCTTTGTGGTGGCTACCATCCCCAAAATATCAAAATAAAGCAAAACGGTAATTTGGGGAAAAACCCCACTCCAAATAGCAAGGTTGCTATCTGTACTATTAAAACACCATGCATGGTCTCTAAGAAGGACTAAAACCATGCATTAGTAAATTTGTGGTCTCTATGTCATATTAGTAAAGCTAAAATTAAACTGTGGCAAGAAGATTAGGCCCTACACCTTATTTACAATGCAAATTTATAACTAGCTCAGTTGACTTTCTGCACAACTTGATTTACTCCTTGCATTGCATTTACTGGATCACTCTTTAATAATTGCTCCGATTAAGGAATTGATCCTGTAGTTTCTGCAGTGACTGTGTTTAAGGGCAAAATATAAACAGGAGCATCAATATCAGCCCTCCAAAGTCCCTCTTTCCTCATTGAAGATATTCATAATCAAGTAAGTTGACATTCTATATATAGTTCCTATAGCCAAAAGAAATGTTCTTTAAGTTACTTGAAAGTTCAGTCATTTGGGACCTTGCTGCAGTAGGTGGCAACCAGAACTTCTCCATGTTCTGAAGAAATCTACAGAGAGGCAAGATCTCAGTCCACAAGAGTGTCGTGATTGAAAGGGATGCAATGAATCTCAGTTTCATGTAAATGAGAAATAACCCCTCTCACCCTCCCAGGTTCCTAAACTGTTGCTCAAATAGTCTGAAATAATTTTTGTTTTGTTTTTATGTCTGCCTTTTCTGGTTTTACACTTTTATATTGCAGTTATATTTCAAGTTTTATAATCAGAAATTAATACTACTTCTTTTTATTTTTTTTTTAAAGGGTGTTGCTTTCATATAGGGCTTCTCCATTGTTAAATATCAAATGAAAACTACAACCATGGGAAAACAGTATTTAATGGTATCTGCAGATGAAACTCTTGGAGTACCTACATCTCATGAGAAGTTTGGGATGTGGTATTTTGGATTAATGTATGGAAGCCAGGTCAGTCAAATGTAACAATAAATGCAAAATCTTGCCAGGCAGCATTATTCAGGGCTTCTGATGAGAAGTGTGGAGGAGAATACCTATATTCTGAAAAAAATCCCTATTTCCCACCCACAATTTCATTTTTGGAGTCTATATGAGGCATGAGAGTTATAATAACAAACTGCAGACTACGAAATGCAATTAATAGAAGAAATTATTATTTTTCTCTAAAAATTTGGACATTTGGGTCTTAATGAGAACAAAATCTCTGAGTTAAGACTAAGATCTTGTCTTTAGTTTTAGATTTTCCCTCTTTATTTGCTTTTACTTTCTTTAATATGTCCCTTGGCATTTTGGCTAGATCCTACAAAATATACTCTAATTCAATAAACACTTTTTTGACAGAATCCCCCTCAAAAACCAGAAGGTAATATTTCACAATTTACCACTCTGAGCTCTGCTTTATAACCAAGTTGAAACAGTAGCAGATGGGTCCACCCAACCCTTTTTGGGCCCAGTGTCTTTTGTCATACATGAACATTGCATGAACATTTGGTGATGCAGATGCCCACTCACTTCTGTGCATCTCTATCTAGGCAACAACATCTTCCTTCCATCTGCTGGAAAGAGTCAACACTTATAATGTGGCCCTTGAAAATGCTGTTGTTTTATTTTTTCTTTCTGAGGCTCCATTACACAAACCTTTCCCAGGCTTTGTTTTTGTTGCATACACTGATACAGAATAATTCACAAACTGAATCAACCTTGTTTAATAACATTTTTATAATCAGATCCTTGTTTTCTACTGTCCAATCCATGGTTGATTATTTTTAACCTTCTGCCTACATTATATCGGGTCTAAGTAATAGAAAGCATCTTTTGCCAAATAGAACATTCACAAAGTGCTTCAGTAATGGGTTATGAGGGTAATTCTATCTTTTCTTCCTTTCCTTAAAGTCATTTGAGTTTCCTTCCAAGTAATGGTCTCCTCAGTTGTCTATGAGAAAGGCATAAACATACATAAATATGAATTTAGATATAATTTAGATAGTTGCTGTTAAGACCTTGATAAAGTTTCTGGATTTCAGTTGCAGCGTTGTCCCTGCCACTTGTGTAGAGATGCCCTATATGTGAAATAAAGAAACTACTGAAGACCTTATCTGGTTACAGTAATGTTAACACTTTCACCCTGAATGATGCAATTACAGCTCATTCCTGATAATAATGCAGTCAGAAATAACACATGGAGTGTTTCTAGCATCTAACCCTTTCTGTGCTGGTCAGCACTTTCAGGATGGGACTGGGTCCTAAGATCAACCATCAGTCTTTCTCAAGGGTGAGACCTCAATGCCCTGGATTTTTCAGGGTATTTTGTTGGACTTTCTCTTTCAGTCGTAGTTCTACTCTTGTGTTTTCAGTCTGACCACTTTCTTTTCTTGTTGACCCTCAAGTTTTGTTAAAAGTTTATCAAATATGATGTAGTTTTTATAGAATAAAATCAGATTAGTTCATAATGCTGAACTCAGGTTTAAGTTGCATAATTAATGGACAATTTGTTCCATTAGTTAAAAGAAGCTGTAATAAGATAAAGGAGAGAACACGTACATCCAGAAAAGATCTGACAAGCCCTCAGACCTCACATTGTTGAGTCACTGAAAAACCTGTGGTCTGTGGGGCTACAATGGAGTAAATATGAATTCAGAGACAAATAGGAAAAAATAGGGTAGAATGAAACTATTATGGAATCTATGTTCTATCTGAATCATGCATAAGAGCAGAAATTAATGTCTTAATAAAATCTTCTATGTGTATGTATTTTTCTCTTTGCTGTAAAGACAATTCTTCATCCAGTTGAGATTCAAAAAATAATCAGCTGCAGTATTCAAAGTTACAGTTTATAAGACAGATGAAGTAAGGAAATGATAACTTTTGGCATTGGTTTGCCATGCACATTAGATCAAGTTTTCCACAGTCACACTCCCATTTGAACATGAATCAGCCAAACTTTTGATGCGCATTCCTATTGGGGGATCCTCCTCTCTTCAATGGGTTTGACATTCACAGTGCTTAAATGACTTGTCTCAAAATCCAAGCACAAAGATATCTCTGCTGAGACCATACTCAGGATGATGCTGACATAGTTTCAGGAAATACACAAGTTTAGGATTTTACTAGAAGTCCAAAGATTACCACCACTTGGTTTCACTGGCAGTGATATGTGAGAAAAAGAAGGAAGATATTTCTGTAAGTCCAGTAAATTCAGCCCTGTTTATTGAATCATCTGTGTTGGCAGTAATAGATTTCTTATTCCCAATTGCTGTTAGATGAGAATGCTTCACAGAAATAACTTCTGACAAGATAAATACAGGAAACTGGGGGGGAAAAAAGGCATTTTTTCTTCTTCACCTTTATAATTCAAAAAAAGCGCAGAAGTTATTGCCTTTGTAAATGTCACAGAGAGATTGGTGCTCAGTTGGAAACTTCCATGGTGATTTTTCATCTCTGCACAATTGTCTTGAACTGGTTAATAAACATTGGGAAATGGAAAGTATTACAGATCACTTTAAACTGTATTGGCACAAATATAGTGCTAGGATAATAGATACATACTATTTCAACTTCCTATGACATCAACTTAGGAAAACTTTTACCTATTGCTTCACTTGCCAAAAGATTAGGAAAGACTTCATTAAGTGCTGGATTTCAGCTTCTTTAGGTATATAGGAGGTGTCATCAGCTCAGCAATACTTGTGCTGATTCAGCTAAACACACAAGCTAAAAGCATTAATTTATTTTTAAAAGTGTGCTTGGAAAAAATTCTTTTTCAGAAAAAGGAGTAAGGTCAGCTGAAAAACTGCAATCAAATTCTATTTTAAAAGGAAATAAAATAAATCAATTTCTTGTAAACTGATGTTATTTATGGTGAAAAAGCTAATGCTGTAATTACAATGCTTTCATGCCAAAACTAATTTAATGTATTTTTTTGGCACTAACACCTTTAAAGAGAAGATATTTGACGATTAACCTTTCTTTTTAACTTGGACCCTTGGTCTAAATCACCTGTCTCAAAAGGTTTGACTGAAATACTTCACATTTTCTGCTTATGTTATATTTTTTCCCCTAAAAATAAAATTAAGGGAAAAGGCAAAGAAGTTTGAAAAAACTAATTCTTTAACTCACTTTCTTAATAAAGTTTCACCCAGTGGAAAAAAAAAAAAAAAGACTATTTGTCAAGCCAATTTTTCAATCTTTTACCAAGCTAAAGTGCTTCTCTTCTATACAATGATTGCTACCAATAGCTTTGCTGAAAATCATTCCTCCTAATTTCACAGAATTTGTGAGAGGTTTGGAAAACTCTGTACATAGAGAATTCTACACAGGCACCATTCCACTGCACAGGGCTTCTTTCAGGTTCACTGAAATGGAGGATAAGCACAAATGTGTCAGGGAAGAATTCAAGGATAACAACATCAGCATCCATAATGAAGCATATCTAAAGTATCCTCATAATGTAAATTTGACTGCCCTGTCCAGTCACATTGTGAAATTCCAAGCTGCAGTTGCAGAGAGTGACTATTTTTTGTGATAGCAGGCATGAATGCAAAATGTTTCAGAATACAAAAATGACAATTGAGTCTGAGAGTCTTTAACCATTTCCCAACTCATTAACCAAAAGTCTCAATAACTGATGGAAGCTATGCTTTGCAAACATATTTTTAATGCCCTTACTACTAAAGAACTAAGTGAATATGTTACAGATTTATATTAATACTTACCATAAAATGATAGTCTACTAAAATACTGGGGTGTGTCATCCTTTTATAAACCAGTTGCCGGGTTTTGGCCTGCCAAGGCAAGTGCTATATGCTCACAATGGTAGAAGCCACCACAGGATGTCTGGAGACCTAGGCTGTGCCTCACACCACTGCCCGGAACACCATCCTGGGCCTAGAGAAGCAAGTTCTTTGGAGGCATGGTACCCCTGAGAGAATCGACTCCAACAATGGGACTCTTTTCAAGAACAATCTTATAAACACCTGGGCTGGGGAACATGGCATTGAGTAGGTATACCATATCCCTTATCATGCACAAGCTGCAGGCAAAGTGGAGCTGTGCAACGGACTGTTAAAACGGAGTGTTTGTCATCACCACCTTTAAGGCACAGGGTGGGGGATATTTCAAAAATTGGGAGCAGCATTTAACAAAGGCCAGCTGGTTAGTTAACACCCAAGGTTCCACCAACCGAGCAGGCCCTGCCCAGTCTGAACCCCTGCATAAAGTAGATGGAGACAAGGTCACAGTCGTACATGCCAGAGGACTGTTAGGAAAGACTGTTTGGATCACTTCTGCCTCCAGTACAGACAAAACCATCGGTGGGGTTGTCTTTGGTCAGGGACCAGGCTGCACATGGTGGGTAATGCAGAAAAAATGGAACAACATGTTGTGTGCCACAGGGAGATCTGATGTTGGGCAGGGGCCACATGTGAATACCACTGTTTGCTGAATGTCACTGTCACTATCTGTATATAGCTGTATATATGTATAAATGTATGTGTGTGTAGAGTTAGAATATATTCGTTTGGGCACTAAGCCGATGATATGGAATAAGGAGTCAATGTCCTGGGGTGACTGTATGACTGTATCATTTCCCCAATATTATATTCCCACCATCAGCTGTGTACCCAGATCTTTCAGTCCACGGTGATGTTTCTACCTGAAGGAAGCCCAGGGAATTTTTTTTTCCCTCTCAGTGGACTGTTTAAAACCAAAGGTTACTCCCTCGGAATTCCCTCTTTCCAGCTCCCTGCACGCCTGCCTGCTTGCAGCAGGGAGATGGAGAAGTATTTTTTTCTGCTTTTTGACTTGCTCTTGTGTTGTTTTTTCCTTGGGACCTCTGTTTTTTTCCCCCTCTGTATCATTGCCTGAGGTTGGAGTGCTGACCACCGGGAGGCTACACACCCTTCCCCAGGTCTGGGAAGGCCTGGTGAGGCCTGCACCGAGACCCCAGCTTCAAAGGACTGTTTATGGAAAGGACTCTCGGACTTTTGCTAAGGTTTTCCCCTGCAAGGGGTTTATTATCTGATGTTATTATCTTTTTTTTCCTTTGCTGTGTCTATATGCATAGTGTGTGGATAAACAGGTTTTTTTCATTTCCCAAAAATAAAAAGAAACAAAACTAAAAGATAATGTTGTGGGTTGCCTGCATTCCCCATATGGGCCACCAAGAATGCTGTGGTTTGAGGCTGGCCAAATGCCAGGCACCCATGAACAGCTACTCCCCCTGCCCTGCCGCTGGACAGAGGAGAGAAAATGTTAATGAAGAGTTCATGGAGTTTGAGTAAAGACCAGGAGGAAAAAACCTCACTAATTATCATCAAGGCAAAAGAGGCTCAGCTTGAGGATATTATGTGGATTTATTGCTAACAAAATCAGAGGAGGATAATGAGATGCACAATGAGCTCTTAAAACACCTTCTTTCCCCCAGCCTCTAGCTCCTTCCCCACCAACAGCACAGGGAGACAGGGGTGGGGGTTTTTTGGGTCAGTTCATCATGTGAGACTTTTTTCCTTCTGCTGCTTAGGGAGGGGCACACAGTTTTTTTTCCTGCAAACACCATGGCATCAATCCCCTTTCCAAAACTGCTGTGGTGTGATGTGACTTTTCTCCCACCAGCAAGCAGCCCCGCCTGATACTGCTGCTGCCAAAGTTTCTTCATCACGAAGTGCAGTCCTTCCAAGGATGGGCTGGTCCCACTCAGGGTGGGGTGGGAAATAAGGCCTTTTCATTAATGATGACTCCCACCAGACTCAGGAGCAAGGTCTCTTTATCCATTGTAGACCCCCCACCAGACTACAGTCCCCTTCTCTAGGCATTCACCCCTCCTGCCTCGGCATGGACACCTTCTCCATGGCTGGGGGCTGTATCTCTTCTTTCTTTGTGGGCCTTCAGGATTGCAGGGGGACACTGCATTAATATAGTCCTCACCACATGCTGAAGGGATATCTTGGCCTCGGTGTCTGAAGCACCTAGTCCCCCTCCTTCTCTTTCGCTGACCTTGGCGTCTCCATGGTTGTTTCTTGTACATGTTCTCATGCCTTCTCTTCATCTAACTAGAACTAAAGCTGTGCAGCTCTACTTTGTTTTGATTTCTTCTTAAATATGTTGTCACAGAGATGTTACCTCCATCTCTAATTGGCCCAACCATGGCTAGTAACATGTCCATCTTCAGAACCATCAGAGATTGGCTCTGCTGGACACCTGTGGAAACTTTGAGCAGCTTTTCACAGAAGCCATCTTTGTAGCACCCCCACCACCAAAAAAACCTGCAAAAGCCCAGTAAAACCACCACAACTGGGGTGTGTCATGCTTTTATAAACCAGTTGCCAGATTTTGGGGATTTTAGAGTACACATAAAGAATGCTTTTCGGATCCTGAAAGAACAGAGTTATTTAAAAATAAAAGAACAGGACTAAAGCATGAAATCTCAGTTTTGCCTGCACACTCTCAAGAACTCACTGCAAACAGAAAACACTACATTTTTCAAGACCTGGAGCCCTCCCTGCAACCATGGTTTCCATCTCAAAGCCAACACAGAGACAGTGAAAAAGGGTCTGGTATTTTTCATGACTGTTCAAGTCCTGCATTCTCTGGTAGTTTCCTTTTTATGAAATGAGTGATGCCTAAGATCAGACACATTGAAATCCTACAATCTAAATCTCCATCTGTGTCATCATATTTAGGAAGCCATCTGCTAATTTGATATGCAGTTTGTACCCTAGAAACACAAAGAGGTCTTCATAAAAGTAGCAATCTTCTAATGTCAGGATACTTTATTTACCAGTTATATCAGTTTTTTTGTCCTAAAAATAGGATCAGGTCACCCTAGTCAGTATATGGCTTGCTTTACTCAAAAAGGAAAGTTTACTTTGAGGTGATGAAGGAGAAATAGTTAGGAAGGGAACTTGTTGATTTTACATATAGACACTCATGCACCATCATAATTTCAAATGAAACAGTAAGTCTACATGTGGACAAATATTCTTGAGGAAAATCTGAGTGTGATTCTGTACAACATCCTGGACATCATTCTCACTGGAAAGTGGGAAAAATTATAGAGAAAAAGTGTTATAAGATAGACAAAAATGGGATTAAAACCCCAAACAAACAAACCACAAAACATTCTAGTGACGTATTCAAAATATTTTGGAAGCGGTCTTCTTTTTCAAATGAAGAAATTAATTTATTTATCAAAAAACACATAGCAGTTCAGGGCTGGAGTCATGATAAGAGCTTGAGAGTGAATAACCTTTCTTTTTCTCTCAAACAAGGAAAAGAGTTTTCTTTTGAACAATGTCACCGATTTTAAAGAACATGATGAATACAGAATATTTTTCATGTTACATTTTGTCATATATACCACCAAATTGACCTTCTTTAAACATCTACAGTTTGGATTGTTTCCTCCAGTGACAGGAGATGCTAGGACTGCTTCAAACATTCATGCAACTTTTCTTTGCTTTAGCGCTTCCCCTGCAAGGAAGTGTTTTCCTTTCTCTAGGGGAAAAAAAAAGCAGCAGATAGAATGTTTAACATTATTTCAGCAGAGCAAGCATGTAAAAATGAATAGCAGTGTTTCCTACCAAGATGTTATTCTTCTCTCCTTGGTAAAAGAAACTCTAAAAGACCCAATCTTAATTTCAGGGCTATAGGAGAAATTAAGTGTCTACAATCTGCAACCCATATGAAAACTGCAAAATGTATATCTTGGTGGAAAGTTAGTTAGGAAGGAAAATAAAGGCAAAATTCTTCTATATATAGTTTTCTGAACGATAATATCCTTTAGTATAGAGATAAATGTTTTTCCCAAGAAAAAAAAAATCCTTATTTTAGGCTTAATCCATAGTTTATGAATTTATCTGGCTTACAAACGCTGTGCATGTGGGGTTTGCCTCTTTGTGAAAAAAAAAGTAAATTGCTGATATGCCATAGATTTTACTTTTCTTTCAAGATACTGGATGAGATGACATGATGGTCATGTTCTGTAGAGAGAAAAATATTCAGAGTTTACAAAATATTTTTACCCCCCACTCCAATGTCTCTTGAAGCAGGTTGGTGATGAATGTCTAACTACTGAGTTCACCCAGTCCAACTCTCTGCATGACTGTTTCACAGCCAGGTAAACTCAGTCCTGAAGTCAACAGCGGATAAATATGTGGATTTTAGCATACAGATAGATTTTATAATGACAACACTTGGCTTTCTTTATAATTTAATAGATGTTACTATTGCATTTTGATAGCTGAAAGTTGCACAATTTATGTATAGCTTTATCTAGACTTGATGATAGTAGTCATGATAAATGATGCAATATCAAATATAAGGAAAAAACTTGATACGTTCTAAATATCCCAAGTGGTTATATGTTGCGGTGGCCCAGCCCGCTTTGGGGCTGAGTGACATAAAGTGGGTAGCTTTCCCCACCCAGGACTCTGACCCTGAGGGTGGATCCGAGGGCGAGGACATAGCCTAGGGCTGTTCCCCACTGGATGTCACTCCTGCAGCATCTCCTCCCTCTGTTCCAGATGCTTCTGTCTTCCCTGAACCCCATTGGTTCAGTTCTTCATATTTAATAATGTAGTTTGTTGACTATGCATGAAGCTCTGGAAAGTTCTGTTCTGTTTGGATTATAATTGGTTGGTTCAAATGTGTTCCTCCCCTACTCCTCTGTAACTGGTTCCCTGTCACCCCTTGTCATCTCCCTATTGGTTTGCTCCCTTGCTCCCCTCTCTCTCCTTCCCGGTTTAAAAAATGCTGTCACCCCTTCCCCAACGCCTTTTCCTTGAGCCTCTCTTTCAGTGAGATCTTCTGCCCCTTCGGGGGTTGAATAACGCTGGGACTGCAGGCAAAGAGAAGGCCCTCTCTCGTCCTTTGCTCTTGCCCTTGTTGCCTAGCAACACCCTCACTGCTGCCAGCTCTCTTTGGAGGCTTCTGCAGACAGCACCACGAGCTGCTGACAGGGACTCTGATTGCCACGCTGCTGGGGCATCAGAACTTGTCGCCTGCCCAGGCTAGCGGGCGGCCAGCGGTCAGCGCGACAGTTATAAGTCAAGTCTGTTCTGGACAACGTAGACTTGTTTATGTATTTGGGCCATGGCACTACAAAAATATGTATGTGAACTTCTCTAAAATAAATTCTGCAATATAATCTCACCTTTTGTCATGTTCATCTGAATATTTTTACTTAATTTGATATAAGAAATAGGCAAAAGAAAGTAAGGGTCTGATGAGGTGAAGAACACTTTTTTGAAACAAAGCAGTACTTGATCATCAGAGATTCTGGTCCTATCTTCTGATAAGGGAAGAATTAATAAGCTAGATGGATAGGCTGGCTGATGGAGTATGACGAAGTAAGACCTTTCTCATGATATTAAAACTTAAATAATTGACATGAACATTTATAGACTATCACTTTAAATGCTTTGTTTCTACTGTAATCTTAATGTTTCTATGATTCTAAGAATAGATAATAACACTTTGTCTTAAGGAGAACTGTCTCAATGAGAGGTGTAAGTCTCCACACATTTCATTCAGGAAAAGGAAGATTTACCCTCAGTTCAGGAAGGCCAAGGTAAGGAGCACTTAAAAAACTGGCCATACACAAGTTATAGAATAATTTAAGCTGAAAAAGATCTTTAAGATCATCAAGTTCAACTGGTAACCCAGCACTGCCAAGTCTACCTTATCCCTAAGTGCCACATCTTTTCAGTACGTCCAGGGATAGTGACTTAACAACTTTTCAGGGCAGCTTACTTCAATGCTTGACAACCCTGTCAGCGAAGACATTTTTCCTAATATTTAATCTAAACTTCCCCTGTTGCAACTTGAGGCTATTTCCTCTTCTCCTATTACTTGCTACTTGGGAAAAGAGACAAACATCCACCTCATTACAACCTCCATAGGAGATATTAGGATTGGACATGATAGGATGCACCCTCAAGTGCTGAGGGAGCTGTCTGATCTCATTGGAAGGCCACGCCTGATTATCTTTGAAAGATCATGGTAACTGGAGAAGGTTCATGAGGAATGAAGGAAGGAAAATATCACCCGTATCTGAAAGTAGGACAAGAAGGATGAGACTACTCTGCTTTTAGCCTCATCTCTATCCCTGGGCAAGTAACTAATCCTGGAAAATATTTATAAATATATTCATAGCAAGAGGGTGATTGAGAGTAGTCAACATTGATTTACGAATGGCCAGTCATGCCTGTCTACCCTGACAGCCTTCTGCAGTGAAATGACAAGCTCAGTGGATGAAAGAGGAAGAGTGAAATTTTTATCCTTACTTTTTTGAGGTTTTTCACAGTCTCTAACAATATGTTCATAGATAAACTGATTTTATATGAACTAGATAAATGGACAGTAGGATGGACTGAAAATTGGCTGAACTGCTGGGCTCAGAGGGTTTTGATCAGTGACACTAAGTTCAGCTGGAGGTCAATCACTAGACGTGTACCCAGGGGTCAATACTGAGATCAATACTACATAGCACCTTCATTAATGACAGAGCAGATAAAGGTGATGGGACAGAACGTACCCTTAGCAAGTTTGCAGATGACACTAAACTGGCAGAAACAGCTGATACCCAAGATAATTGTGCTGCCACTCAGATCTCAACAGGCTGGAGAAATGGGATGACAGGAATCTCATTTAGTTAAACAGAGAGAAATCTCAGTTCCTGCACCCAGGCAGGAATAAACCCATGCTCTAGTAAAAGCTGAGTGGTCAACCATCTGGAAAAAAAGTTTGCAGAAAAGGCCCGGGGATCCTGGTGGACATAAAATCAAACATGAGCTACCAAGTCCCCTTCCAGCAGAGATGGCCCCTGGCTTCCTGGCCTTGCTGCATTAGGAAGAGACTTGACAGCAGGTTAAGGGACGTGATCCTTCCCCTCTACTCAGACTTTGTGAAGCCACAGCTGGAGAGTTGGGTCCAGTCCTGGGCAGTAGAAAAGTCATATGGACAACTTTTTTTCTTTATAGTGATGATCAAGTAATTACATATTTATTTATGTATATGAAATTTTTTCTTTTTTTTCTTTGGTATTATAAACAGCTTTTTGTACTAATTAAAAGGTTTTATGCAAAGAAAACAGAAAAAAACAGTGTGAAGAAAAGCCTTTTCCCAAACAATTCTTTGTAAATTCAATAACTTCTTCAGATAATACTGATCCTAGAATGATGTAAAAATGAGCATATTTTTCTCCAAATATACTCGTTTTACATCAGAAAGCAAATATCTATGTAGGTCTTTTTCCTGAAAATGTCCTAGATACTTCTGAATAGAAAGAATCTCCTCACAAAGTACATTGCTTCGCTTCTTGACAATAAAATTCTGTTACTACTGCAGTAAACTGGCAAAACTACTGGTGAGGCATTTAAACTCTTTACTAAGCTATAGGTTTAAACTTCACTGTAGAGAATAAAGCAGGGATGTTTATTTCCTTTGAAGTACTCTAATGCCAAGGATGCCACTGTATTCTTTCTTTTTCCAGTAAAGGAAACCTACATGACAGAAGAAAGTAAAAAGAGAGTCTGGTTCTGTTTTTAATGAGTCTGAATGAAGGGAACCTGGAAGAGAGTTTTGTCTTCAACAGTCCTATTCCTCTTCTCACTCGCTTCCTGATGTAACAAATGGCACAGTGGAGCCTCTGCTGGAAGGATATAACTAGGAATCACTTGTCTGTACTCTTTCTGAAAGGACCTCGCAATTTTCTAATAGCAAAACCCACAAATTATAAATGAGAGCAGGGCAAGCCCCAAGCCATCTATTTTGCTCACCTCTAAGCCTATACAGATGAATGAGGTGAATTTCAATTAGCTGGCTGCAAAGTGTGGCAGCTGAGTCTGTGATCCCTTGCACCTCCTCCTGGAAAAGAGGACCCTGCCCGTTTATGCTTTAGTAAATGTACAGGGAGGCTGGTGAGTGGGCAGCTTGACAGCACATATTGCCTCTTGACATCCAGGAAGACACCTGAATCTATCAGAGGAATGTGTTTCTCAAAATGTACACCAGTGCTTTGTAGATGTCCATTTTTGTTCACCACAGTAAAAGCAGTCCAGGAGTGGACATTACAACTAAGAAAAACAGCTCCAAATTTTGGGTTTTGTCCTTTCAGTTTCTATCCTAATTAATAAACAGATTTTGGATCAGTCTTAGTTCATGTATATTGACTTTACACTTCAATGAAACACCAGTTTACACCTAATAAAATCAGGTTTCAGGGTACACCTCAGATACATCTACATTTAAAAAAAAACATTTAAAATTGCTTTGTTACTGTCATAAGTGGTAAAAAATGGAGAACATATTAATACAGACATGAATGAAGGATAGTGGAAAAGTGAGACAAAAGTTAAATTACTTTTGTGATGAAGCTGATATTTTAAAAAAGACAGTTATCTGGTGGCAAGTTTTCTACTTATACTCTAAAGACTCCTTGTATCAGGAGGTCTTGAACTGCTGAAACATTATTTGTTAAATCAAAGATGATTGTTAGGTTTAAGCTCATGTTTAGGAGAAGGTAAAGCTTGTGTTTAGTTCAGTATAGCTAAAAACAAGGGGATATATATATTTCCAGACACTTTCCATGCTCTGAAAAAAAAAAAAATATGTTCTACCTGACAGCCACTTACCTCAACACCTTTTTTTTGTGTGATACTGGGAAAACAATGCACTTCAGAATAATAGAATGAAGTTCTGTTTAATACAGATGAGATCTCCAGTTCTGAAGAGAAAATGAAAACCTTAGAATTTTTGAAATAAGCTTGTTACAGAAATATTCTTTCCTTCCAAACTAGAAAATTGACCTCACAAACTAAAAAGTAACACAATGTAATTATTAATTTTGCATTCACTTGTTTTTACTTAGAAAATTTGTATTTTTGATATATCAATTTGATTTCTTGAAGTCTTTTTCTTTAAAAAAGATTTCATTTATTGCTTTCATGAAGGTGTTTTTTTTTTTTCTTTTCTGTTTTCCTACTGACAGCAGTTTAATAATGTTGATAAATATACTTCACCATTTCTTCCTAGATTTTTCAAACTTGTTTATTGGGACCTAATATCTCTCTTTGAATATCTGTCTTTCAGGGTACCACTGGACATATTTTTAGTTTCATTTTTGCTACTTTTCAAGAAAATCACCATCTTCATGGGTCTCAGGAACTGACTACAACTGTAATATCATCAGCTGGTGCCAAAGGAAGAAATTGCTATATGCAGGTAATATTTTTTGTGTTCAGTGACCTAACAAACACTCCTCTCTGGATCAATGTTCCATTCTGATGGACTAAGCTTTAACAAACCTCCTGTGTGATCTCCATGCATCAGATGGTATATACCAAGAAACCACTGAATCCAAATGAGAGAGCAAGAGAGAGAGAACTGAAAGAAAGAGGTATTAATCAGAGATGTAAACATACATATAGGAAGATCACAGAATCATAGAATGTTTTGGGCAAGAAGGGGCCCTAAAGATCATCTAGTTCCAATCCTCCTGCTATGGGTAGCGACAGCTTTCGCTAGACCAGCTTGCTCAGATTTTGCTCCATTGAACATGGCCTTGAATGCTTCCAGGAATGGGGTATCCACAACTGTCACTGTACTGCCCAGGACAGAGGACACGCAGCCAGTCAGTAAGCAGCAGAAGCTGCAGCAGCCGTGTTTATTACTGTATTCCCCTTTATATATGGTAAGAACCCATCAGGTGGTCAACCACCCCCCAGGGTGATTGGCTGAAGCCTTACAACACCTAATTCCAAAACACACTCCGCCTTGAGTCAAACATCTCTGGCAAAACAGCAGGCGTCCAAGCGTTATCTTCTTGTTTTTCATAGTTTGCATGGGAAAGAAGAATTTCTCAAGAGAGGCTCTGTACAGCCACACACAACTTCTTTGGACAACCTTTTCCAGTGCCTCAGAACCCTCACAGTAAACAATTTCTTCCTGATATCTAATCTAAACCTATTCTTAGTTTTAAGCCATTGCTCCCTTGCCCTGTCACAACATGGAAATAGTCCTTCTCCATCTTTCTTGTAGGCTCCCTTCAGGTACCTTCAGGTGCTGGAAGACTGGAAGCCTTCTCTTTCTGGGCTGAACAATCCCATTTCTTTCTGCCTTTCCTCGCAGGAGATGCTCTCCCTCCCTCTAATCAACTTTGTGGCACTCCTCTGGCCTGTCTCCAACAGGTCAATGCCCCTCCTTTGCTGGGGATCCCAGAACTGGATGCAGTGCTCCAGACACAGTCTCATGAGAGTGGGGTAGAGGGACAGAATTGTCTCCCCCAGTGCATCTCAGAATGCATATTGCCTATCCCTTCTCCATGGTTACAAGGAAAAATGTTATTCTTTTTATCCTAATCTGTAAACAGTCTGGTGAGCAGCATGCCAAATCTCTGATGGCAAGGCTACTAGTGATGCAAGATAGAGCAGTCTGAAATATATTTTGAATTCTCTGTGGAGGAACAGCTCATCTGCAGGAAGTCACACACTGGGTCCTTTCATTCCCCTTGCATTAGCATTAGCATTTCCCAGTACAGCATGATTATCTGTCAAATATCAGACAGTGAGCATCATACTCAGACAACCAGCTCTGCCTCAGACACCTCTCTAGCCAGGTCTCTGACCCATACATTTCTAACATTGTGCTCTGGCTTTACTCTCTCTCGCCATCACTCCATATGTCATATACATAGTTGTCTGGATGTGCAACCGACCAATTATTTCTGCTTGCTTAACATGAGGATATCATGTAATGAGGAAGCATGACTTGTAAGACTGTATGCTTGGCTGGACTCTTAAACTGGAGCCTAATTTTGCCACATAATTCTCCCATTCTCTCCACACATGGCCCTTCAGTCATAATACAAACAGGTTTTAACACATTCACTAATTAGAAGTGAAAAACATAATGGAAAATAGGCAATGGTCTGCACAATTCCCATTGCTAAACATCAGCTTCAACCCAACCTTTTCCAATGTTGCTTCAACAATGGAAAAATTCCTTTAAGGTATTTCCTTTTCATTTTATATTAACAGATAGAAAAAATATAGTTGAGTCTATAAACATATTTGCCCAGCACCAGTGCTCTGTACATACACAGAAAAGGAATAGTCTGGAAAAATATTAGTGTGCCTGAACCAGTTCATACTGAAAACAGTGAAAACCATACACATTTTCATACATTTCCCTCTGGAATTCCAATCTTGAAAATAACCTGTTGTAGGTTTATGCAACAGAAAACTGCAAGATGTTGATGGCATTCTCTGTTCAATGTTGGAAGAACTTTGTGGACTTGAATAACCTGTGTTTTCACATATTATCATTAGAGAACAAAACGACACACCATGGCATATGAAAATGGTATAAATTATAACTTCCAACATCAGACTGTAACTTATTTTCTTTCAAGCGACACTGTCTCTCTCTTAAATTTTCCAGATACGACTCTTGGATAAGGAAAACAATCCAAAAAATTTATCTTTATTGTTGCAGTCTATAAAATATTTCTGGAAGACTATAAAAGATATTTCCCCTTTTCTTGCTTTCAGCAGTGTGCAGCAGGGCTGTTCACAGAACTGATGCACTGAGATTTAAAAATTGGAAGGAAGCAACACATTCTCAATTTAAGACCATTCAAAGACCAACAGCAGGGTTAAAAAAGAACTTTAGAAAAATATTTGTTAAAATGCATTTGGCCTTTTTGATTTATGTTTTGCTTTTTTAAACTATGATCATACCTAATGTCTGACCTTTTGAACTCCTTTCAGTAAGCTGTACATTTCTCATTGCTCTTTCTTTGAGTCAAGCATTTCTTTGAAAAGCCTAAATGCCCCACTAGGCTTTCCTACACTTTGTATCGACTGAGGGGGAAGAAAAGAGGTTGATCTCTGCTAATCCAGTTTATTTGCAATAGCACAGAGGCTGTCCATTGTAATTCGTATGTTGGTCTTGCCTTCTTTATTCTTACTCGTTCTGATGAGAATTATAGAGTTAATACCAAACATTATCACCTGTGTTCATAAAACTGCTACACATGGAGATAACTGGGGCATTAATGCCTTTTTCTGGGACATTATTATTGACAATTATTGTAAAAATGTAAGTCAAATGAACCTCTGAAACATAACAAGCTATTTAGTTTGAAAATCAAGCAAACAAAACCCCCACAGCTTTCTGAAAAATTAGATAGCTAAATGAAAAAGTTGTGCTGGTTTGAATAAAACAGGTAATTTCTAAACTATGTGGGATGCCATATGAAGATTGCTAAATATATTTAACTCTTTAAATCTGTAGTATGTCTTTGCAACTGCTGAGTGATCTGATCTCAGAAAGTACTGCCTGTAACCCCTGTATATCAGCACATCCATGTATGTCATTTGCACACAGTTCTGTATGAGAGTGGTTAAATACTGGAACAAGCTGCTCAGACAGGTTTCACAATCTTCAAATTTCAGCTGGAGTTGAGTTAAACTTGAGCAACCTGATCTGACTTGGGAGAAATATCTCCTGTCTTTCAGAGGTTCTTGCAAGCCAAAACAGTTTTGTGATTATAAATCAGTAATAAAATTACTATGGTTGCTAGAAGTGGTTAGTTAGCACAGTTATTGCTAAGATGAGAAACAGCTGATGCAACAAGGTGTTTTTGGTGTTTTTGCTGTATATTCTCACCTGTTATACAAATCTTCTTCCTCTTAATGTAGTGGGATCACACTACACAATATTGTTTCCTCACAACATTTTATGTTCAGGTTTTTGAATCCCCAGAAGAACTTATCCCAAGTATTATCTTTTGATTTTCTTCTAGGGGTGAAGTATCATAGTTTCCCTGGAAACTTTTGATTTACTGCAGCTTTTTATCTGCTTCTCTGTAATTCTTTTTGCTACTCTTTTTACATACACATTCTATTGAAAAATAATCAGCTGTTGAATTTATAATTCACCCTCCCTGAAATGCCTTCACTGCCAAGGCTAGATTGTTTAGTGAGTCCTCCACATTCCTGGGAATTGCTGCTATTTCTTTTAATGCATAAATAAAATGAACTGGTAGGGTATTTTTTATTGTAGTTTATTTGTTTCCTCAATGCAGAACATACCCAAACCCCAACTCAGGAGCAAAGAGACTAAGGCATAAGCAAAACCAAATGAATACCAGAAGATGAACTTTACAGAAGTCTTATGAAGACACATAATGTACCCATTAACTGTCTGATTTCAGAACACTTCCCTCAAAGGAAATGTTCTTGTCAAAGCCAATGAATCTAAATTGTTTATTTGTAATATCCAAGTTTTGGGCTGCTAATTTTTGTTTCCAGTGTACAAGTAAATTGCAAACCGTGTTTCTGCAAGGATCACTTGTTCTCTGCGTTGGTTTAATAGAGATTTCTCTATTGGGACAAAAGCTAGTATAGTACCTCTGGATATGTCATTTGTGTGACCAATACTCAGATGCTCAAATGCCATGCACAAGTTCCAGATCCATTTTTTTTCTGGAGAACAATAATTTACAGAATACAGCAAAAAGAAGTCATCAGAATATTCTACAATATTAATTTACGCAAAAAAATTAAAGGCATTTCATCCATTCAGTTTGACAAAATTAATATTACCAGGTGTTTTACTTCTAGTCTATACTGATGCAGAAAACAGAAATTTGATTAAGAAAAACCCAAATCCTCTACAACTTGTCTTCATTTTACTCCTCATTAAAAAAAAAATTATTCTTCCACAGATTTAGACTAGAAGAAAGATATAGTAATATAGATGTGTTTACTGACTACTACCATGACTTACTAAATTTCCATTGATCTCTTTAGCCATGACAATTTCTAAAAATAATTGGTTGGTTTCCTTAAAAACATAGAGCAGAAAATATAAAAAGAATATAAATACAAAAGAAGTTGTACTAAGAAAAATTTATATTAGGTGAAACAATACAGCTACTGGCAAACACTGATGCACAGTGTTTGATTAATCAGAAAGACGAGTGTAGTATGTGTGAATTCTTAATAATATATCACTCCTGAATTTTCATATAACTGTTCAATTCTGACAGGTTGCAACCTTCATGAAGGAAGTGAAAAAGAAGGTAAATAGAATAAATATATTTTAAAATTCTGTTACAGTTCATAATTTTTTTCTTTTTTAAATTAAAATAATGATTTGCAGAACTAATCATAATTTTGAAACACAATTCAGGAAACAGTCTTATAGAATGGGGATTATTTTTTGCACACTTTAATACAACAATTTAAGACTATAAATGCAATGTTTTAAAACTATAAACATTCACATAACTGTCTGAAAGGAAAGCTAGAAATGAAACCTATCCTTAAATTGAGTGAGTTGATAATTACTCATGAATTGTTCAACAGCTCAGCATTCACTGTTATGAAATCCACAAATATGTGTTATTTATTATGCAGCTTCATTTTTGTAGGCAGAGTTTAACCCCTACTTGCTTGAGGCAGAGTAGGTGAGATTGAATTTGAAGGCCAGGTGAATTGAATGAGCACATAGTGAATGGGAGAAATACACCAGCTGTGTCAATTTTCCATGTTAGAGTATTGGTTTATGTGCTGTAATCATCCACTCCAGTGTGTAATTAGAAAACATTTCATTCATATATTTGAATTTACAGAGCATTCCAGAGTTTACTGGCAAACAGGCTTTAAAAGGCTTAAAAACATGCTTTGAGATAAGCACTATACCTTCAGTCTAGTGAGGTCAGGAGTAGAAAACAACTTGTGCAAGAAATGACAGGCATGAAATAATGAAGGGTACTTCAGGAAGGATTTAGGAGGTAAAAACTCTCTTCCTCTAAGTTAACTTTCTCAGTGTCCAACAGTATTTTTACAGTATTAGAAGGCATGAAAATTTGTACAAAATCTGGATAACCCTGTAGTTAAAATAAGGGGCCAGCCTTGAAATAACGACTATTCAGGAAGTATGACACACACATAAATTATGTATTTAATTTATTTTATTAGTCTGCATTTTGAAGTCTTTTGGTTTAAGATAGTGCATGGAATTTCATAGAGTTGTTCTGTGTAAAACTGCTTCACACATTAAAAAAAATATTATTTTCTGGGGTAAAGAAAGTCTTTCTGAAAAACACATTCATGCATACTGAGCATCTAAGAGTTTTCAAATTCCTTCAGTAATTTTGAAGATGATATGAGATTGGAGGATTGGCTGATAAGGCAGAGGGTTGTGTTGCCATCCAGAGGGACCTCAACAGGCTGAAGGAATGGGCTGACAGAAATGACATGAAGCTCACTGAGAAGAAATATCAAATTTTGTATCTGGAGAAGAACAGTTCTATGCACCAATATATATTGGGGCTATACAGATGCAAAACAGCTTGTCAGAAAAGACCCACGTGGTCCTGGTGGACCTGAATTTGAACATGAGCCACCAGAGCTACTTTGTGGTAGAAGGATCAAATAGTATCCCGGGCTAAATTAGACAAACTATTTACAGCAGATCAAGGGAGGTGACCTTTCCCCTCTTTTCAACACTGGTAAAGCCACACCTGGAGTGCTGGATCCACTTCTGGGCTTCTCAGTACAAGAGAGACATGGACAAACTTCAGAAACTCCAACCAAAATCCACAATGATGATTAAGAATATGAAGCAGCTCTCCACTGAGGAGGGCTGAGAGGATTAGTTGGAGAGAAACTCAATAACGTGTGTAAATACCTGAAGGGAGCATTCAAAGAGGATGGATCCAGGCTCTGTTCGGTGGTGGCTGGTAACAGAAAAAGAGGCTCAAACTGAAACAAGAGATTCCATCTGAATATCAAGAAACAGTTTTTTATTACTTTAAGGGTAACTGAACACTGGTACAAGTAGTTCAGGGAAGTTGTGGAATCCCTCTTCTTGGAGATATTCAAGCCCCATCTGGACAAATATCCTGGGCAACCAAATTTACACGACAAAGTTTGAGCAGGGAGTGCTTGAGCAAATGACCTCCAGAGGGGCCTTCCAACTTCAATTATTCTGTGATTCTGTAAAATATTGCCTTTTTAAATAATTCAGATAACTTTATGTATTTTTCTCTTTTCATAGAATTTGAAGCAAATCTAACCAATTTGGTAACACTGAAAAATGTTCTGGCAGGATTAGAGTAGGGTAAAAGAAATTTAAAAGTTATACTTGTCTGTAGAGTCACTCATCTGCTTTTTTGATAGTTTGTCAACCAAACATCATGCTGTAAATTCATTACAATACTAAAGAATTCAGAAGGAAAAACAATAAAGCCACATCCCTTTGATTGTTTGCATATTCCAACTTCTTTAGAAGTAAGTAGGTTGGTGGTCTGTGCTTTCTAGGATGAAAGTCAAAATACATTATTTTGCATAGTTTCCACTGGTACTAATGATAATTTTCCCCATTCATTTCTTCTGTTTAGCATTGGAAGGACTTCAAAGACGGCCAACACTGGCTTAATTCACACTTGCAGTCCTTGAGAGATTTAATTCATCTCAAGCTGCTGTTTCCATCTTCAATGCAGAGAGACATAGTCTTAATTATGGACTTGGAAGAATTTGACATATTTGTGTAATACAAGTTGTGTACTCCAAGTGTAATCCTCTATGCAGGACCCACATGCTATTTTGTGTATGGTAAATGTGATAGATCAGTTGAATGAGGTTCCTTACAGTGGGATCATCAATATCTGGATAGCTGATTTTCATTCTTTATGCCCAGGACTTGAGCCTTACCCTGTTTTGAATGTCCATTTGTCTGCATTTGGCCTATTTTTAAGGGAAAAACTGTAGGACTTTTAAGACAAAGTTTGCAGAGATAAAATTTGAGAGTGTTTTGTTTATCGGTTTTGTTGACGGCTTATAAAAAATATTATTAGATATTTTTGTTCTCCCACCACAGAAAAAACTTTAGGTATATGCCCCATTAAAGTTCTGCAATGTATCTTAGCATATTGAAAATCCAGTTGCTGAGACCCAAACTCTCAGAGGTTTTGAGGTGTTGAGTCCTTACTTGCTTCAATGACCAAATGAGACAAAGAATACTTTAGGAACCAATGCAGTAAATTCTTCTGTAAATTGTGCTCCTCTCTTCTTCAGGTACTGAATAAAGCAACTTATATGATCACAGGTATATGCTCAGACCTAAAAAGTAAGAAAAAAGACTGAAAGAAGTAATTATCAACTTGCTGTAGCATTCTTTTCACAAAGATTGAATTTATAATTTAAAGGAAATATGTTAGTGAAGGCCTCATCTGTTGTGGAGATTTAAAAAAATTATGCAAACTTACTTGATTTTGAGGAGTGCAATACAATAATTTCTTTTTTTACTTTACCTACTGACTGTACTATGGTCATTTAATGAAGTACACAGATACTTTTTGTGTTATATAAACTGGGTTTTATAGAGTTTCTCTTGGGGAACTAATTGGGCGAATGCAATTTAGATGCCATTTCTGTTTATTAAGAATAATGAAAAGGGAACAAGTTATCTCAGCAGTCAATTACCTTTCCTCAGCATTTATACTGTAATTCTTCTAATAATTGAGTCTCAAATCTTATAAACATAAGAAAGATTATACTGAAAAATTTCAATTTTTTTTTCTTGCAGAAACTAGTACATGTTTTCAGAAGTAAAGATGTGAAAAAATATTTGTTTTATATATGTATGTCTCTGTATATACAGCTATATTTAACACTTTGGCTCACAGTAGAGTAAAGCCACATTATAAGATAAAAATATAAAAACTTTGGACATAACTTACTCTGGGAGGATGTGTGCATTGATAAATTGGAAATAAAACTGTTAAAATACATAAAGCAAAAAGATTATATATTTTCATTTTATGGCTAAGACTTGTAATCTACTGTCCTTGCAGAAAGGATACTCATGAACAAATAAGAAACCCAAGGGTTACCCAACTATCAAAATAACATTGAATGTACACTCGATGTCTCTTTGTAAATAAGATACCTTCTTTGTTACAATTGATCAATTATTATAATAATGACAAAGCAGCATGACAATTAAAAAAAATTTTAAAATGTAATACCATATATAATCTCAATGTATGTATATTTTCATATTATAAATACATGTATTTGTTTTTACAAAAAAAATCTTTAAAAATGTTTTTAAAGGATAATTGTCATATGCATAGTTTTCTTGACTTCACCATGTTTGAGGCCAGTCCAGAAAAGTATTAAAATCCATGCTCCACCCTAGTTAGACTGAATTAGAAACCTTCCATCAGACAAGAAAAAGTAGGGAAGTAAAAAGCTTCAAAACCATAAAAAGCTGTACAAAGCATTCATTTATTTTCCTTTGTAGTAATTCTACCCATATTAGTATGCAAGTAGTATACTGTCCAATAAACACTGCAAATTGTTGGTGGATATTTTAGTCACATCTCCTGATTGCTTGTCACAGTTGCAAGATCTGTCAAAGATTTTTACAAAATGAAATATTATGTTAATCTGAAAATATGTAATTTATTAAGAAATACTTCTGGAGTAAGAAAGGGTGTTTATAGAGGTGAATTCACAGAACAGCAGCATAGCTCAGAACACTTAGTATTCAAAGCATCTTCCTTTCAGTTACATGACATTTGTCCTGCACAGATTTGTTTTTGTTTCCACTCCATTCTGTCTTGCAGAAACACTAAGCCATCTACCTTGCAGAAATACTACCATCTACCATCTATATGGTTCTTATTATAAGCACCCTCTGTTACTTAAAACTATTCTTGCTGAAGCAAAATTAACCTTAAGCACCATATGAAGTGTTAGGGACTAGATGCCATTTGGGAACTAGTATGAAAACTAAATGGATCAATAAACGCTTACAATACATACAATTTTCTCAAGCTAGACTGCATAACTGCTTTAGAGACTTTGAGTCTTATGAGTTGTGGCAGAAAACTTCGCAATATGTAGCTTTCATTAGAACTATAGAAAGATGGGTTTTTTCTTGCCCTTGAAATATTTTGAAAAAAGGTCAAAACTATGTGATGCCTAAGTATTAAATTCTTTCCCCTTACTCTTTGAAATCCTTGGTTACATGAATCAGACTACTAAAAATTGTATTTAAACTTGTTTGTGAATATTTGTTTCACTGGTATAGATTTACATGAATAACTTTAGAGAAAAGACTGAGCCATAGACTGTATGAACACAGGGCATGGTCATGAAGCCACTGAGTAATGGCAAAGAAAGACTCCCTTTGACTTCACTGGAATTCTGGATTTGTCTGATTGTACTCTACTAAACTTTGGTTGCTGAGGACATAACAAATTGTAACCAGAATGTCAGCCTCGGGATGTTTGAACACTGTTGTCCTTATGAGCTTCTGTAAAGATAAACCACAAATGAACTTTATTATGTCACATTAGCATTCAAAGTCTGGCTTTCTTTCATTTTGTGTTTCTTTCCATCAGCTACAAGTGAGGCAAAAACTCAGAGTTAAAGATCTTTGCCAAGAGTTAATACTGAACTGTTGTGCCAAATGTGAAACACACCTCCCTCTAACAACAAGGCTGAAGGGTGCTGATGTTGGGGTTTGTGTTTGCCTACATATGCATCTGTGTGTGTGTGTGTGTGTGTGTGTGTGTGTGTACAAAAGGAGGATATAAATAGACCTGGGTGAGACAAACATATCTTTGTTAATTTGATTAAATATTGTGGCATATGGATTGACACTTGGGGTATCCAGTAGAAGAGCACTGACAAAGAAAATGTCTTCCCACTGAAGAAGACTTACTGCACAGAAATATCTTGAAAGAAAAACCTGAAGTGCTGAGATATTCCAGGAGGTGTTTGAGGCCACCATCACTGTGAAAACTACACAGATATATAAAAATATATAAATAAGTGTGTGTGTGTATTTCTTTTCCCTGTAAAGCTCAGAAGTAAAAAGTATCAGGACTGATTGTGCAACTTCACTGTTTTGGAAAGAGCACCTTGGTAAATGTAAGGGCTTGATGTTTTGTGAGAGTATAGGGGGGAAGAAAAGGTCTTCCAAGGAGAAGATATAAAGACTGGCAAAAAAGCCTGCCTTAGTAATTTTATGTAATTTCCCAGTCTTAGGAGAAAATATACATTTTATTTCACATTTAACTATTTTTCTATGGGTGTCAAAGCACACAAGTTGATTCCAATAATTTATCATTTCAATTGTTTTGAGAAATTAATATTCTGTTTGACAGAGAAAACTATTTTGCTGTGATAGTTTTGTAAATGATGTTGCAAGGTCACCTTAAAAATTAACCCTACATTATTCTTCTTCATTATGATAATGAAATGAAACAAACAGCACCTAGAATAAAAATTCATTAATATTTATTTGCAAAAGCTTTATTTTCTTGAGAAGAAATAATACTCTACAGAACTTTTTATTCATAGTCATGAAAAAAACCATCATCAATCAAAACCAAGACATCATTGCTTCACAATGTTAAAAGAACATTTAGTTTGAAAAGTCAAGCATTCTAAAGGCAGAAAATGCCAAAATGTAACCGGTTTTATAAATAAATATAATTATTAAATTCTTTTGTGTTGAATTTCTGAAATAATCAAGCTTTTCTTTCTTTTTCAGATCTTCCATATTCAGCTGTATTTCCATGCCTTATTCCATCCCCCAGTAATGCGAATGTGACAAGCACAGAAACACAGAATCACAGAATGGCTGAGTTTGGAAAAAGCCACAGTCCAACAAGGACAGCAGTCATCTAGCCCAACACCCGTGCTCAAAGCGGGGTCAGCTACTGCAGGTTATTCCAGACCTTGTCCAGTCTTTGCATATCTTCACAGAAGGAGACTTTGAAACCTGTCTGGGTGACTTGTTCCAGTGTTTGATCACCCTCAAACTTAAAAACGTTTCAAATTGAAATTTTTGTGTTTTAATTAGTGTTAATTGCATCTTGTCCTGCTAGCACGCTTCACCAAAAAGAGTCTTGTGTTCTTATCCTCCTCCACCAAGTGTTTTACACACTGTTAAGATTATACCCAAGATTTCTTTTCTACAGGCTGAACATTTTCAGTCTGTCCTTATATGGATGAGTCCGTTGGCTATCTTTGCTGGGAGTTTCTTCACAGGGTCAGGATTCGGCATTTCTGCTTGTTGAGCCTTATGGTTCTGTGGTAATGGAAATATTGAGGAAGTGAGAACACCTCTCTCAAAAAGCCTAAGGGAAAAGTTTGTATCTTCAGAATATCAGGTCAGAAGCATTAATAAATGTAGCAATGACTGTGTAAATTTCATAGAATGATAGAATAGAATCTCAGAATACTTTGTGTTCAAAGGAATCTTGAAGATTACCTTGTTCCAATCACCCTGCCATGGGCAGGGACACCTTCCAGTAGACCAGGTTGCTCAAATCCACATCCCAACTGGTATTTGGCTACTTTGTACAGAGTGATGAAACCAATGAATTAAAACATCACACTCACTAAAAGCCAATTCAAATACATGCCAACATCTACATCTTACCTATCGACCAGTTTAAGTGTTTGCAAGGCTTCAACCTCAACAACAAATTGAAATTTGTAAAAACTGCTATAAAACAATGGTAAAATTATTGATGTGTGCAAATTATTTTAAAAGAAAGCCTCTGAAATGTTTTCTACTTTAATAATATGTCCATTCAATTTAGTAAGATCCTTGTTCTACCCCTGTCTACACATGTAATAGCAGTGAGACATTGAAACTAAAAATATGTTAGCATGATCCTAAATGATGTATAGCCTATATTGACTTTTATTAGGAATATTATTATTTTTTTATTATTAGAACAGCATCCATATTAATGAGCTCAACTTCACAGTTTTATGTACTTTAGACTTATTATTTTCTTTTTTTTATACTACCAGTTGGTTTCATAAAGATTGGGATCGAGGAAAAAAAAGTGCATCACCATCTGTCACTTGTAATCTTTAAAACTAGTTGTAATTAAAAAATGAAAACTGCCACTGCATTTTGCTTAACATTCACAAGGGAAGCTGTTTTGAAGACAAGTTGAGTAAGGCCTGATCATGAAAGACTAAGTAGCAAATCCTCCTCCTCCTTTTCCCCTCCAGCTTATAAAAGAAGACGCCTGGAAGATTGGGAAGATTAAAGGCTCTTTTTTACCTTGAAAGTGTGATGCAAAATTTATTGATGGACATTTGTAAAACCCTGAATTATACTGGATATACTATCAGTAGGAATTTCAGCTAGGAACAGAAGATCAGTGAGTCCTAAGCGTATACAAGAGTGAAATAATTAGTGAGGTTAGAGTAAAGCTCAGTAACAAGGATCTCAGGGAATCTGTGGGTCTTGTTCTATGAAAGTCTTGGAAAGGAAAGTACAGGTTAGAATCCATCCCACATTGAACACTGTCAGCACACTTGGTTGTCACAGTAACTCTGTGCCTACAATTGTTTCGAGAAAAGATAAATTATTTTCCTATTCTGTTTTTGAATGCAGGATGAAAAAAAAAGTAATAGAAAAAAGAAAATAAAAGAAAAAAAAACCAAACCCACAATAAAATAATAGGGTTACACTGAGGGTGTAATCAAAAGTATGTATTCTATTATCATCTCCATACACTGTTAAGATGAGGTGGGCCAATGTTCTTTATCCTCTCTGTGACTCAGCCCTGATAACACCCTCTGAGAAGCAGCAGCTACTCTGTGGTGGGCCATCTTTGCTAACGGGCCATCAAGGCCGCCTGGAATGACTCATAAATTACATCATCCCATTGTGATATACCCCGCCCTGAGGGGAGAAACTGGACCTCCCTACCTATGTCTAAGCCGAGGCTTGGAACACTACAGGGCATCACTTCCACTGGATTCCCAGAGCAGAAGAGCTCAAGATACACCACTGGACCTCCACAAGAGGACCAGGCCTTTTCTACCAGACCACTGCTCCTGACAAGACTGCAGCCATCATCCCAAGGGACTGTCAGGTTGTACTGTGACTCTGTCAGTATAAGTCAGTGTTTCTGTATTATTGCATTTATTCTGACTTTTTCCATTAAATTGTAACTCTGACCTAAAATCTCTCTCAAGGTTTGTTTAGGATTCATTTCCCCTGCTGGTTTATGTTCAGCACAAATAGTGAAGAATGTAAAAAGGAATTTGGTTTCTCAGCTCTGGAGCAATATCCTAAGGACTGAACTACGCCATGTCTCTCCTTTTAACATTTTATCAGATTCCAGAGTCCATTCTGCATATTGAAATCTTTATACAGGTAAGTATATTAAATTAATTATATTTTTGCAAATACTATTTGAATTAATCAACATTTTTCAGTGCTCTGAATATCTACCATGTATCTAATTGCCATAACACTATAAACTATAAAAGTTAATACTTCCATATTGATACAGGGAAAAAAAGGGTTAAAAGGATGCTTAGTGGGAATTAGTTATTAAAACAATGTATATGGCTTGCTCAGTACTTACCTTGCTTGCCAAGCAGAAAAGGAGGATGCAGGACCATTGATAAAGGGAAGCAACCATGACCAAAGGTCCTGCTTTCGGACCCTGAAACCAGCCCAAACCAGCCTTGAGACTCAGACTCAAGCTAGAGACTCAGGGAGCTTGCGCAAAGAAGCAAGGTAAAAAGTTCAACCTAGAGGAAGACTTCTTTCTTCATCTGAAGACCCTTGCCCACAACCACCAGGAGGCAGTGGGCATGCGCAGATTAATGCAAATGACTTTTGAACTCATTATAATATGAAGCGGAGATAGGCTATGAATATGTATAGGCACATTGTGTAACCTGTTGAATGTGTAACCTGTAACCTGATATATAGCCAGCCGAGTGCGGCCAACGGTGCACATGCTTTGGAGGGTTACCCCCACGCGTCCCAGTGTTTGGAATAAAACATACCCACTTTACAACTTACAGGGTTGTGGAGTTCTATCTGCGTATCATTTTGGCGAAGCCAGCCAGGAGGGACTCTGCCCGGCTGCAGGACAGCCCGAGAAGTGGACGTCCTAGGGCGCGCCCCAGGTTTTTTACCTGGGGGAACTCCGCTGCTCGGTTCGTTCACTGCGGGGGCAGACAACAGCCTGTGGCAACTGCAGGCAAATGGTGTGTTTGGAATTTAGGGTGCCTGTAAGTCGTACACTTGGCCAGGGTTGCTGATAAGTCGCACAGAGACATCCTGTGCACAGCGCTGTCCCTGTTTTGGGAAGGTGAAAGCTTGCAAATAACTGGTGAACAGATTTTTTGGGAAACTCCCTGGCCGATGGAGTGGCCGTGGCTGATAGAGCAGCTGCTGGTAGGGAGGTGTGTGGCCGATGGAGCAGCTGCAGCTGATAGAGCAGCCGCTATTAATTTTAACAACGAGCCCGGGCAAGTTTACTGTATTTTAGATTTAGGAACTGGGAGAACAGACCTATTAAAGAATACGTAAAATTTCAGGACCCTAATGCAGCTGTTTTTAAAATTTTGATTAGGTCTGATACGAAACAGTTTTAATTGTTTTGAGATTTATGGGGGATTATGTGTTTGTATAAATTTTTTTTTTTTTGTTATTAGTTTGATGTTTCGACATTTTGTGTTATTTTAAACCAGAGTAGTTGTTAGTAAAAGATTAGGTTGTCATTGGTATATTGTTTTGTGTTTTGTCATTAGACCGTGGCAGCTCCAGGAAGGGTTAAAGATTTTAGACCTCAGTGGTTTGGATTAGAGCCATGGAAGTTTATAAATGAGCTAGAACAGTGTATTAAATGAAAAGGTGAGCTAGTTAATTTAGAAGGTTTATTTCGGACATTTGCAGGAAATTTTGTGACTTTAGACTGGGAGCAACCTGCAGTTGAGGGTTTGGAAATTCCTTTCCACCTAAGGGAGTTTCCCTGTTTTTGTGAGACTGTGAGACAATTTTAAACATTTGGATTTTGGTATCGGTCATGGAATTTGATACAATGTAAAGCTTGTGATAAACTTTGCTAACCAGTTTTCAGGTAACTGACAAGTTATATGTCCTCCGTGTGATAGGAGCCATGGGAGGAAGGATTTTAATATAATATTGGTATTTTTTTTGAGCCAAAATTTATTAAGTCAGTGGATGTGGGAAATCGTATTGTTCCTGAGCAGTGGTGGGTGAGAGAGGAAAACTAGAAAAAAACTTTAGAGAAGTGTGACAGACAGTTTGGAAAAAGGCAGCTAAAAACATTACAAAAGTGCAGAAATAAGTCTGAACTAAGGCATCAGGAAGAGGGTTACAAGCACGAGATGAAAAAAATAGTGGCTGTTGCAGGGGTAGAAGAAAAAGGAACCATGTAAACAAGGACCTAGATAGGCCCCACTTCGGTTAAGTAGAAATCAATGTATAAACTGTATGAAAATAAGTCATAGGAAAAATAAATGTTCAAAAAGATGACAAGACAACCGTCAAGAAAGGAGAGGCCAGGAAGGAGTGGTCGCTCATGTGAAAAAAGACTGAGGACAACCAGGGGACTCCACCCTAGCAAATCCACTGGTTATAATAAAACTAAGAAAAAGGAAGAAATAGAATTTTTAATTGATATGGGGACAATATATTTGGTTTTAAATAAAACTCTAATGCCTGTGGGTAAAGACTATATTTTTGTAAAGGGTGCAACTGGTCAATCTGAAAAAAGCATATTTTTGTAAACCATTGAAGTATAAACTTAGAAAACAATGGGGTATTAATAAGTTTTTATATATATTTAACTTTTGTAGAGCATTTTTAAGTAAAGGCCTGTTGGAACAATCATAAGAAACCATTATGTTTAAATACAGGGAAGTTACTCTGGAGGTAACTAATTAACAGTATGTAGAAATATTAACAAGCACAAAAAGCGAGGGGAAAAAAATTAAAAAATAGTAAGCTAAATATTTTTAAAAGTATGGGCCACAAACATGTCTGGGAGGGCTAAAAATGTAACCTTAATTTAAATTAGGCTCAAGAAAGGAAAGTAATAAGTTAGAACTAAATAATACCCCCTTAACATGGAAGATGGGGAGGGCATTAGCCCGGTTATTGAGAACTTTTTATAGTTAGGGTTATTAAAAAAAACCGAAGACCTTTATCCTGTGGTGGAAAATTTTTATATTTTATTAATATATTTAACCTCTGAGCTAACTTAGTTCATTGTTTTAGAAGCAGAAATGTCTTCTTTTGCCTTCCTGTTTATGAAACCAGCCAGAACATTTTTGCATTTAAATGAGAGAGCCCTAAAAGTGATTGTAAAAACCAGCTCACATGGACAGGGTTGCCTTAGAGATTCAAGAATTGTCCCATCTTATTTGGAGAGCAACTCATGAAGAACTTAGGATCCTAGGAAACTCCATCAGAAGAAGAGAAACTGTTGCAGTATGTGGATGACCTTCTAATAGCTACTCAACAGAAGAGGCTTATGTGGCCTGGACGGTAAGCCTCTTAAACTTTTTGGGACTTCAGGGGTACAAAGTATTTAAGAAAAAGGCCCAACAAGTGAAACAGAAAGTGATTTACCTGGGCTATAAAGTTAGCACCGGACAACGAACTTTGAAGCAAGATTGCAAAGAGACAATATGCCAAACCCCAAACCCCCAGACGGTAAAGGAACAGCGGACATTTCTAAGTATGACAAAATGGCATAGACTGTGGATTTATAACTACGGGTTGCTCGTGAAACCTTTATACAAGCTAATTGCAAAGGGAAACTGACATCTTCAGTGGACAAAAAAGCCAGACGGGCTTTCAGCCGACTAAGGAGTACCCTCATATCAGCTCTAACTCTGGGACTTCTGGATGTGAATAAACCATTCTTTCTATCTTTTATGAAAACAAAGAATTGTTCTGCGAATACTAGCACAGAATCTGAGCCTGCACCAAAGGGCAGTTGCTTATTTCTCTAAGCAACTAGACACAGCAGTTAAAGAGTGGCCTAGATGCCTCAAGGCCATTATAGCAGTTGGGCTAAATATCCAAGAAGCACACAAATTTACTATAGGCCAGAGAATAACTGTGTTAGTATCCCACACAGTGTCAGCAGTGCTGGAAGTAAAAGGTAGGAGCTAGATTTCTCCACAAAAAATTTCTAAAGTATCAAGTTGTCATAATGGAGCAAGATGATGTAAAAATAGTGATAACTAACATTGTCAACACAGCTTTTTTTCTTCAGTGGGAACCAAGGAAAACCAGTGCACCACGATTGCCTGGAAATTATTGAAGCTATGTATTCCAGTTGCCTGGATCTGAAGGACATCCCTTTGGATGACGCAGAAACCTGGTTCACTGATAGGAGCAGCTACGTCATTAGCAGAAAATGTCATGCTGAGTATGCTGTTACCACCTGCAGCGAGATAACAGAATCCAAGCCATTGCCAACAAACACCTCTGCACAAAAGGCTAAAATAACTGCTCTAACCCATGTTTTAGAAATAACAAAAGGAAAAAAAATAAACATATATACAGATTCAAAATATGTATTTGAAGTTGTATATGTATATAGAGCCATTTACAAGAAAAAAGGACTATTAAACACACAAAGAAAACCAGAAAAAATAATCATATACATTAAAGCACATCAAAAGTGAGCTCAAAATTAAAAGAAAAAAATAAGCTGGTAGACAGAGAGGCAAAAAAAAAAAAGCATCAAAAGTGAAATAACAACTAAAGAAGCTGTGATTTTAGATGAACAGATTTTTTTAAAAGGTAAGCCCACATATTATAACAATAAAAAAATAATTAAATATATAACTAAAAGGGGTAAGCTATTGTTATTGAAGTTAATAATTTTTTTAATTTAATATGGTTACTAGTAAAAGAAACATCAAAAAAGGAACATCAAAAGACACACTGGGGAATATAGGCCCTGTATAATTATTTAATTAAAAATTATTTTTAAGTTATATGTAACTATCACACAAGTGACATGACAGTGTGATTTTTGCCTCCAGACTAACCTTAAAAATATCCCCAAACCCAAGACTGGTCAAATTAATAAAGGTAATGGACCAGGACAGCAATGTCAAATTGATTTTTTTGGAACTTTTAAGAAAAGGAGGGTATCAATATTTGTTAGTATTAATAGATATTTTTTCAGAATGGCCAGAAGCCTTTCCCACAAGAACTGTCAAGGCTTGGGAGGTAACTAAAGTATTGTTGCAGGAAATAACACCATGCTTTGGGGTTCCAGCCATAATGTCCTTGGACAGGGGACCGCATTTTATTTCAAAGATGGTGCAACAAATTAGCCATTATCTAGGGATAGTTTGGCAACTTCACACTCTGTATCACCCTCAATCAAGTGGCCAAATAACACAGGAAGCCAATCTAGCTAGCCCCAATCTCTTTTGTTTGCACTGTTGCGAACCAAACCCCGAACGAAAGACCATATGGAGTCCAAAAAGGATATTCACTTAAATTGGGAATAAAATGTTACCTACCTGTATGGTGGCCCTGCGCAAGTAAGTCAGGTAAATTGAAAGCATGTGGCTGCAACCCAATGTCATGGTTTGAATGGCCCTGTACATAACACTAAACCTGGAGAAATTGAAGCTCACTCAGATAAAATTATATAGAAAATAATTTTTTTTTTATACAGCCTGTTAGAAAAAGAGTCTGTATATTAGTAAAAGAATTTACTAATTTTATAGAAAAGGGGGGACTGATACAGGGAAGAAAAGGGTTAAAAGGATGCTTAGTGGGAATTAGTTATTAAAACAATGCATATGGCTTGCTCAGTACTTACCCTGCTTGCCAAGCAGAAAAGGAGGATGCAGAACCATTGATAAAGGGAAGCAACCATGACCAAAGGTCCTGCTTTCGGACCCTGAAACCAGCCCAAACCAGCCTTGAGACTCAGACTCAAGCTAGAGACTCAGGGAGCTTGCACAAAGAAGCAAGGTAAAAAGTTCAACCTAGAGGAAGACTTCTTTCTTCATCTGAAGACCCTTGCCCACAGCCACCAGGAGGCAGTGGGCATGCACAGATTAATGCAGATGACTTTTGAACTCATTATAATATGAAGCAGAGATAGGTTATGAATATGTATAGGCACATTGTGTAACCTGTTGAATGTGTAACCTGTAACCTGGTATATAGCCAGCCGAGTGCGGCGAACGGCGCTCGTGCTTTGGAGAGTTACCCCACGCATCCCAGTGCTTGGAATAAAACATACCTACTTTACAACTTACAGAGTTGTGGAGTTCTATCCGTGTATCAATACAAGATCTTTTGTTCACTATGATGCTAACTTTTTCTCACACAGTAAAATAAATTTCAACTTCTGATTATTTACCATCTGTGGAGAGCAAGATCAATGTATTATTTACAAAAAAAAAGAAGCAAACACTCAGAATTATTTTAACTCTAGTTACACATTTTACCAGCATTAGTGTGTGTCCTTGCCTTATATTTATTTCTGTTATTTAAGTCACCATAGAATTTTAGAATCATAGAGTGAATTGTTTTGGAAGGGACCTTAAAGATATCTAGTTCCAACCCCTCTGCCCTGGGCAGGAAGACCTTTCACTAGGCCAGGTTGCTCAGAGCCACAATCAACCTGGCCTTGAACACTTCCAGAAATGAAGAGGAATGAACTTTTCCAGACTGAAGGATCCCAATTTTCTTAGTCTTTCTTCAAAGGAGAGTTGCTCCATTCCTTTCTTTTAGGATGGTCATATTTCAAAAAGGCATTTAAATGTTTAGGTGAGTAGAGACTGAATGAAGATCTGGGATCAAAATGTCCTTTAATTCTCACCTTTTGTTTCTAGATAAAGCAAGCCACCAGTGATATGATAAGTGCAGTGAATAATCTTATTCCATTATGAACTCAGATTGATGATTCATCCTCTTTGACAAGACATGATGTTTGAATGTAGTCAATGAGTCATAGCTGTCACTATAGTCAACTGATACATAGAGTATCAGTTTCTGAGGATGATGGCTTTGTTTTTCTAAGCTGTGTGTCTATGTGTCTGGCCAGAAGATTTTTGCAAGGCAAATGTGAGAGAGTATGAATAAAAAAAAAAAAAGATAGATATTAGTGCTGCATCCTATCAACTGTGTAAGTCCTATTAGTGTCTACTGCTCAATTATTTCACATGATCTGGATGTAAGTGCTTCAGGCACAGTTCACAATCATGACAATGAAGTTGTCACACAGGAACTGTTCAAATAGCTGACTATCAGGATCAGACTTTACACAGGCCTTAGGACAAGACTGTTATTATTCCTCAAGCCCTCGTGTAGCCAATATAAACCGGTAAAGAAACATGTTACTAATGAATTGAGATAGTTCATTATCATACCCAATCTGCTCATCAGAACTAGTAGGATGGAAATAAATGCTTTTCTAGATGTAGGAGTCACACTGTATCACTTCTGAAGAAATAATAAAGCAACGAGGAATCATACATATGTATTACTGAGCCATTTCTTATTGTTTCAGAATTCCAGGATGTTATTAATCTTACTGGAATATTAAGCAGCAGGTTATTTGGTTTTCAATAATCCAGTAGAACATGATTTTTCAATAAACATCTTGGTAATATTTAGGAATTTTGGCAGGGATGGTATGAAGTTTACAGAAAAACAATGGAATTTATCAATCAGGAATCAAGATCTATATTCTGCTTCATGCTGAGATTTCTTCTAGTGATCAGCAATCTGACAATGCTCCCTGCTAGCTATCACTACAAATATTTTACTTTTTCTCTGATATTAATCCCTGTCATAAAATCTTCTGTCAGTAATTCAATTCATAGATCTAGTCATTAAAAGTTTTAGGAACAGCTATTCAAAAGGTGTCAATGTGACAACATCAAATTCCTGCTAATTGCACAACATGATTTGGTTGAAGTATTTGTTTGTATAAACTTAATGCCACTTATATACTATGATATAAGCAATGTACTCTTACTGTCATTATTTTTGTTGTCATCAAAATAAAATTATTTGGAAGCCTGACACAAACCTGGCAAACTGTACTCCAAAAATAAACTGAACACAGGTTTTCAGAAACCACTAAAAATTAGAAAACACAAAGGAGTCTTGATTAATATCCAGCCATTTCCTGAGAGTGAAATGAGTTAGTTTGCTGGGAAAGTAATGTCTTGCTAGTACAATACATTAAAAGAAAACAAACCAGATTTTCTTTTCTGCAATTCTAAATGGAATTATCTTCCATTAGCAACAGAAAGTCTCCTCCTTGCCCTCCCCCATGGTGCAAGGTCATTCATTGAACTTTTTGTTTTATGCTTTGACAAAATTCTTCCCAATTAGCTTTTGAAATATGATAGATTTCAGTTGTATTTTACAGATTCTACATCTCTTAATGTCTACAGCTGGGATTAAATAATAGGTCAGAAAGATTAAGTTGTTTGTAAAGGAAAAATAATTAAACATAGAATAATTTCTGGCAGCTAGTATGTCAATGTATTGAGACTAAAATATTTAAAACATTATGGCCACTAAGTTACCAAGTAATGATGGAATGTAGTATCAGAATTACATTTGCTTATTGCAATGTAGTTTTGTGTATTGCAAGAAAATCTAATGCTGGTGAGTAGCTGTGGTTGTTCTATTAAAGTAGCATCTATTTCTTTGTTGAATTAAATATATCTGAGTGAACATAAACATCCATGGGGATGAATAGAATTTTAAAATCTGATTTTCTTTTTTTTTTTTATTATGCATTTCTGACTTGGCAACTTTAAAACATGATGTTATGAGATTTTAATCTTCTTGTTATAAAATCTTTGACCCATATATTTGACATAGTTTTGCAGCTGAAGCGTAAAACTGTTCACTCAAGTCTTCAGTCAAAAAGGTGCTTATTTCCCAAATGATGGATGAACTTTAAAAAGCCACATTTTTTTGTTCAGAGAGCCTTTAAAAAATGTGAATGAACTTCTGTGATGATTAGTTGACTTTAAACTTCATGAAGCAGAGGAAAGTAAATACTGTGAGGTAATATTTCCCATCAATGCCTTGAAAAATGTGTGACAGGGGAAATAAAATTCACAATCCAAATATTGCTGATATAATTCAAGGTCATGCTGAAGACTGTCTCTGTCCAATCTTTCTGTCCAGAATGTTTAAGATCTCAGAATATAGTTCAATTCAAAGATATCATGTCATCACTGATTTCTTTAGTAATAATCACAGAATACTTTAGAAGTAAAAAATAAATTGTGCAGAATGAAAATATTCTTTCATAATTGTGGAAAGATAGTTGGGGATAAACTTAGAGGAAAATGACAAGTTATACGGAAATTATAGGGTAAAATACAGTTGCTGCTCCTTGGATGAAAGGCAGACTCTAAGCAGCCTCTAAGGGAAATGGAATGGAGAGTGGAGCAGAGTGGAAAAACCACAGCAAGGCTCTGTTGAAATCCTTGCACGGAGGGGAACTTGGTGAGAAACCACATAGCACCTGTCATCCAAGGGAGACAGAGGAAGATGTCTTACTGCTGAGCCAATTACGACTTCCTAAGTCACCTGTCAGCTGGCACTAACAACTTACAATGTATATATTGTAAAAGAAATCTGAGATTCATCCATAGTATTTCCAGTTGGGCCAAAGAGAGATTACCCTTAAAATTCTGGCAAGAACGCATAAACATTTACTGGAAAAGTATGGCTTGCTTGTGAAAGAAAATTGTATTTCTCTCATATTTTTCTATGTTTTTCTTTCCCTCTCTAGAAATAAAATGCATTACCATTTTTTTAAAACATGAAACATTCCTGAAAGATTATAACTCGGTTTCAATATGCATTATTCAAAAATGACCTTGATTTGAACCATAATGTATGATGATCGTTCTGCTCAACAGTGAGGTTTGAATTAAGCATTGATCCGTGGAGAAGAATGTGAGTTTTTAAATAAGGCTTAAAGAGATACAGCCTTTAGACTGCAGATGCATATCCACTGTACTGTTAAGTGCTGCAGAAATAAACACACAGGCAGTAATAGACAGGAGTGGGAGACAGTGGTCTGTGCTCATAATTTGTTCTCAGGCAACACGGACAAAGAACTGATAGTAGAAATTATTTACTGAATCATTTCAACAAATGGCTATAGTAAAGAAAAACACATCTTGAAGGAAAAATGGTACCACAAAGAGCAACTCTCACAAAACAACAACAACAAAACCTGTTTATCATCAGGCATCATTTCCCATTGGAAAGAGGGAACATACCATCTCAAATAAACAAACACTAGGTTTCAAATTATGCTTATTTTACTTCCCATAGCTTAAGTTATAATGAACAATCAGACAGGATTTTATAAGTAGTTCCACATTAATTTTAACATTTTAGGACATGAAAGGAATTTAGAAATGCAAAACCATAGAAAGTCGCAGTCTTCGCTGTGTTGAATAACCAACACAGGAATTTGATTCAAGCAAGTTTGACTCAGAACTGCTACACTCCCAATAATTTTTTAATGTTTTAACTTCTCTTGTGGTAAAGGTTCTGGGTTTTGAACGCTTTTATCAGAATCACCTTGTTATAAGTATCCTAAAGACTTTGCATCTATCTGTAGTTTAAGTGCATTTTCCCCATTTCCATGAAAAACACTTTATTGAATTTTAAATAATGAACAGTCTTAATTATTTTCTTCACCGTCTTGTCATTTCTGGGCTAAACACCTTCTCTTCTTCCAATCTTTCCTCATACATCATGTTTTCTAAATGCTGACTGTTCTTTTTTTTTAATATTTTTGACTCTCTCCAGTTAGTCCATATTTTTTTTTTTAACAGAATTTTAAGAACTGGGAAAAAAAACTTAATCTAAGACCTTATCATGAGTGCTTCACATTTCTCATGTGCAACTGCTCTGTTCATCCATCCCTATAAGATTTTTTTTTGTTTTTTTTCACCATCCTGGGGGCTAGAGGACAGAAGTTACTGATTGGTCACTCAGGATCGTTATAACTCTTGATCTAAAGGTTATTTGTGTGTCAACAGTGTTGCTACTTTAAGAACTCTAAAAATGATTGCTTTTGGCTTTCTGCCCACATATACATGATGATAACATGTGCAATGATTGTGAAAGTTGCACCATAAATACAAAACATTTACACCACCAAAAATAAATTAATAGCATTGTGTAGTTGGCAGTAAAATACAGACACTATTTATTTCTTAAAAGAAAGAGAAAGGACAGAACCAATACTATGGTGACCTGCTACTGGGACCCACTGACAGTAACATCATGTACATGAACCAGGATATATTCTGAAAATAAGAAAAATGGAAATTAGCTCACAAATTGTTTTTTATTCAGAAAGAAATACCAACTACTCACTTTAAAATGTATAGTACACCAATTTGTATGATCAGAGATAGCATGTATTTCATTGTAAGCTGTACATTTTGTTAGTAAAAATGAACAGATAAAGAATTTTCTTTTCACCTGAGAAGTCAAGCTGATGAACAGAAAAATAAATTAAAACAATATTTAAAAAGGAGAAAAAGAATTACAAAATGGTCATAACAGCATCTGTTTAGATCAGTCAATAAAGACTGCTAAAAGAGATTCTTTCAAATATTTAATCCTGATTTTAAAATCCAAAATGTTATGATTTCAGAAATTTCAAAACTTGAAAAGTGAGAAAAGCTATATGAAAAAGCTCACAGGGTGAAGACAGCATCTGTATTACTTATGTTTGTACAAGCAAAACATTCTAAATAGAGATGAAGTTTTGGTAGGTTTTTTCTTATATATATTTTTAGACCTGAATGTAAATCTGAAAGAATTAGTATTACTATAGCAACTGAGTTCCATCCCTGCATATGTACTCCACAGAGAATAGTAACTTTTATCTTAGTGAGTAAAAAGCAGCAATATCTAATCTGGATTTAAGGTGGAATACAGGACATGGGAAAAGGATTTTTAGTTAGCAAAACACCCTTTGTAATCATGAGGCATAAGTAGCCATTTCTGGAGTCTGATTCAGCATATACAAAAAGTATGAAAGCCCTCAAATAGATCAGCTACGTCGTGGCTGTATTCTAAAATTTCTTTTCTCTGCACTTACTGTCAAGAGAAGTGATGGTGGCTACATGTGGAGACATTTACATTGTCATCATCTCACACCAGGAAAGATGACTCCCTCCCACAGCTGCTTATGCAGAGTGAGTGGTCAAGTATCTGATTTATTGGCTGTGAAAATGCACTTTTGAATTGTGCAGCTTCTAGCTAAGATGTTTTTTTGTACAGACAGAGCAAGTAATGGCAGTGATGGCTCAGAGATCTTCAGAGATTCCCCACATGTTCTTGAGTGTTTACTGCTGTGCACAGAGCAGATGCGCTGCTGTGGACATTTCATTTCTTTCCTATATAATTAGTACTTCAAAGATAGTACAAGAGTTAATGTGCATTATAATCCCCTTGAAGATCAGATAAATAATACTGGCTTTTACATCATCAGATTTGGTTTTAATTCCTTCACATGTCAGGATGTCAAAATTGAACTAATTATGGGCAGGTGAGTGACTACCAGCCAGAAATCTCACTACAAATCACAGTACAATCATGTAATCATGGTACTTTCAAAAGGCTTTTACAAAAAATGAAATAATTTCACAAATCTAAAATTAAAAAACTCCTTCAGTTCTTCCAGCAATATTACTCAGGGCAGCTTCCAACAGATTTTAATATGCCTTTATTGCTATAATTTTGTAGTATTTAAACATAATGCTTTATATAATATAAAGTGGCAAAAAAGGCAAAACAGATAAAAAATAAAAATCCATGTAGACAGAATTTTACCTGCACTGTGAAAGAACCAACCTTTCACAAGTGAGGACTTATCCACAACTGAATGGACCTTTATTTATGTAGTGGTTTAGCCCTGGCCAACAGCCAAGGCCCCACTAGTACCGCTCTTTTCCCCCTTCCGAATTGAACTGTGTTGCTAACCCATGATAAGAAATACTGGCAGAGGAGCAAAATCAGGCTGAGACAAGGTCAGTGCTTCTAAGTGATAAAATGAATTTATTACAGAGTCAAAGGAGCAAGCAAAAACAAAGGAACATCTCCTAAACATTCTTCCTCCGCTGTCCTCCCATTTCGCGCCGCTGCCCCCTCCCCCCCCCCAAAAGCTTCACAGCCCTCTCTCTCCTCCCAGACCATAAGGGGAACCCGGGGAGGGGGTTTTATCT
>VZRZ01006499.1:678-22096 GCA_013398175.1 Climacteris rufus
AGGATTGCCCAGAGCCCGGTGGTCTTCGGCGGGTAGGCGAGAATAAAGACCAAGGAGGGGCCTTTGTCCGGTATTTTCAGCTCTCTATTAGGGTAGGGCAGCAGGAGAGGGTCCAGGGAAGGGTCCGGGAGCAGGAGCAGGAATGAGGGTCCAGGTGAGCTGAAGGGTCCGGAACAAAGAACCCAGCTCACTGACTGACAGAGGTTTATATAGGGAAAGGCAGAGGGAATACAGAAAATAGGGTAACAGAAATTACAATACAACCAATGGGTAACTGAGGAGACAAGAACTTTCTGGAGCATAACCAAATACAGAACATTACATAACTGCGTAACCATAAACAGCAACTGAAAGGAATGATGGAATGGGTAACAGTGTCACCCTAACCACAGTAGCTGCCTCAGAGGGCAGTGTGCTGAGGTCTCTTCCACCACCGTTGAGGCTTACATGCTGTGGCTTTAGCTACGCACACTGCCACAGAAAAAGAAGACCTACATCCTCTGAAACAAATACTCCAGCTAATCTTACAAAACATTCTTCCCCCTTTTAGAGGTCCCCACTGGAATTATGCTGTTTATCTAAAAGCATCTGACTTCTCAGGAACATTCATAGGTTCTCCATTATAAAAGCAACTTAACATAATATGCTTAAGCTGCTACTATTAAAAGGGAATGGTCTACACAATGAGAAATTCACGTTACTTCATGTTTTCATATGGAAAATAGATAATTCAAATAATTTCTAAAATATGTCAGTGTTATAGGGCTCAATGCATCCATATCTACATTTTTACAAACTAAATAAATGTTAACCATTTGCCTACAGTTTTCATTTTCTTTTCAGTATAAATTAGTGCAGCCTTCAAAAGTTTGTTACTTATATAAAATGAATGGTTCAAACTATGTATAAGATTTTCCTTTTCTAGAACACAAGATTATTGAGGTCAAGAACAGTCTTTCACACGGTCTGTTTTACAACATGTTTGGAAATCACACAGGGGCGTAAGGATGCCTGCAGAAGAAGGCAGAAGAGAAGTACATATATAATTCTAGAATATTTTAAGAAAAAAAATAGTAGGTGTTGACATGAATCTTACTTTAAGTAAATGCTCTTCATAACTAGAACATTTATGAAAGAATTTTTAGGGTTTTTTTAAATTAAAAAAAGCTTATAAAAGGGTAGACTACACCACTAGTGTAAACAGAATGTTTGTGGGCTTATAATTTTTTTAAGTCAATGGAATACGAGCTGCACTTAATAAAAGTGAGTTTTCAATTATTAGATACTTTTAAACTGAAATAACAGAGAAAGAAATATTAACCTGCTATTAAAAAATAACCCAGATATTATGTTAATGCAAGCTTGATATATTGTCTATTATTAAATTCATCCTGCTAATAGAAAATAAATGGGGTTTTTATACTGCACAGGAAACAAATCTGTTCAAAAGTCTAATATACAGGATTGTGGTGGTGCCTTCCCTCAGGGGGGCTCAGACCCTGCCTGTTGCTCAGGCACTGGCTGTACAGTGGTTGCGTGACACGGGATCCGAGGATGCTCAGGAAGAGGAGTTGGAGGCCTAAAAACACCCCTTAGACATCCCCTGGGGTGGAGAGAAGCACAAACCCAGCCTCCCTTTCCAGAGACTTCTTCGCAGTTCGACAGTTTATTGGTCAGTTATTAGGTAATCTTTAATAATTGGTCATTATTACTGTGCCCCACCCTGTAAGCCCCGCGTTATTGGATGTTAGTGTTTTCCACTCCCTGTTTCTTGTGCCTTAAAAGCTCGTATTTGGTGCATGATTAGAGGAATTTCTGGTCTCCCTTGGACTGTAATAAACCATCTGCCCGCCCGCCAGAAATCTCCCTCTCCTTTTCTTCGTGCTCCAGATTGCCGTGTGCTCAGCGAGCTACTATCTGCACCTACTGAGGGCAGGCTGCCTAGCCTGGGGCAGCGCCATTGGGATACCTGCTTGCTGTGTGAGAGGTTCTGGCGAGCCCACATTCTGGGCCACTGGTTCCTGTGTGAGGGCTCGATCCTGGCTGCGATCGGATCGCTCAAACCCTCTGAATAAGCGGCGCTCCCAGCCCCAAGGTTCCATCGAGCTATCCCGAGGCAGGGCTGAGTGAGTCGTGACGCCGCACAGGATAATTAAAATAGAACAATTAGCCTATGTTTAAATATACAGAAATATTCAGTGTATGCATCCCAACTGCAAAGGGAATATATTTCTTTATGATCTTGGTTATGGTATAAATGTAACTACAACATATTACATTTGCTTTCAGAGTCCACCAACAGTTCATCAAAATGACAGCATCAGTTTCTGTGTAGATTTAACTTGATCCATTTTGTGTGGTTTTGAACCTTAATCTAATATGTTAACAAGAAGATTTTGTCTTCCACAGCACTTATTTATGTACAACGCAGAGTCAGCTAACTAATAAAATGAGTGATGTTGTAAGCTCACACTGTAGCTACAAATGCTACTACTTTCCTTTTTGATTCTCTAGAAGACTGTATCCTGGAAGACAGAACATGATAGTGTGGTTTAGTGTAAACCAGAAAAATTAACCCTTTAAATTGGTCTGAAAAAAACCAAGTCTCTTTTTATAAATGTTAAAGACATTTTATGTGGTCTTTAAGTAGAGAGATTACCACCAAAACAGTGTTATTTCCTTTTGAAGCTATGACATGTTTGAGAAGAATGAATGGGAAGCCATTAAAATATTAATAATGACAAAATATTTTAAAGTACCCTTACTGATATGCACTCACTGCAAGAAACTAAGTTATTTACCTGCATTGCATAGACTGTTTTAGGTTGTATAAAATGAAATGTACAATTTTTACACCTTTTCATCAATTCTGAGTCCATTCTATGTCTTCTTTAAATAATATTATATTAACCAAGACAGTAAATACAGAAGTGTGACTTCAGACATGATAAATGTGTCTCGCTAATATTCTAAACACTGTGGCAAACCCCATTACCACCACTTCTTTATACAACAAATAGTTCATTGTCCTCATAAGTCATTTAAAGAAAAAAAAATTGTATGTCTCTCTCCTCTAGTTTCACCACACCTCACTTGTAGGAAATAAAATCAAGTGGATTTTTCTCTTTAAAGTCATAAGTGAAGCAAGGAGGTGGTTGCTGGTGTCACTGAACTTTGCAGTACAGATACAGCTGCTGAGTATAAGATCATTTGCTGTTTTCAGTGGGCATAGAGTTAATTTTCTTTGAAGTGGCTGGTATGGGCATGTATTTTGGATTCATGCTGAGCACGAATTTGATAATACAGAGATGTTTTTGTTGTCCCTGAGCAGAGCTTACACAGAGCCAAAGCTTTTTCTGCTTTTCATTCTGACACACTAGGGAGGAAGTTGAGGGGTTCTTGGAAAGCTGGGAGGAAAAGTGACCCAAACAGACCAAAACAATATTCCGGACCATATAAAATGGTGGGAAGAAGGAGGAAGGGGGAAACTTTTGGAGTGATGGCATTTGTCTTCCCAAGTTACTGTTAGGCATGATGGGACCCTGCCCCCCTGGAGATAGCTGAACAGCTGCGTGACCATGGGAAGCGGTGAATTAATTCCCTGTTTTTCTTTGCTTGTGCGTACAGCGTTTGCTTTTCCTACAAAACTCTCTTTATCTCAACCCATGAGTTTTCTACCTTTTATCCTTGCAATTCTCTCCCCAATCTCATTGGTGGGAAGAGAGTGAGCACCTGCATGGGTCTTGGCTTCCGGCTGGGGTTAAAACATGACAGATCATAAATATAATTCCCAATAATATCATTGCATTAATTTTATCCACTTCTGGCTAAAACTGGCCTACAAAATATGTCAGAAAAGGTGTTTCATTAGTCCATTATGTTTCAGGAAGAAAATGCAAGTAGATGGTAAATGCAAGGGTAACCAAGCCAGCCTTTGCCCCAGTGTGAGAGTATAGGATGCTCTCGCCCTATCAAGTGGCTTTGCCACACATTTGATAGTAGAGGTAGGATCGGTGACAATACTATCTCTAGCAAAAACCATTTTTTGCAACTCAAGTCATGAGTCACCAGGGCCCTTACCCATGGGACGGTAAAGTTGGGTAAAGTCTGACAGTTGCTTGGGAGAGTAGCATTGTCATAACTCAAGGGACTCCCCACTTGGTGCGGGATAAGCCACCTGCCTGTCAGGGCCAGCTTGTTTTTGGCCTCTGTGTTGTGAGGGGGACACACGCCAAATCAAGCAATTGTGCAGCAGGGCTATAACCTAATCCAAAGGATCCTGGGCATACGCCCCTTGTTCTGATTATACGGGGAGGGGCAAGCCTGGGTTAATCCTGCATACTGCTGCCAGAATGCTCCTCACTGGCTGCAACCCAGTGGCATCGAGCGGCGGAGACGCAGATTATACCAGACCCCATCCGTGCATGGCTGTACCCCAGACCGAAGGAAAGGGCATAAACATTCATGCTGTACAGGGCCACATCACTGATAAGAGCATGGCAATACCCCAGTCCTTAACTGATTGTAACTCCAATTTTTCCTTAGTGGGAATCTCAATCCAACTCACAGAAGTGTCGAGTCATCTGAATTGTGACCAGAATTTAACCGATTTTGACCAAGGTGGACAGGCCACCTTCTCTTAACCCAGAAAAGGTATGTGTACCTCTGGTGCAAGTTCGAAAAATAGCCTTCCAATACCTAATGCAGGCTTCCAAGGAAGATGGAGAGGGTCTTTTCAAAAGAACATGTAGTGATAGGACAAGGGGTAATGGCTTTAAGCTGGAGAGGGGAAGAAATTCTTTACTGTAAGGGTTGTGATGCACTAGATCAGGTTGCCCAGTGAAGGTGTGGATGTCCAATCCCTGGAAGTGTTCAAGGGGCTTTGAGCCACCTGGTCTAGTAAAAGGTATCCCTGGCCATCGCAGGGAGGGTGGAACTAGATGATCTTAGGGTCCCTTCCAACCCAAGTCATTCTATGAATCTCTGGAACAGCAAATCCCTATGATTAAAATGTACCTTTGGCTTGAACATTTTCTTTAGATAGTTTAACTGTTCCTTACTTTTGCATAATTTAGGAGTGAATGTCTAAACAGGCAGACAATGCCAAATCTAAATAAAACATACATCATCTCCAATCTCAAAAAGATTTTAATGCCATGGTCTTGTCCTGCAAACATCAATCTGGGGAACTGCAGCACCTGGAATTTAAAACGAGCTGCAGAACATGAGTGTCAGTCTAACAGAGATGAGATGCAAAATATAAAGCATGAGGCTGGCATGAGAACCACTGGAAAATCAGACATCAAACAAAAGATGAAAAGATGACTGGGGGATACAAACTAAAAGCTTACAAAATACAAAAAACCTCATAGATAGACAATATATCTAAATAAAATATAGTGTAGGACATTGCAAATTGATGTTTAATTTATTTTTATTAGAAAACCTTTAGTTTAGGGGATTTTATTTGGGATTTTGCTGTTGATGTTTATGTTGGATTTTTTTTTGTTTGTTTTTTTGACAATTAGCAATTTCTGTAGAACTTATTTGCAGTGATTCAAAAGTTATTGACAAACAACAATTTCAATGCCACTGTATGTATATTCACCTTGTGGCACAAGAGTTTCCCCTATATTTACAGAAAATTAATATCTCTCTGTTGAAAAATTTGTAAATTATGTTATTGGCATCAACACCAAGTTCTTTCCATTTATCACTACATCTGCAGGTTTACATCATAATACTGTGTATTGGGATAAGGAGATGGACCAAAAAATCAGTATCTTAGAAATTACATCAGATATAAACATGTAAGCTATGGGCAAAAGAATTAGATTTTAAGAAGGCATAAAAATGCATTAAACTGTGAATTTTCTAATTGTTTGTATGCTGATTCAAATCCAATATTTTGAAACTGTGAAGATTTTTCATTACCATGCTCTAGTTTACAGAATTTTTAAGTTACACATTTCCCTCTAACAGGCTCTGTTGCAGAAATAAGCTTGTTTATATCATACAGAATCATATTCACGTCATGTAAGTAACAGTTCTTGCCTTCATTAGGCAATATTAATATATCCCTAGAATAAATAAATAAATCCATAATTTAGACTAATAAACAACCTCTTTGTTGCATTTTAAAAGCCACAAATCTTAATACTAAAATTTTGTAAGTGAAGTGTTGTCAGTGCACTACACAGTGCAATGTCACTGCTAGAACACAACAGATGAGAACACATAATTACGGACAGCAATTCGGCATAGTGAAAATGTTGCACCACAGGAGTAAATTATGTGATCATCAAAAGAGCAAAGTCATGTCAGTTTTTGCTTGTCTTGTGAGGCCAGAAGGAAGTCAAGAACAAGAAATCAAGATTCATTAAATATAAAAGAAGGTACATATCCTAGCTTTGCACCTATGGTGAGCGGTGCAAGACTAGAACATTTAGGAAAAAAAACTCCCGTGAAGTATTTGTCTTTAGGACACAAAGAGTTGATGAAGTTTCAGGTGACTAATGCAAGGACATATAAACACTGTCCTGAAAACTCCATGTATAAAATAGAATAAGTACTGTGTTATGGAAGTACATTGTCAGCTTCACAGCTACAGTTGTAAAGGTTTGTTTTTTTTTTCACAGCTACAGTTGTAAAGGTTATTTTTTTTTCACAGCTACCACAGATGCTTTACATAACTTCTCATGAGTGCTTGCTAAGAGCTATGGATGTTTTTGGAAAGTGGTTCCATTAAAAAGTGCTTAACTGTTAGAATAACCTGAACATCAACAATGATCACTTGCTAGGAAGGTGAATGAATTATGGAATAAGATGTTTCTTGTTCTAAATATTTTCAGTGATTAACATAGCTGTCTTTGACCACTGCTAAAACACAACATTCAGTATTTAATTCTAGGGGCTCAATAAATTTTTATTTCTTCTGCTCACTTCCTGCCAAAACATCAAATTTTCTTGAACCCACTTGAGAACAGTGGAGTCCTCCAATGCATATACATGTGCTTCAAACAGTTTCCCATCCTCACACAAATATCTAGAAATTATGCTGAGTTTTGAATGACTGATTTACTCCACTGCTTTTTTGAAAAAGCAGGAAGTCAATAGTGAGACGTAGATAAGCTATAAATGAAGCAAGTTTTGGTACTCTCATCTCTAGAATCTCACTGTCAGCTCTTCAAATGATTTTTTATAAGTGTCCAAAAGCAATTGCTCTTCTTGGTTAGAAGACTGTTATTCATTACCTCTCCCTAAAACACAACCATGAAAAATCAGCAGAGCTATACAGGTTAGCAGTTCCATTCATCCCTTTCAAAATACGCAGTTAACTGAACAAAACATGCTATATCTGAAGAGACTATCAGATCTAATGAAAACATTCAGCTAAATAATCATCACAGTCTGCTGCCATTCCTAAAATGGCATAGACTCAAACTTGCATGGAAAAAGATCAAGTTCCACACCTTGCATTTAAAACTGTAGAGCTACCCAGTGATGCATTTCTCCACAGAGTTTCAACAGAAGGGAATGTCACTGGAAAATGGTTCATTATTAAGAGAAAGTTTCCCAAATGCTGGTTGTGCAAACAGCAGTTTGATCACTGAAACAACTTTGCACTGAAATAAAAATGCTTGAAGTACAGAAAATAGATGTTGAAAGTAGAAGGGAAAAGAATGTTTTCAAAATGGATGAAAATTTCTAGAAAACATAATTTTACTCAAAAAAAATATTTTGGTTTAAATCTTGGCAAGAAAAAATAACCAACTCTAATTTATTTAAGAACCTGTGTTTCATGTGTATTTTTCATATAATCAGAGACATCTTCCAGCAAAACACTTTTTTTAGTATTTTTTCTTGCCTGTCCTGTTCAGGAGGGGAAGTAAGAGAATGGCTTGGTTAGCTAACCTCTTGTCTGGCAAAGTGAATACTGTTCACTAAATACTGAACATTGAAAAGCTCCAAGAAGCACAGATATTTCTCATCATACCATTTCAACATATCTAAAGAGCGATTCATAGGAAAAAGTTATATATTCCTTAGATGATAGATGTGAGCTAGATTAAGAGTTGCTATGACAGGCACTAGAAGAAGAGAAAGATGCCTTTCAATTGCCACTAGGAAAAAAATATTTTTGCATGCATTGAGTTGGTGGGGAGCTCACCTAAGGCCTTGGAAAATACCACAGTGATCTGTCAGTGGATGACAGCAAAAATTCTTCTACCAGTATCATATCAGTGACCCTCAATCTAGTAATAACAATTTTGAAAATACAGTCACTAAGTGTATCTCTTCTTCTGAGAAAATATTACTTTTATGAACAAAAGCATAGTCTAAAAAATCACTCTGTCATAGCTACAGTGCTTCTGTTCATATACAGAAACTGACAATAAATCTGCTAGGTACGGGTGCTCATCTTGTTTTTCTCCATACACCAGTCTACACAAATAAGGTAAGTGAAAATATGCTGCAATATGAGGGTCACTGGAGCTATTTAAAATTTTGCTATTGCTGGGAGTTCAGGAGCCCTAAAAAAGTAACATTTTTTTTTTATGTCCAAGGACATACTGCAGTATGGGAATTTTTTAGGATAATTTAAGGATACTTTAAGGAATTATTGCAAAGATTTGTGCAGGTGCACTTTAAGCATGCACAAACGGAATAAGAAAAGTAATGACTGAGCAAGGAACTCAGTTTTAATCCATTGAAACTGAATTATGGTAATACTTCATTATTTATAAAGTTTACTATCACCTCGGAAAACAGAACATTGAATTATATTTTATAAAAGCATGAGCAATCAGCAATAAAAGCTAAGCCTCCTGAATTCCACCATATGTTATCAATAGGATCATACTGATTCTCATTATGTGTTGAAATTGTACATAGCAGTTTACTATTCTGAAAAAGAAAGGAAACAACCATTTTTCTAATATAATGTCAATTATGACAGTGACACAGTGAGATTGTCCACACTCTTATAAAAAAAAAAAAAAAATCCAAAGCTGTTTGGTGGCAGATTCTCAAACAATGGATTATTTTATCCCCTTTCAGACCAAGTTGCATCTCTAAAAATGTAGTTTCACAGTGCATATTCCATTTTGATACACAGCTACAAAAACAGTCAACCCTTCCCCCAAAAGTTAATGCCTCATTCAAAATAAACTACACAAGTATCAAAAAAGATAAAAAAAAAAGGGGGAAAAAAAGAAAAAAAGGAAAAATATTTGATCTGTTAGGTCTGAAATTACACTTGGCAACACTTAGTAAACAATTAATACATTCTTATATTTAGAAGTACTCATCCCAAAACACTAAAACTTTAAATATGTTCATATAGTCAGCTAGGCCTAATGCTGGTTTTCATAAGCAGAAAGCTTAGGTATTTGCATCATTTTCTTGTCACTTTCTCAGGGATTTTGGGAACTTCATGGACATTAAATTATTTTGATTAGCAGCCCACTAGTCAGTATTTGCTGCATTTACCTTTAGGATGGTAAAATAAGCCCTGATTATTTCTGAAACAGAAATAATGGTAATATGATTCATTAGTTTTTCACTCTTACCCTTTTGATCACCATGTCAAAGGCAGGAGTACTGTACATACAGCTTTCATTGGTATATTTTAATAACTTTTTTATAAGCAATTTTCATGTCACTCTGTTTCTGGAACTTTATTTTTCTATGATGATAGGTAGAGTGTTTCATTCTTCCTCCCTTGCATAACCATCAAAATCTTAACTCTAATCTGCCTTTTGTTCATCTCTGTTCATATATAAATTCAAAAACTGCAAGAATAAAAGGGTTAACCAATGGCAGAAAAAAACCCAAACTGAGTAAATGGTCAAGCTGCAAAGGTGAATGTAACCTAAAATTGTGTGAAAAATAAATAAGGTCCAGAAATAATTTCTACTTCTCATCTGTCATCTAGTCTATAGAGAAAATAATTGTATGTTCTTTTAAATTCCTGCAGAAGTCCTGCTACTGAAAATAAAATGTTGTAATTTTTTAATGAGAATTTATAGGACTTATTATAGCAATCATTTTAAAACAAAAATTACTAACAATCTGATATCTGCATAATTTGATTTTTAGCTATACTAACATGGTCTTATTTTTCCTTACCTTGAGCTGGCAGGCAGATCTTAGCCATGGCTCAATCAGTTTTCTGATTAAATCACTTGAGCCACAGACTGAGGTCTCTCTCTTAACAAGTTAGCACCCTACATTATCAGCTTCTAACAACACTTCCTAAGCATTTCCAGGTAAAAAGATCTTAAATTTCTCTTTTTTCTAAGTGTTTTCAGCTGATTTTTTTGGAAGAAAGTAGAAAGTGCTCTCAGGCAGAAGGGAACAAGCCCAGGAGTCTGTCCTCATATTAAACAGAACCAAATCCAACCCTTACCTCTTGAAACAATAATGAGCTGCTTAGCTCTATTCAGTATATGTATGATTTATTTTCAAATATTCCCTTGAAACTTCTCCCTGATACCTGACTCCATTCCTCCTTATAATAATTTCACCCCTTCTTTGAAAGTGGTGTCAAGTGCTGGCACAGGTTGCCAAGGAAAGTGGTTGAGTCACCATTCCTGGAGGTATTTAATAGCCTTGTAGATGTGATGCTTACAGACATGGTTTAGTGGTGGACTGACAGTGTTGAGTTAATGGCTGGATGTAAGGGTCATCTTAAAGATCTCTTTCAAATTAAAGAATTATATTTTTCTATGATTCTAATTTTATGGTAATAGCTTCCCTCTTTGTCAATTTTGCTAAATAAAAGCATGTGATAAGCGTGAAGTAGTCAGATGCAGTGATGATGAGGGTAATGGTAATACATAAATGGGATGGATTGTACAGCCTCTATTTGAGATAATGAATACTTGTCAATATAAAGCATTCGTATTTTTTATAAATTCTCATGTAAAACAGACCTTTCACCCACCACTGTTATACACACCAGCAGTAGTAAAAACCCTCATTATAGACCTGCCATCCTAAACAGAACACAGGCTGCAGTCAAGGAACTTCAGTAGAAACCTCAAACAGAAGAGGAAAAACAGTAATTTGAAATTCTGTATCAGTTTACACTTTAACTGACCCCTTTCGATGAGAGAAACACTAGTAAAGCACTGTACCAAAAGACTCTGAAGAAAGCAGTGTGCCTCAGAGAGGGTTGGGCTACATTATTCATCAGTGAATCCTGTGCTGAATATTAGACAAGCTTAAATATGAAACAGTTTTATTAGTTAAGTCAATTGAGCCAAATTCAATTTTTTTGTATGCAAGATTCCCAAGAGATCTGAGATTCCTACTTAAACAATAGACAATATTTTGAGTATAAGCAGTAATATTTTTAAAAGACATTTTATTCTACATTTAATAACACGATGTATTAATGTGACAGCTGTCACCAAACAAAACACTTAGATCAAATGCAATGTGCCAAGTGGGTACTTATAAGTGGGAGTTTTGCAGTAGTAAAGTATTACCAATTTATTATTCAATGCTATGAAAGCTACTGTGCAGCACCTCTGACATGGTCAACACTCAGAATCCAAATGAGGGGAGATAAGTACTCAACAACCCCTTTACCTTGTAAGAGGACACAGTTAAAAAGAGGGAACTGAAAATCTAAGAGCTATTAAAAATAATCCTGACAGAATTAAACTATATTTCTGTAGCAATGTAAATGGAACTTGGGAATTGAATCTCGGATAAGGACAATTAAAAAAAAAATTCTAAAGACAGGAAATACCAGACACTGATATAAGCAACTTTAAATTTTTCACACTTTCCTTGAGAAATCTGGTAGTCTCACAATAGGGAAGATTTCATAATCCAGAAGCAAAAGGGAAATATAAGCAGCCAAACACTTGGAACTTGAGAGGTCTCAGCATGAACAAAATGGGGACTAGATGAGAAGGGCATGGGGGTGCTGGTGGATGAAAGGCTGGACACGAGCCAGAAATGTGTGCTTTCAGTCCAAGAAGCCAACAACACACATCCTGGGCCATCTCAGAAGTGTGGCCAGAAGGTGGAATGAAGTGATTCACCCCCTATACTCCACTCTGGTGAAACACCACCTAGAGTACTGTGTCTGACTATGAGGTCCCCAGCAAAAGTGAAGACATGTTCCTGTTGAAGGGGATCCAGATGAGAGCCACAAAAATGATCAGAGGGCTGGAGCACCTTTTCTATGAGGACAGGCTGGGAGAGATGGTGTTGTTCAGCCTGGAAAAAGATAAAACTCCAGGAAAAAAAACCTCATTGTGGCCTTTCAGTTCCTAAGAGCGACCTACAAGAAAGATGGGGACAAACTTTTTAGCAATAGGACAGAAGGTAAGGATTTGAAACTGAAGGAAGGTATTTAGATTAGGTATAAGAATGAAGGTTTTTTTATGAAGAAGTTGGTGAAACACTGGAACAGATTTCCCAGAGGGGTGGTGGATGACCCAACCCTGGAAACGTTCAAGGCCAGGTTGGATGGAGCTCTGAGCAACCTGATCTAGTTGAAGATATTCCTGCTGGTTATAGGGAGGCTGCAAATCAGTGATACTTAAGGTGCCTTCCAACACAAACCATTCTATGACTGGAATGGAGGGATAGAGTTGTGGGGTTAACTCCAGATGACCAGAGGGATGGGGTACACAATGTAACTCACGTTCCACCCCGCCCGGCCCCAGCGCAGGGCACGGCTGAGCCCCTCAGCCATGGGTGGACTGGCGAGAGCCCTGGGGAAAGGAAAGCCTGGGCAAGGGAGGGCAAAACGCTGCCCAGCAGCCGGGGCTGAGCCAGGGGAACCATGTGGGAAACAGCCCTGCAGCCCTGAGGGCAGAGCGGGAGCAGGGACAGAGGGTGGGAGAGACCCGAGAGACACCCCGATGGGGCAAGGCTTTCCCTCCAGTCTGTGGGAAGGCTAAACACCAGAGCAGGGGAATATTTCCTGAAAGACTGAAGGCTGTGGAAAACTCATACTGAGCAATTTTAACCTGAAGTACTGCAATTTTAACCTGAAGAGGCCTCACACTGGAGCAGGGAAAAGTGTGAGGAGGAAGGAGCAACTGGGAGGAGCTGCTATGGACTGACCACAGCCCCTCATTTCCAATCCCTCTGTGCCTTGGAGGAAAGGAGGTAGAGGAGTCAGGACTGAAGGGTCAAGGTGAAGGTGAGGCTGGCAAGAAGAATTGACAGATAGAGGGAAAGTATTTAAGTGGCTTTTTTTTCCTCTGTTTCTCACCATCCTATTCTTATTTTCAATGGGCAATAAATTAAAATAATTTTGTACAAGTGGTGTCTGTTTTGCATATTACAGCCCCAGGTCAGTGATCTGCCTGTCTTTGTCTTGACCCACAAGCTTTTCCATCCTATTTTCTCCCCCTGTTCTGGTGAGGATGGGGATTGAGAGCATGGCTGTGTGGGTGTCTGGCAACCAGGTATGGTCAACCCACCAGAAAGAGAAGCACAGATAGCTGTAGATGATGCAATTTGAGAACAAAATAGACTTGAGTATCCTGTTACATATTTGGCTGACATATATCAAGACAGTGATGTGTGATAAACACTCCAAGGAGAATAAACCCGGGAAAAGTGAGAATTATGATGCTGCTCCCCTGTCAAAAAAAATCAGAAGCACAATACAGAAAGTAGAAAAAAAATTAAAGATCCAGTTATTTCTTTTGTCTGGATACTATTCAAACACTTTGCTTTCATTCCCGCCAATGCAATTTCTCTGGTTCATGTTCTACTGCACTAGTGTAATTTGCAATCTGGTCTGAGCACACCATGCTCTTTGCATAATACACCACAAAATATTGTTGATATTCTCCTTAAATCCATTCTCAAAAATACGTTCTTCAGTTGTATCTATCCCTCCACCAACTGATTTTTGGATTTTATAGATAACAGGAGTACTTTGTTCATATGCAGAATGTTAGGAAGGCATCTATCCTTTTCTTCAACACAGTAGTGAAGACAGGAGGACAGTTATCTTAACTCAGATTGTGTCCAAGCACCATTTACAGAATACAGCATTGCTACAGTAAACTACCTCAAATTCTCAGAAGTGTAATCTTCAGAGATTGCTGATTGACCTTAACCAGAGTAAATGTATAACCTTAATGATAAATGACTCAAATAACTTATATATTCATCCCTGTGTTAAGTAGTGGTGCAATTTAAAAAAAAAGGATGTTATGGATAACATTTTTCCTCATGTGGTTTAACTGAAAATGCTTCTTTCTTTCTGTCACGATTCTTACAGTAATTTAATACTAATGCAAACATATTATCTTCTTCCTTTCATCAGCTGAAAATGTCATCACTGAAATAAACATTTTGACCATTAGCTCATTTAAAGCATTTGATCTGGTCTTTTCTTTTAAATACAAAATCCAAAGAGATGACTCATCTGCTAATGCTCTGAAACAGCAGGGGGAGCTTTCAGCTTGTTTAGAGCTCCACAGTGGTTTTAATTTATCATTCAGGAAAGTTTAACTGAGCTGTATTACATTGTAGAATAGATTTTTAGAAAGATTGAACAATTTTTGATTGTATACCCAGGGCAAACACCATACTTGAATGATAAATAAACAAAAAAAACCCAAAACAAAACAAAACAAAAACAAAAGCAAAACAAAAAAAACACAACAAAAAAACCCAAACCACTCAAAACCACACAACACACACACAAAGCCAGCCCTGCTTACTTTTTCAGTGTCAGTTTGGTCTTCTAGGAAAGAGGCAAGAGCTCAAATCCTTTGACTGGCACTTTATTATGACACTTGTCTCACAGTTGGATGCATTCTCCATGTCACAAAGGTGTTTCAATGGTCATAAAGCATTTAACAACAGACTGAAATGTAAAACTGGATGTACTTAAGTGCATATTAGCTGATATACAAAGAGCCATGACCATGTAAGTCTGAAAAACTGCAAGAGATTTCTTGTTTCTAAAAAAACCTGTTTCTGATTCTGAGTATAGTAACTGCTTTTCCAGGTAGTTTCCATGGAAATCGACAAATTGTAGCATACATTTGTATTCTTTGTAAACAAGGTATTTATATATTTACTAATTATAGTCAATTGACCTCTTCCAGCATTGGTGCATAACAATGTACTTTCTAGTACCATACATTTTTTCCTTATCTAATTAGCATATAGAACATGATATTGCAACACAAAAGAATAGAGAAGAAAAATCTGAAATACAACATTCATGGATAATTTGTAATTTGCCCTTACAGTTGAGTATACCATCACACAAGTTACTCAAACCCACAGAAGTTACACTTAACCATGTTCATTTATTTGCATCTTGATTTGCAAGTAAAATTGGGCACATACAGCCACAGTACTAGTTCCTGACCTTAGAAACTTTTGGCAAGATATCCCTTTCTTTTCCTCTTATATTCAATTAACTGTATTAATTATTTATTTCAGATACTTTCTACTTATTCAGACATCTAGAAAAAATCCTATCTTTATTACTTTTTCTATTTACTTGTATTGCCTTTGAACAGCAATGTTTTCATCCTGCTGCAGCCAGCACTTCTGCAGCATCCTATAATTTCAGATTTCTGACTTTATTAATTTTGAACATGTTGAGCAATGAAATCTGAGTTCATTTTCAAGAGTTGCAGGCATGACACTTAAAATTAGCCAATTCAGGAAGCCCAATATGCTTTTTTTACATCCCTGGTTCATGCAACTCTCCATAACTTCATGACTACAAAGCAACTAAATCAGACCTCTGAGGAGCAAAACTCAAAAGACTCTCCCTTTTGAGAGCAAAGATAGAAACTCCATGTTCCAAATTTCTCAATTTTTAGTTCTTTTTCATGCCTCTTTTCTTCCAGATACATGTCTCAGGTATGCTAAATTGTTTGACTGCATCACCTCACTTTGTGTGTTGTACTTCATAACGTCTGTGAAAATATTTCTGCCTCACATGTGCTCTTCACTTTATCACCAATTCCATTTTGCCTTCAACTCTGGCTTTCAACTTCAACATTTGATTTTCTTCATCTGTCTTTCCTTCCATCTTAATTAAAATTTACATTTAAAAATCAAGTCAGTATTACCTATGGAAGAAAAACTGATTTCCACTGCACATGCATCTATATTTATTATTATTATTATACTGAAATATATTCATATTTAATAATAGATCATATATTACTGCAAAGATGGGCAAAATAATCCTTAAAAAGAGCTGTGATCTAACTATTAAGTATTTTTTATTCACTTCATTGTATCAACTTCCACAGTCACTGCCACACGAATAATTTTAGACTCCCAGACCTCACTACACAGCTGATCTTTTATTAAAATAGCTGTCATAGGTTGAACAGACAGCTTGAAATTAACAGTTAGGATTAACTTTGTTAACACTGTTGACACAACTGAAAACTGGTTTGCTACAACATTCTTCTAAGTCATGTCAGGACTTTGTATATCCCCAAATCCCTTGCCTGTTTTTTTATGTCATCTATTCTGTCTGTTGCCTTTGGAGACATGATTAATACTGATGTTAAAAATCCATGTTCGAAATTATGAAATCCAAGCACTTTGATTTCTACTGGAAGGACTCACAGTGATTAGAGAATGACGGTAAGTCAAAGAAGCACTCAAAAAAATCTTTGTTACACTTTGTAGTTATGAGAAAATTGTTTAAATTCTTTGGTCTCCCAGTGACCCATCTTCAGTAAATGTAATGTTTTCTTTTATGGATTTGCAGTTGTGGAAATGATAAAGTCTGTAGCAGAATAAAAAATAACAGAGGAACATTATTAAACATAATGTGGGACAAAGATCTTCAGTACATGCAAATCTATGATTCCATTGAATAAAATGAAATTAAATTATTTATAAAGTTATAATGATTGATATCTTGGGCTTGCTGACTTTTGCAAGGACTTTTTCAAGTGAGTTTTGAAGTTACTGAAATTAAGACTTTCCTTAAACTACAATCATAAATCAGTTTATTAGCATACTGTTCCAAGAACAGAGAAAGCACGGAGTGAGCCATTTGGAAGAAGTTAAATGGCACTGCACTTTTCTGGTGGTTTTTTTTTTTTTTTTTTTTTTTTATGTTCTGTATGATGTCTAGCACACTCCAATATTCAGAAGAAAGATAATACACACTAGATTGACGCTTTGCAGGAGCTTCCCTCGAGACCGCACAGCGTCCCAAAAAGCGAGCTTAGCCCTGCTGGTGCAAGTCGCTGGAGTCCGCAACTCTCCCAAATACAGAGTCCTTACTAATGCAGATGATTGGTTACTGCTGGCTTCTATGAGTTACCCCAAGCTGGTGTTCTTAGTGTCCGCGAGAACAAAAGGCGAAAGAGGGTTCTTCTCTGGAACTACAGCCCTTTTATTGTAAATCCAATGTGGCGTTGTGAGGGTCCAGGGGAGAGAGTGAGGAAACGCCCTGATGGCTGTGGGATTCCAGGAGAAAAACAGCGTGGGAGCTTTGCAGGGGTTTCTTAAAGGGGGTGGAACACAGGGAGCACCCAATGGGAAACCTCATAGTTCAAAGTGACCAGTGGGGGTGGGAGCTTTCCAGGGCATAACCATATATGGAGCTTGGGGTGAGGGATACAGGTAACACAAGGGATACATGGGAAACCTAGGGAGAGGGAGGTTCCTCCCACCAATCTTAGAGCTCAAAAGCAGGGGCTTCTGCTACATACACTGCTACACTAGGTGAGAACATGTAGGGCTGAAGATCTATCAGTTTATATCATACAGCGTGGAAGACTTTCAGCATGCTAACAAGATAATATTGACTTTTTAGAAGGCCACATATCTAAATTAAATACAAACAGACTGAGACACATCCAATACCTTTCTCCGAGGACAGTGGAAAAGTATATAAAAATTCATTCACCAACTGGTAAGTGTAACAAACATAAAAAGGGAGAAGGCACTATAATGTAGCCAGACACCTAAAAGTGCTCTAGTATAAGCTTCAAAAAGTACCTTTCAAGGCCTCCAAGCACAATACAGTATAGAAGAACCAATACACAGAAGGCTTGTCTAACCACCAGGCATGTAAAAAGACTAAGCTAAACTTTGATGCAGCTCAAGCAAACCAAGGGCATGATGTTGGGCTTTCATGACTTATGCAAATGCTCCAGAGGGTAAGCTATTACTGTACCTCTGAAAATCTTCACACTGAAGATTAAGAACATTATTTGTATTTCAACTAGGATTTACAAAATTAATTTAAGAGCTGCAGGGGGAAACAAAATTTTAAAAAAATTCTTCCCTACTTTGGTAATAGTTTAATGAAACCGCTGTTCTGAAAAATTATTCATAAAGCTGACAGAGTCACTGTGCTATGGGTCTGCTTTCATGCCTATAAAATGTATATTCTGAAGAGAACTCCATTTACAAAAAGAAAGAAATAGCTTCTGCACTTAGAGAAAAGGTCTTGCTCTAGGACTTGTAATAGAATTTAAACAGAACACATTACTGCCTTTACAGAAAAGTCAAGTACTTAACAACAGCAACAAAAGAATGCGAACAGTGTGTTGATGGACTTAAGTTTCCTGAATTAATTAATCTCCCATCCTTTAAAAGGATAAATAGAAAAAGCAGAGCTATACTCAACATGAAAATACCAAGAGTACAAATGTGTATTAAAACTGCACTTTGGTTCATCTTTCCTTGTAACACTGAAGGCATGGGCATGTAAGCTAAGTTGTCCTTTCTTTCCACAGGAGGAAAAAAATAAAACCACTTTATTTTTACCAATTTTTTTTTCTATTTGGGAATCCTTGGGAGAGTAAGGATGTAGTAAGGCCCAGAAAACCAGAAGTTTCATCATCTTTTAACCAGAACTTCCATGGTTAAGGCTGCCTATTGCCTTCCTACACTCAAAATGAAGAGTTATCACTTTGAATTGTTAAAGAAATTGCAATACAAAAGCAGCTAATGCAGAGGTAAATGCAGAAAAATGGGCTGGTAACAATTTTTTTAAAAAATATGTTAATTATTTCTGTACAAGTCTTACATTGCTTATACACTTCCAGCAGCCCTAGGCCATTAATATAAGCTTGAGCAAGCCAACAGCAGCAGGCACCTCTCCAAGTTTCTAGTGAGTTTTCAAATGCCATTGGTTTGAAGGTACTCCACATTTTGGATGCAGTTTGACTTAGCATTAATCTAGAATAAAAAGAAAATCTCATACAACTGCATAATCCATTTGATCCCTCTGGTTCCTCTTAATATAAAATAGAATTTAGTGAAAGAATTACATAGTCCCATGGAAGGTTATACTCTGATAAGAAAACAGCTTCTCTTTATTGGAGTGACTGACAGGATATTACTCAAGGGCATTTATAATTTGTCTAAATCTTTCTTCACTGTACCAGATACTTCTCCATTAAGAATGACATTTTTAATTCTATTCAGAGATTAAAACAAGGCACAATATTTTGTAAAAGGTAATGGTTTCAGATTAATTTGGGAGGGCAATGTCAGAGGCAATAGATTTTCTTTATTAAAAATTTCTGGAGAAAAAGGTATTTTCTTAACATAATATTTAGTACCTTGTTATTTGCATAATTGACAACCCATAAGTGGATAAATATACTACTAGGTTTTTAAAAAAATATATTTTTTTTTACTTGAAATTTGTGCTTCAGCACTTTTCAGTAGATTTCAAGGGAGTTGGAACTGAAAGAGAGGCAATGTTACAATTCACAAAACTTCAAATTATATTCTTTAGGTCCATACACTAAACAACATTATCACACACACACACAAAAGAAATTTAAAAAGAGAAAACATTTGATTACAGCTACTGAATCCATGCTACTGAATCCATCCATGAATATTCATGCTTTTCCCCCAAGGCCATAAACCTAACCATAATACAATGTTAGCATGCATACAGAATTCCAAAGGTACAAAAAGATTTGTAGACTTAAAAAAAAGTCTAACTATTTAAGAATTTCTACAGGTTAATTCCTATCCTAACATATAACTAAAAATGAGATTTCCCATTTTTTGAACATTCATTGTGATTAAATAAAATAAATTAATTCTCAAGTTTTGATGGCTTTATTCTCATATCAAAATTCAAATAACTATTCCATTTTGAATGTATATTTTAGATCTTAAACATATGGGTTAATAGCAATATGTAATTAAACCTGGCATGTTTTCAAAGTGTATTCATTTCAGTAGTAACATGACTTTTTGTCAGAATACCACCCTGACTGTACAGTTTTCACCAAATCTGTAACATATGCAAAGTAACTAAATGCTAACATGTACCAAAGAAATCTTGCTAAATGATACTGGTTTTTTTACCTAGATACGGATGAAGTATGTATATTCTACCTACATGTAGTTAAAATGTTCACATTTATCATATTTCACCTTTCACAGAAACAGACATACTTACATCAGTTTTGAATATCAAAGAACTTGAGGTCAGGTGGAGCATGCTAAATGCAGGCAATGGTCTTCTCTGATAATTTCTCTATAAGAGCTGCCAAAAATTCAACTGAAAAATATACATAATGAACACTCCACTGTTAGTAGTTACTACTATCAAAATTAAACTTAAAAGCCAGCACCTTTTTCATGGCATAGAAGTTTCAGTGACTAGGCAAAGGAGGACCAATTTAATACTAATCAATTTGCTCCTACAGACAGTAAATCAATCTACTTCAGTAAATTGGTAAAACTGGCTCTTAAACACTCGTTGCTTACAAAAGGTAAAATCCTGGAATAACATTGCAGTCATGCAACAGACAGTAAGAACCACACTCTCATAAGTCACCAGAAACTAGATGTACACCCCAGAATACTGGATCCAATTATGTTCAACACCTTAAATCATAATCTAGATATTGGGACAGGGCATACACTCAGCAAGTTTGCAGCTGTCCGGGATAAGTGACTGACACACTGGAGGGTTGTGCTGCTATCCAGAGGGGAGCTTGAACCTGGAGAAAATGACTGACAGGAACATCATGAAGTTCAGCAAGGGAAAGAGTTAAGTCCTGCACCTGGAAAAGAGTAACCCTTGTACCAGTATAAGCTACAGGTTGGCTGTCTGGAAAGCTGAAAAGCAGAACAGGACTTGGGGGTCCTGGTGGACATCAAGTTAAACATGAGCCAGTGTGGGAACTAACAGCTGGTCTGGAAGTCTCTCAGATATCGACTTAGACACAATCAGTTCGTACCTGTGAGAATCTTAGCATAACAGAAGCAAGAATCCAAAATAACAGAACAAAGAATGTGCACCTGCTAGAGGGAGGCTGTTTTTGCTCTAGAGTTTGTATCAGTTGTAGGTAACCAATAACCTGTAATGCAGTAACTTAGGAGCCAATGAACATATAGCACGAAAGCCAAGATATTGTATAAAAGGCACTTTTACGCTGGCTCCGGGGGCCTG